>CM025646.2:2716252-2735762 GCA_014621495.2 Entosphenus tridentatus
TGTCTGTCTGTCTGACTGTCTGTCTGTCGTGCATAAATATATATATATAATATAAACAGCTCTTTGATTGGTGGAGACCTACTGCCGGGTACGGAGAGGGGAGGGGCCTAAGGAAGGGGGGAGTCAGGAGAGGGGCCTGAGGGGGGGGGGGATCAGAGGAGGGGCCTAAGGGAGGGGGGTCAGGGGAGGGGCCTAAGGATATGGGGGGTGGTCAGGGGAGGGGCCTAAGGGAAGGGGGGTCAGGGGAGGGGCCTGAGGATATGGGGGGGTGGTCAGGGGAGGGGCCTAAGGGAGGAGGGGCCTAAGGGAGGGGGGGTAAGGGGAGGTGCCTAAGCAAGGGGGAGGGGCCGATAGTTAAGGGGGCTGGCTACCTGGCTGTCTGCCTGGCTACCTCAAGTCAAGTTATCTTTTATACAGGTAGAGGAACAACAGGTTCCACACTCCCCACCAGGGATTATTTGTCTGTCTGTCGTGCACGAATGCACTGTCCAACCAAGTTCCTACCTGCCCACTCCGAAGGAACGTGTTTAAAAACCGGTTTAGCTTATGTTGATGGAGCGTATTAAAAAAAAAATAACCCATACTGACGCCTAACTAAAAACTTATTCCCACCACCATCCATCCCAGAAGAATTCCCTCATCAGAACGCTACACCATAGAGCTAAATGTATCTCCGACCATGAACACCTAACTCGTGAACTCAAACATGTACACCAAGCTCTCAAGGCGAATGGATATTCTGACTACACAATCCGCAAAGCCATCACCCCAACCGTGAGGAAGGAGCCATCTGAGGATCCAATCAAAACCATCACCTGGCTATACATAGCAGGGGTAGCCCAAAATATGTCCAAAATCATGAACAAACACAAGATCCAGGTCCGATTTAACACAGTACATAGATTTCGTGATCTGATCCATATATGTGAAGGACAAGATTCCTGACATGCAATATCCCGGCATCTACAAACTAAGCTGTATCTGCGGCAGCATTTATACTCTTAGGTTTTTTGGTAAAGTCACGTGGGTAAAAATGATAATAATAATAATAATAAATGAAAAATAACTAAATAAAATCACGACGTTTCGGAAGCAACACAAGTCTCCGTCTTCAGGTGGGACCGTCACAGCTAAATTTACTGTATCAAGTGAAGAGAAATCCAAGAGACAAGATCTTATATACTGGTTAAGGGGAGGGGGGAGGAGCTTATCTAAATGTGGCATTCAGGGACTGGGAGGGTGGGGGGGGCGGGGCTAGAAGGGAAGGTACAAGTGAAGCACCTCCACAGGGATTACGGACGATATTGGCTTCCAAAACCAAACAATAGCAGCACTGTTAAACGCGGTGGATGTCAACAACTCGGTAAAATAGACTAATACCTGTCAAATAAGATGGTACAAATATGCGTAGTTGAATCTGTTTTTCATGGTTAATAACATCTTTCCAATGATTGCTCAATTTGTACCTATGCTCACGGTTGAAGTTATGTTCATCTTTGTATATGTGGATGGATTCATGCACAAACCTTTGATGGTAGCCAGAAGGTTTGCAGAGCACCTTGGTCACGGAAAAGACAATGTCATTAGAGCCCACAGCGTTGTAACAATGATCAGCAACGGCAGAAGAATCAGTTTTGCCGTGTTTCAGATCTGACTTGTGCTCGCGGACCCGATCAGAGACATGACGTTTCGTTTCCCCAATGTAACAATCACCACAGATGCAACTCAGTTTATAGACTCCAGGGTATTGCAAGTCAGGAATGACATCTTTCACAGATGGGATTAGATCACGGATTTGATGTACTGTACTGAATCGGACCTGGATCTTATGTTTGTTTAGAATGATGGAGATATTTTTGGTTACGCCTGATATGTATGGCAACGTGATGGTTTTGATCGGAGTTTCATGTGGTTGTTTCTGTATGGTGGGAGAAACAGCTTGGCAGATAGTACGGTCAGAGTATCCGTTCATCTTGAGGGCGAGATGTACATGTTTTAATTCACTGGTCAGGTGGTGTTGGTCAGAGATGCAATGAGCTCTGTGGTATAGTGTTTTGATGAGATAATTATTTTGAGCTGGGTGGTGGTGGAAATCAGGTTTCAAGTAGGAATCTGTGTGGGTGGCCTTCCTGTAAACAGAATGTCCCAAGGAGCCATCAGGTCTCCTCTCAAATAGAACATCCAAGAATGGTAGTTTGCCATCTTTCTCCACTTCCATGGTGAATCTGATGGATGGGTGTCTGGAATTGATGTGGTCCAGGAAAAGGTTCAATGCTGGGAGGCCATGTGGCCAAATGACGAAAGTGTCATCCACATATCTCTTCCACAGGGAAGGACGCAGGGTAGACGTCTGGATGGCGTCTGATTCAAAATTCTCCATGAAAACATTGGCTATCACTGGTGACAAAGGGGAGCCCATAGGGGTACCCTCATTCTGTTTGTAGAAGGTGCCATTCCAGGTAAAGTAAGTGTTGGTGAGGCAATGCCTAATCAAGGCAGGTACATCCGAGTTCAGTCCATGTTAGACCAAGTCTTCAATTATTGTTAAGGTGTCAGGCACTGGGACTTTGGTAAACAGAGAGACCACATCAAAACTGACGAGAATATCATCAGGAGACAGTACAATGTCTTTGACCATAGAAACCAATTGGTTGAGTTAAGTATTGCTGAAGTGGTCTTGCCAGTGAAAGGAAGCAGAATATCTGCATTTACATTGGGGAAACTAAGCGACATGTTTCGGACTGCGTTCGTGAGCATAAGGCAGATTTGAAACACGGTAGGACCAATACTTCTGCCGTGGCTGATCATTATTTTAATGCAGCTGGCTGACACGAAATTGATTTCTCTAAGAAGATGGTACTTTGCAAACCTACTGGCTATCAACAAAGATTCGTTCATGAAGCCATCCATATATACAGACACAGACACAATTTCAACCGAGAGGATGGTTATAAACTCAGCAATCATTGGAAAGATGTCATCAACCACTTTGAGTCATGACTTGTTTTGTGTTTTCTTGTCAACCTCCACCGTCAGCAATGTGGGTGTGTGGAGCGAGGTGCAATGATTGCCTGGTGGCCCTTTGATTGGTGTAGACCCACTGCCGATGTCGTTGTTTTCTCCCACATTAACATTAGCTGCCCCGCCCATGCTGCTGACACACTTGGGCTACGCCCATCTCTTAACCTATATAAACAGATAAACAGTTGGCCTTTAGAGGCTAACCCCCCTTTTCCTGATGACAACCGCTTGTGTTGCGATGGAAACGTCGTGGTTTTTGTTTTTAAAAAAAAACATATTTTTAAATTACTGAAATAACCAAGAATAAGTCTACATTATAGACTGCCAGTACCCTCACTCAGGTGAAAAACCAGGCTACAGTCCACATTATAGACTGCCAGTATGCTCACTCAGCTTAATAACCATTGCTACAGTCTACATTATAGACTGCCAATACGCTCACCAGCTACATTAGTGGTTTTTATAATTTTTATTTGTATTCACTTTATTTTTTTATAATTTTTTTATCTACGTGACTTTACCGAAAGAACCAAAGAATATGAATTTCTGTAGTCACGAAAGTTTTAAGTCTAAATCTGTTAATCATACCGCATCGCAAATAAAGTACCAGTATAAGCAATACTTACTCAAACAGTAAGGGCAGCTGAGAGAATTGACGACTGCGTCACTTCCATAGTCATAAACAATGGGGTAGGCAGGCCCGTTATTGGTGGGACAGCTTCCGGAATTGTACGTTAACGGGAAGAAATTCTGCCAACAAAAGGAGAACCATCAATTAATATTTACTTGAAAATAACAGAACAATGCTGTGCCACTTAAAATGTGTTCACGTGTATTGATGTGTGTTCTACCACGAAGATCACCCATCTCATAATTCCTTTTCGTAAATCACTGCTAGATGAATGTCTACTTACACCTTTGTGGGTCATAAGGGTTACTTGCCCATACATCAGCACTTTGAACAAATGCAAATTGGTGGAGGTAGGGAGCATACACGTGGATGCGTAGAAATACATAGCAACAAATAATGCTGCACTGTCCGTTGCTATCCACTGTATAATCCTAAAGGCGCTAGCTATAACAACCTGTTCATCGTAGTCAACAAGGATTAATTTAAACCGGAGCTGTCTGGGGCTGAGCTCCAGAAACAATATCCATTAAATTAAGCCTTGCTGGTCACCCATTCACTCTCTATGCAAGCTCAACCCTGCCTAGCTTCTGAAATCTGACAAGTTCAGTGCCTTCAAGGTGGTTTGGTCAAAGGCATATCACATCGCACTACAATTTTTATATCAAGTTAACAACCTCATGAATAACAATGACAAGTCAGACAAAGGACTCTACCTTGAAAAAGGAGTAAAAGCTTCCACCAAAGGCACCCAGAAAGTTCGACTCCGTGTGGTAGCGGAAGAGTGATGATGTCTTCCACGCAGGCAGAGGAGTCCCATTGGGAACATGCCACACTGCTATGTCATTTGCCTCCAGATCGTAATATCCCGGGTTCTGAATAAATGAAACACACAAGCAACACAACTACAATTAACCACGTAACGAAGCGGACATGAACATTTTCTTCGCCTGTTTCAGCACGTTCACTTAAAATAATCAAGCAATGTTATATATATGTGTCTATATTGGCAGACCTTTCAAGCAATTGTTTTGTGTTTTGTATAATTTCCTCCTACATTTAATTTGGGAGATCCACAGCGTGATGGATGGACACGAATTTTATGTACGTATAGGCTACCTGCCGCTACATTTGTCTCTGGTTACTTCCGAAAAGTGGTTGGGTTCAAAGTTTCGCTTCTACAAAGTAATTACAGCGTTACATCTATTACCATCCTTAAGGGAAAGAACACTGATCCGACCTCTGACCCCCAAGAACGGGTTTGCAGGTTTGAGCATTTCTGTCAGGTCTTGAAGGGAAACCCCTTCAACTCAAATAACATCATGGGACAAGGTGGGGTTGACACTGCTGGGTCCACAGTGCCTCAACTATTGGAGGAAGTATCTGCTCCCTCTGAGTCGTTGGGTGTCGTGCCATATGTTAAGGAAGTGCAAAGGATGATCTGGAGCTTGAAACCAGGTAAAGCACCAGGTAGAGATGACCTCTTAAGCGAACTGCTGAGGTAGGGTGGTGTTTGTGTGCAGACTACCCTATGTTATATCATTACAACCATTTGGTCCACATGACAGGTTCCGCAGGATTGTAAGGATTCCATGGTGGTGCTCATTTTTAAAAGGGGGACCACACTGATTGCAACTACCAGGGCATCTCCCTCCTCAGTGTGCCAGAAAAGATCCTGGCAAGTATTATTAAACACCGCCTTGCCAGACATGCTGAAGAGAGGCTTGCAGACAGGGGCAGTCGTGCACAGACACCATTTTCTCTCTCCGTTTGCTACAGAAGAGGTGTATAAAATTTCAATACGACCTACATATCTGTTTTATTGACCTAGTCAAGACCTATGGCACCATCAATATGCCGGGCTCTTCATGTTTTCGGAGTCCAAGACCCTCTGCTCACAATCATTATGGACCTTTATGATGGTGAGCAGGCCCCTGGTAAAGCTGTGTGACAATGAGTTGGAGCCAATTTCTCTTTCCCCTTGGCGTGGGAAAGGGATGTTCTTTAGCCCCTACACTATTTAACATCTTTTCACCATGTAGCTCAAGAAACTTTCGATGGATGTACAACTGGATATTCTGGAATAGATGCTCAGGTGGAGTCAAGGGATGGCTCCATATTGGTCAACTGTGTTATGTATGCAGATGATTTACTAATTTCTGCCCACTCTGAGAAGGATTTGAAAACAATCCCTCCTGCTGAACTAAGCGATGGGGCCTTATCATCAGCCCCACAAAAACAAAGCCACATGCCTGGCAGCAAAGGTCTTGGTCCAAATTAGTTAGGCGGCATTATCTTTTCATTGGTTGTATAACGTTACCTAGTTTGTCACTCAACACAAAATTTCAGTTCTTGGCCAGTCATTCCGTCCCTTCTCTATGCTTGCGAAACGTGAACCCCCCCTAATTTTACATCTGCGCCGGTTAGAAACATTTAAAACTGGCCTGCATATGACCGATCCTGGGTTTAACCAGGCTGGATTGTGTGAGGAGCTCACAAATCCTTAAAAGATCTGGACACAGTCCCTATCTGAGCTCCTCCGGTGGGAAAGACTGCGTTGGCTGGGTCATGTAGCCCGCATGCTCATACCACTGCATTTGTACGAATTCAAATGGTCGAAGTGTAATTTTTGTAAAAGACAAACCTTGTAGTCATCATCAGTCGCCGACTCGGGGACACCAAACGTGTTGAGGTTGGCCCAGTTTCTATCCCCGTCTACGAATGGAACTGCAGGATTGCTGCCCTGCTGACTGGTCCAGCGGTCTCCCGTGGTGCACTTGGCCGCGATGTTGTTCTCGTGGACGCTGGCGACCAGGGTCCAGCCCCCTCCGTTCGTGTTCATATCGCAGAACGCCTGGTAGGACTGCCCGCTCTTCGTCTGCAGCAAGTATAGCCCATCTTTCGTAAGCAAAGGGAACACAGCAACAAATGGGTTATGTGTGGATGTGGAACGTGGGTTTCTCAGTGTACTATCTTTCCATTGACAGAGCACTTGTGATACCCAAACCAATTGTGTAGGTGAATATGTATTTTGGTACAGTGTGCAGTGCTGTGAAGCTCAGAGAAGAGCCAACTGCAGTGGCATGCGTCAATTAGTTGCTCGGAGATGGTGGCTGGGTCACATGGCATGCGTGTTTTTTGTTACTGGGTAAAAGTGGGTGCATCACGTGGTAGGAATCGTGGGCATGGTTTGGTGGTACCACACCACCAACATGCCATCCACCAACATCGCAGATGAGGGGTCGGGGATCCAAGGGAGGGCTGAGGAGGTAGGGGACGAGCGGCAGGAAGTGGGGGGACGTGCCAGTTGGTGGTTGGACAACGGGCGTGGGTGGTGAGGCTCGACCAGGACTCGGCAACCGTTCAAGGTATAAGAGGGGAAATTATTTTGGTTTTGTCTTTGACCAAAACAGTTCGAGAGCTGAATCGCACGCAGAGCGGCGTGTACACAACTACAACAGGCATACAGCAAATTACAGATTATTACTATAAATAAACTTTGAGAACAAAAACTTTTTGTATTTTACAAGGAATGGCCCACTGAGCTATACAAGCAGTCCTCGACTTATGAATGCCCGTACTTACTAACCAACTTCCATTAAATATTTAAAGACATTGACTTAAAACGCAAACTCACAATTGCAAACTGAGCCACGGGACTATTTTGTTCAGAGAAGCCTCGGCATGGTGCGGGCAGCCAAAGAGTCGCAAGGGGGCCGCAAAAGAGTCGCAGGTTGCTAACCCCTGGGCTAAAATGTCGGAGTCGGATCCCCGATATCGGTGTGTCAGCTTAGTTAGGGGGTAGATCTAAATTGAAGTATAAGACAGCATTGTGTGAAGCATCTAACCTCACCTTTCTCTGATTTTGTCTTCTGTTTGATTTCAAGGCATGAGTGTGGCGGCTCCTCGGACCATTTTTTTCGTGTAATCTCACTGCAATCCTCTGCAGAGAAGCACACTGCTGTCCTCCCAACAACGGCACCTGGAAGCACAAGGCATCAGCAGCACCCAGATTCAAACCCCACAAAGCAAAGCACAGCATGATTCTGTTGGCAATCCCAACTCGGTGATAGAAATATCAGACTTCATTGGTGTTTAATATCTGATTATTATTAAGGGTTGAATAAATTGAACTTCATTCAAATTTCTTGTCCTTCCCCCACACCTGATTATCATGGTTGCGAACGAACGGTGCAAAATAAGTGTAACATACATGTGCACGTTACTGTGTAACCGGGTAAAACTAAATGTACAAATATGCAAATGATGTACTTGCACATTGTATCGATTATATAAATTTAGTAAACTTTAATAAAAAGGAACTCACATAAAAGTGCCGTGGAAATGCTCAGAATCAGCGGCAATTTGAACAGCCCCATGGATAAGCAGCGAAACCACGCAACTTTCTATAACTCTACAGTGATCAGAAGCATGTAAATAAACACAAACCGCTGCAGGTAACAAAACCCCCAACGCAACTTGCGAAGATTTACTGTGAGCACTAGAGTGAGAACAAAATTGGTGATTAGTTTAAGACACCAGCCTTGCAGACGACAGCAGGAGTCGTCAGCTCTGTGAGCGTTGGGCAGACACTTATAGTTGAATGCCTACTTGCAGCAACCAATCAGGAAAGTGTATTGTGGCAGGAAATAGGGGATATGGAAATATGTTCGGGGTCAGCCAAGTTGAATATCTCATACTACTCCTAACAATGTCCTCAGCTACAAAGAATGCATTAACATAAAAACACACAAAGCTATATTATGCGAATCCACTTTACAATGACAATTGACTCCTTGAATGTTTATGTTTTAAGTACAGCATTTCTCAGAAACTTTTCCAAATAAAGCTTTACCATTATTTAACGATTGACAACATATATATTTATAATCAATAAAATTTCGTCGAACCCTCAAACAAAACACAAGTGGAATACGTTGGGAGAATTGACGACAATAAGACGAACAAAATGAATTGTGGAGTGGGGATCGAGAGAAGGCAAATGATGATGAAGACGCGGGGTGAGGAAGATGGCGAGAAAAAATCAGATAAATCAGAGACCACCTACTCGGGTAGGAAGGAAATGGGAGACAATGGGCTTGTTTTGTCCAACAGTGGAAAGTTACAGTTTCTGAATGTGAGTGAAACTTTTACCCAATATCTTATCGCCTCACTCGGAACAAACGACGCCTGCCTGTAAACTATAACTGAAATAAAACCCTGTTAAAATGTTAAGTCTATTCCACTGTTTGTGCCAAACATGAAAGTTGTTCCAATGGTAAAATTGTGCACGCATTATTGCAGATATATTTACAGTGCAATAAGTTAAAAACGCAACTTTAAGCTTAGAAACCCCAAAAAAACACATTTTTGCGTTAACCATTAAAAATAGAAACGAATTGGAATGTATTTGACATGTTCAGGTTCAATCTTGACTTGAAGCTTTCGTGACTGCAGAAATCCATACTTTGGTTCTTTCGGTAAAATCACGTAGGTAAAAAATAAAATAAATCACGACGTTTCGGGCGCGACACGAGCGTCCGTCATCAGGTGGGAAAGCGTGGCCTGCTGGTGCGATCTGCCATTAACATGCTAATCTCTCACATTAACATAGCCACCTCCGCACCTCGTCGTGGACGTCACCCTCCGATCTTACATTAACATGATAATGTCTCACATTAACATCACTAGCCCCGCCCACTTCGTTTATGACCCTTGGGCTACAACCATTTTAAACCTTTAAAACAGCCTGCCTCAGCAGCTTATTCCTGATGACGAACGTCTGTGTTGCGATCGAAACATTATCGTTTTTTGTAATTTTGTTGTAATTTTCTTTGAACCTATCTATGTGACTTTACCGAAAGACCCAAAGGTTATTATATTTTAGTTAAACATACAAATACGACCACAATGGCCGGGGAGCTGAACCATTTTTTTTATGAATGCGTGAATTGTTATGCGAGGGGGATCTGTGTAGACAATTGCAGCTCATTTGGCTTCGTAGATCCGAAGATATTAAGCCCCAATGATTTCAAAGAATATAAACGGACAACACGGCAAAGTTCAATAAAAGGGTGTGAAAAAGGGCACCTCCACGAGACTCTGTATGGACTGCTGAAAGCTGAGCAGCATAACCGTCATCGATACTTTTCCCGTCCCACACATCGACCAAGATGCTTTTTAACAGCCTGGTGGTGGGGTCGAAGTCCTTCTTCACACTTTACCCTACAACGGACGCTTTTGTAGGAAAAGTTTAGCGAGGTCGCCGCCCCTTTGGCCACTGACGCTTACTCGCCTCAAAAAACCTGAGTTTTCAACGGACACCAGAATGCCGGTCGGCCTCCAGAGGGGTTCAAAAGCTGAATGGCTAAAGCACCGATCTTGGCTCACCCCGACTTCAACCGGGAGTTCTTGCTAGACACGGGGAGCCAAGAGCGGGTCATCACCTAAGCCAGGCACACCCTCAAGGGGGCAACGCTGAACTACTCCATGACCAGGCGAGAGTTGGTCACCATCGGGTTTGGCTGCTGACAGTTCCGTACATCTATGGTAGGACACGTCACATACGAAATGTATCGTCAAGTGCTGTGGCTCTTGTTCTAATTCAACGAGCCCTGGGAGAGGCATTGCCTAGCTGGGGAGTGCGCTTGGCCTAAACCATGAGTGGGAATAAATACATGCTGGAGTTTACATGGCACGAGGTGATTACGCATTTAATAAAGGAGGCATGGCTTTTATTTTTCGGTTTTGTTGCATTATATCCCCCCCCCCCCCCCATGCTACACACAATCGTCGCCCCCGAAGTGGCAAGGTGACGGACCCAACCTTCCCCTGAGGGTCCCTCTGTATGAAAACGTGATAACCCTGGTTCGATGTGCATTTTGTTCCTCTTGTATACCTTGCACCGCACATGTCCGAACCACTTCACAAGGATGTATGCATGTCAGTGGTTGCTAGGAGTTGCATCATCACTCCCGCTACCACCAGCCAATCAGCTGCCAGAAATAAGATCCCAATGTAACGTGGCTGCCGTTGTTGCACAAAGTTCCCGAGCAATGCCCAGGCTGTGGTTGAGGTTTGTTGTACGTTCTAGCTATTTATGTTTTTTTAAGTAACGCGTGATTTTCGTTTGCATTTATTTGCGTGAGTGCGTGTATGTAATAGTTCAAATGTATAATTTTGCGTGGGAATACTGTGCCTGTGTTTCTGTGCGAGTGCATTTTCGTTTGTTTGGGTGTATATATCTCGTTCCATGGCGGTCTTAATAGGTGCTGGCACAATAACATATTTGAAATCAAGTTTGATAACATATTTTTCTTGAAAATGCTTATATTTTTTGCTGTATTTAATGGACAATGGCTTTTTGAGGTTTTGAGATTTTTTTTAGTTGACTTTTATTGTAAAACCACAATGAAATGCTCTGCACACAGAGCGGTACATGTGAGAAAATGATGCAGAAAAGGTATGGAGATTCATTGAGGCCTGGGTAAATACTCGGAAAAAAAGTTGGATTTATTGTTTTAACGGAATACAAGTCCACAAAAGGTACTCGCAGCATGACAGTAGGGCACGCAAAAGTGCGATATCTACTAGAAAAATTGATTATCATGAAGAAATGAAATAGTCTAAAGGTGAAAATCATACCGCACAAGAACAGAAACATGTATATCTATCCATTGCCACCAACCTCATGGCTGAGTGTGTGAGAGTCGGTGTGTCCGTGCGGTTTCCCGGTGCGCGAATTTCGGCTACTGAAAATGCCGAGGCCTGCATCGCTCTGAGACGAAGCCTGAGAGCTGCGCTTCCATCCCACCCGTGCACCAGCGCATACGAATTGACACCAACGATGCTTAGTGTTCATTAATTAAGGGTGAGCCTTGCACTCGTAACGCACACATCCAGGTTGTGACTTTGAAAATCAATCACTTGTGATTCGTGCAAATTGTATGCATATGATATTTAAACAAAACATCAAAATAATGTACTTCATCAGGTAAGGCCCCACTAAGATTGTACAGCTTTTTTTCAGAAGCGACCTGGCCACAAATGATGGCTATAAAAACGGCTTGTCATGTGGAAATATTATAGCAACCAAATATTTCTAAATGTGGTGAGAAAACCCAGAGCACCTGGCGAAAAAGCCATACCACCATGGAGAGAACATGCAAACTCCAAATATACAGCAGGCATCAGGGTCGGGATCGAACTTACGACCTCCTGTATATCAGGCGAGGTAGTAAACATCTCGCCTCCGTGGCTAATTTGACAAACAGTGTAGGCTATGGAACAAAGCAAAATAGTGTAGAGACGACTTCAACGCATTTGTCCTGGGAAGGTTTTCTTTATTAAGGAGCCACGTGCTCACACTCGCACAGGCGGAGACCCCAATGCAACAGCCCCGAGTCTCCGACGCATCTCCCTTTTATACGGTCCGAGGCCACGCCCCCTTTCCCGCACCTTCTCGCTGCTTCTAGACCGCTCGCTCTAACAGCAGACTCCACTGTCCTCTTCCATCCCCTAGCCACGCTCCTATTCTCGATCATTCCCATAGCCAACAGTCAATTCGTACTGCAGGCTGACTCCCCTGTCATTACCTCCTATGGCCACTAGTCCATTCGCACTGTATGCTGACTCTCCTGCATTACCTCCCGTGGCCACTAATCCATTCGCACTGCAGGCTGACTCCCCTGTCATTACCTCCCGTGGCCACTAGTCCATTCGTACTGCAGTCTGACTCTCCTGCATTACCTCCCGTGGCCACTAATCCATTCGCACTGAAGGCTGACTCCCCTGTCATTACCTCCCTTGGCCACTAGTCCATTCAGACCGTAGGTTGACTCTACTGTCATTACAAAAATATAAACAAGGTTGAACAAAGAAGAAATGCAAACGAAACAAAAAGTAATCAATTATTGAATATAATTTTGACCCCGAGTCGTGAAAATTGATCAAATCGCCGAGAGAAGGACGACTCATGATATGTCTCCTGGCTTTTGCAAGGCTTAAAAAGACCAAGTGGATCCGACCGCAACGTCTCACTCACTTGATACGGTTTCATTTCCTTAGAGGCGCCCTTACACGGTGACTTGATGTAAATCAGGCCCAAGTGCCATCACTAGTGTGTGCCATGATATCATTTTTGATCATACAATACGAGATCAAATCTTACGTGACAGTTATCGCGATATCAATTTGCCGTAACTTTGTCATTGTATTCAGATGTTTAGTTTATTGTTTTTGCTCTTCGCTGCTCCAATCATTACAACCGTATAATCTATGTTGCTTATAACGCACAGTACACTACGAATAATTATGTATGCTGAACTTTTTTCGCATCGTACGTAGCAAATCGCTCTAATCGAAGGTGTGGGGCAAGGACAAGAAAGTAAACATAACAACAAGCAGTTCTAAAGAAATTAGTTTTCACTTTATTATAGTGGTGTAGTGTATAGTAGTGTGGTGTGTATTGTAGTCTATAGTGTACTATGTAGTGTAGTGTATATTGTAGTGTATAGTGTCATGTATGTTAAACGTCTTTCACACCGTACGTAGCCAACCACGCTAATCAGAGGTGTAGGAGGACAACAAACTAAACACAAAGAGCAGTTCTAAAGAAGTTAGTTTTTAATCTGGATGATTTAAAAGTGCGTAGCTCCCAGTGACTTCCTAATATTGAAAGGAAGAGTGCTCCAGATGGCTATGAAATGATGACATCGCATAACTGCCAAGCCACCAATTACTCAGAAAAAACATTTTTGTAAGGCACACGATTGAATGGGTAATAGCCATGTAATGATATTGTACAAAACGGATGACGTGATTATCTGTTATCTCTATATTTTGTGATATATTGTAAAAGCTCCATATTGTGGCAACTGTAGTACACTGACCGTTTAGGTTTTCATTGCCAGTGTGATTTAATAATCGATTTTTGGGTAATGATCTGGAACAATTTGTGTCATTAAGAGCCTCCATCTAGCCAAGTAAATTAAATGGTCACGTTACAAGCGTTTAACAACGCGCAAATTATAATTGTTTCAGCACACTTACTAGAAGAGTTAAGGAACAATTCTAGCAACCAAATTTAGCAGGAATTAAACAAAAAATTCGCTTCAAACAAAACATCAACCATCTTAAGGACATCCAGGAAGTCCGAATTAAATCCTGGAAGTCAGAATCAAGTTTAAATGACTTCCTAAATGACTTCCAAGAAGCTAGAATGACTTCCCGGATTTTATTCTCACCTGGAATTTTGACATCGTTTCGAACAAAATGGCCCTCATCCAATTGCCTAATTTGATTGTGAGAACTGGTCTTAAAACTATCCAGTGAGATGCAACAACAATCGGTGCATTGAACGCTTGTGGAAGTGCTAAAGGGCCTTTTGTAATGCAAGTCTTGCCATTATTTATTACGTAGCCTAACCCAACAAAATGAAATTCACTAATAGGGGTTTTCCCCTTTTTTCTGGCACCTTTTGCAAGAAATCATGTTTACATTAACCACAATACTTGCAGTCAAATGCAAAAAAACCCAATACACTGATAATTTATGCAGTCCTTGAAACTGATTGGTCCACACCAGAGACAGCCAAAAGGCGTCATCTGGTCGAACACCATATGAGACTAGGCTCTAAAGAAAACTGTCTCTGGTGTGGACCAATCAGTTTCAAGGACAATGCATAAATTATTAGAGTATTGTTTTTTGTTTGCATTTGACTGCAAGTATTGTGGTTAATGTAAACATGATTCCTTGCAAAAGGTGTCAGTTTTGCTGCCAGAAAAAAAAGGGGAAAACCCCTATTAGTATATTTTGGTACTGGCAAAGGAGGTCCCATGATGTAAACAATTAAATTCGTCAGCGGTAGAAGATGAGTACGGATGCCTCCAACAACTGCTTAGAGCAGCTCCAGCTAATCTGCGTCCCGTAGCCGTCCCAGTCGAAGGCGGAGAAGTCGCCGCACTGTCTCGGAGACTGCTCCGGGACGTATCCCGCGCCGCCGATGCAGTACTGCAGAGACACGCACGGGTTAGAGCTCTCGGCTGAAGCACAGTCACACATCGACATGGCTGAGAAATTGGGGACGAGCAGAGTTTGAGATCGGCGTTTGTGTACGGTGAACCTCTCGGTTATACGGTTAACCACTCGGTTATCCGTCAGCAGGTTTCCTGGGTTGTACCATGTTTGAAAAATGTGTAATATGAGCCTATATCCGGCTCACTGACGTATCACAACTCGTCATGGTGATTGGCTCTGCCGGTCCTGGTTTACAGCCAATGGGGGGAAGCCTGGGGGCATGGCCATGACGTGATGGAGAGGTGACAGCTAGGGAGATTGGTTCTGCTGGCTATGTACGGTGAACCTCTCGGTTATACGGTTAACCACTCGGTTATCTGTGAGCAGGTTTTCTGGGTTGTACCATGTTTGAAAAATGTGTAAGAACCATGTATGCAGATACCGGTTCGGTTATTAGTTGCGCTTCACTCGTTGAGGGTCGGTGACTCAGCGTCCACGTTTCTTTAAGTAAATGTAAAACCGTTAATTTCGTGTGTGAAGTTATTTTAATGGAGGCAGTTGTAACTATTTATTTGCCATCCACTGCAGCAAGCCTGCCTTTTGTTGTCACTCATTAAATGTCAAATGACGTGTGTGGTACCCAAAATATTCAGAATTTTAGGACACGTGCATAAAATTTGGTAACAAAAAAAATAAAAGTTATCTGTCTTCTTCTTTCATATGGCATTTTTTGGAGGATTGCAACAGATTACAAATTTGACGTTGAGATTTGATATCCATTCGACTGTTTTCAGATTGCTGTTGAATGATCCGATTGGGCAGTTGTTCACGACACGCTGCATGGTCTGAGGTATCCAGTTCTCTGTGATCATAGAGATATATATACATTTTTGTGTGCCCTTAACAGTTTTTCGTGAGTGGCCATCCTCATCACCCACTCCTAAGGCTTCGTCTAAGTAGACTCGATTATCCGCGTGCGGTTTATCCAATTTGTGAATTAACCGTGCACCTGAGATTT
Source organism: Entosphenus tridentatus (assembly GCA_014621495.2). Taxonomy (NCBI): domain Eukaryota; kingdom Metazoa; phylum Chordata; class Hyperoartia; order Petromyzontiformes; family Petromyzontidae; genus Entosphenus; species Entosphenus tridentatus. The sequence continues at coordinate 2,731,936 of CM025646.2, forward strand.
TGACGTAAATTATTAACTCATGGATTCTTCCTTAAGCACGAATTAATCATCTAAAAACAGGCCCACCGTGTTAATCCTGGAAATGTGTTTTACAAGCCACGTGCTTAAACCGAACAAATATGTGCTCCGTTTAATCCGAAATCCATGTGATCGCCTCTACAGTACAGTAGTTGCATATCTTTACAACAGTGGGCGGAGTTTGATTGATGTTGATTGGCGTGGCTCTGCTATCCACTTAGTGGGCTGAGTCTTCTGCGATCGTTAGCATTCATTATAAGTTGAAAGAGTAACAGTATGAATCGTCAGTCGTGCTTAATTTTGAGTGCTTTATCCGATCATGTATTTGTGAGTGTTAATTTGCGAAACTGTGTGTGTGTTTTTGTATGGACTTTTTTAATTAAACAAGTATAGGAGAGAATTTATTGCTCGTTGTTTTTGTTCATTAGCATACGAAATTTTTATAATTTATACATAAACTCGTGTTTTTTGGCAAAGAGATCCTCGTTAAATAGTTATATTTTTGGATTATCCGCGACTTTGAATTATCCGCGGCCATCCTTGCCATCATTAGCGTGGATAATTAATCGAGTCTCCTGTATGTGCAATTGCTATACAGCAGACGTGGTGGAGACCCTTTCATTTACTGAGGACAGAATAGGACTTTCCAACTCCTCAGTTGATCCAACCGCACATTAACACGCAACTTAGTGTTATCCAATAACAATGCAAACAAACGGACTGAGCGCTGGCAAAACTCACAGAACGCAAAGCGGTACCAGTTGGGGCATTTGCAAGACGTTACCAATGATGGATGCGTGCCTTTCACGGGCCTATTTTTGAGGTGTTTATGGCCCTATGAAATGAGGTGACGGGGGGGGGGGGGTTGGGGGGGGGTGTTTCCCCGGGCTCTGCTTTACCGTATGGGGCGAGTGTAACATGACATCACTCTCAACACCGTGTGTCGGATGGTGCAAATGCTCCTCTCACATGCTCGGTGTTGCACTTGAGAGCCATGACCCCGGAGCAGAGGGCGAATGGGGCTCTCTCCGTGTTGAACACTCGGAACTGCACAAACCCTGGCCGTGTTTCACCTGTAGTGGGGGGGGGGGTGAATCGTTGTTAGTCTCGGTCGATCTACTGCTGGATGAAGGAGTCCTCAGTCACCCCCTCATATTTATACGACGCAATAATCCACCTCGAACCTGATGTCATTGCTCTACAGTCGAACCCCCTCTCAACCACGGTACTTGGTTCCACGAAAGCGGTCGCTAAGCGATTTGGTAATTAAACGAGAATAGGAGATGCACGCTAAAGGCTTAATTCGTTCAGACCGCATCGAAAGTTACCATTTTTCACCGAAAAAATAATTTTAGCTATTTAAACAATGGATATCAATACATAAAGATACCAACAACATTATACACACATAGTATTAACATTAACACGGTTAATCAATGCATTAATTCATATTTACTGTACCTACAACAGCCAGTCGTTAACAGGAGAATGGTCGGTAGGTAAACACATTGGGCTCTATGCAGTCACTACACTACTCTATACACTACACTACTATACACTCCACTACTATACACTACACATTGGGCTGTATGGAGGCCTGTCGTTAAGTGATTAGTCGTTAACAGGGGTGGTCGTTAAGAAGGGTATTTTCTCAGTGGATCACCCCTCGTTCATCCCAAGACCCCCTAATCTCTCCCCATTCTAACCACGACCATTACTGTTCTTCCTTCACATTCTCTCTCCACGGCGACCACTCATTCTCCGTCCATCCAATGCGTTCATCGTCATTTGCTCTCGTATAAAACAAGGTTTTACTTAATTCACGCGTCACCGGTCCGCCCATCACTTCCTCTCGTCTTATTGTATTCACCTTGCCTTCACCATTACGTTCATACATACCGTTGTTAATACTCAAGGCGCTAAAAAAATACGACAAGACCAGATGCTCCATTCCTTGGCTATTACTCAGTCTTCATTCGTGACCATCGCTCCGCTGAACTAAAGAGTTCCGCGATTCGGTTTATTAAGCACGACCGATCGTTCACAAGTCGTATGATTAAAAATAATAACAGTCTAATTGCGGTTCGTTTATAAGTATGGATATTCGTAAGCCAGACTTTCGTATCTCGGGGACTGCCTATGTTCACACCAGCAGCATAAAAAATGGAGGCTTGCTGTAGACCTGCTAAGCGTCATATACTGTACATATTGTTGTGTTTAACAGACATTACAAGTAAATGTGGTGCCATTAATGTGAAGTCCCTCCTCTCTTCATTTCGAACGTGCAACATGTTTTGTGCGTGAACCAAATTTTGACGAGTTAAACGCTCGGTAATAGTCACTCACCTATACAGTTAGGGCAGATGAGTGAGTTGACAACATTGTTGCTTCCAAAATCGTAAACTATTGGGTAAAAAGGTCCATTATTGATTTGACAGGTGCCTGAACCGAACGTCAATGGGTAGAAATTCTGAAATATAAACAGTGCAAACAATTAGATTGTAACAAGGGCGAGACTACTTTCGCTGCAGGTTTGTGTGAAAAATAGATTTATCGTATAACAAACCTTAAACCCTCACCCCAACCTTAACTCTAAGGCCTATCCCCTAACCCGTAAACCTAAACCCAACCCCTATCCATTTCCCTGAATGTTACTTGTAAGCATGAATCTCTTACTTTATGCATGAGTTAAAATGTATTGTAGAGACATTGGCGCATTTGACCATGCATTTTTTAACAACAACAAAGATCAAATTTACGTAACTGCTCATCTATTACAGCATTTAGAAGCGTTTTAAAACGTGCTATTAATCACTAGTTACAAAGCAACACTAAATAATTTAGCGGTGGGCAATACATGGATTGCGTTCCGTCTGCGAATCGCGAAGATACTTTTTTGTGAATCTTGGGGAAAAACAAAATTAGATCGTGAACATGAGGTCACAGTGGCATCGAGAGTGCTGCTGGGTCGTGATTGGCCGAGGGCAGGTGGGTGACTGGGTGGTACTTTCGGCCCCCTTCCTCCAGACACACGTACGCGGACACGTGACTTGCAGGTGAGCGTGTGTGTGTGTATTGGCACTGTGTGTTGGTACATATGGGGAGCGGTAGTGCAGTGGTTATCGCATTGCGCTACGGAACCCGGCGACCCGAGTTCCCGCTCACGGCTGACACCAGTGGCGATTTTCTGAACCAGTTCTTGGCCTTGCCAAGGTCAACTCAGCCTCAAATGAGTACCTGGTGATGTGTGTAAACATCGCCACTTGGAAAAGAAAGGCGGCCGAGCCTGGTGCTGGCCACCCACCCATGTGTGTGCTGTTCCGGCCTTCATAGGTGCTTGATAACAGCACTTGCCCCAACAGTATGTTAAGGATATACAGGGGATCTTTGTCTTTGTGTACACACGGAGCTCAGATACATGCTGCACATGTAACCCCCCCTGCCCCCTCGCCCGAAATCCACAACTGCCCAAAACATCATGGGCAATCGCACACGAGCGCATGGGGCCATGTATGTGTAATGACTAGTGGCCACGGGAGGTAATGACAGAGGAGTCAGTTGTGAGTGCGAAGGGACTGGTGGCCACGAGAGGTAATGACAGAGGAGTCAGTTGTGAGTGCGAAGGGACTGGTGGTTACAGGAGGTAATGACAGGGATGTCCGCTGTGAGTGCGAAGGGACTGGTGGCTACAGGAGGTTATGACAGGGGTGTCCGCTGTGAGTGCGAAGGGACTGGTGGCTACAGGAGGTAATGACAGAGGAGTCAGTTGTGAGTGCGAAGGGACTGGTGGCTACAGGAGGTAATGACAG
>CM025646.2:2762548-2787494 GCA_014621495.2 Entosphenus tridentatus
AGCAGTGAACTATTTGTCTTTTGTCAACGTGACACTTTTTTACTGATTGGCCGTGTCGGGTGGTGGAGGGTTACGACACATTTATAAATAACGCGATCTAACCCCAAAAACGTTGATTATGAAGCCCAATGCAGTCTGCGCTCTCCGTTCAACGGAGGAAGAGGAGCAAATCTCTAGGAGCTCTCTTCTCGTGAAGCCCTCCCGTGGCTTCTATCGTCGGCAGCAGCAACAGCGGCAGACTTCGACGCTGGCGCTGAGCTCCCTGGACGCATCGAGAAGAGTCGCGGCGACGAGCAGAGGTCGTCGCGCGGTGGCTGCGAGGTCCGTACCTTCCTTCGTTTTCGTCTTCAATTTAATCTCCTTGCAGGAGCTCGGCAGCTGCTTGGTTTCTTCCTCGTGCTTGCAGCCACATTTCGACTCGCTTTCCTGCGCGTCCGGGCACGACTTGGTACAACTACCTGCAGACACGGCAGAAGCGAATTTAGCCGTTCTGACGAACACGCGGTTATATATTTAACACGCGCTAGGCTTTCGCGACCGATGTGATGGCTCATAATTGATTTGGTTTTGTTCTTTTAGGTCAGATCGCGTGAATAAAATGTGTGTCGTGAAACCCTCCTCCACCCGGCAGTCATAAGCTGCAGCAAGACTAAATCAGCCATGTACGTTTTGTTCATTAACATTACCACTTTATTAATTGGCTGTGTTATGTTGAGGAGGGTTACACGACATAATAACGTTTTATTTACGCGATTTTAATATCCAAAAATAAATTCTGACATCACATTATTATCATTTGTGATTGATGATTGTGAGGTTAGGCCACATAACCATCTGATAAATGTGTTATCATTAATACGCTTATTTGGGTGGTTGAACCTTTCATTGTGAGCGTAGCTGCAGTGCATGTGTGTATGTATGTTGAACTTCTTTCTTACCGTACGTAGCCAACCGTGATAATTGGAGGTGCAGGGAGAAGGACGACAAACTTAACACAACAAAAAGCAGTTCTAAAGAAATGAGGTTTCAATCTCGATTATTTAAAAGTGCATAGCCCCAGTGGCCTAATGTCGGAAGGAAGAGCATTCCAGACGGCCGTAGAAGCGCATCTGCAAGCGCGCGATGCCGGTAACACAAAAGCCGCCGCTTGCGAGAATGAGCGGAGTGCGCGTGATGATGAGGGAGGGGGCATTTGAGAAACTTGCCACCGTCCTTTCAACTGCCGCGCATGGAGACGGCTTCGAACTCGCATCCTACGGATCGCAAGTCTCGCGTGAGGCCACTGTGGCAGCATCTCCTGCTCCCATGAGAACCGGAGGGGTCAAGCCAAAAGGGTCTCTCGGCTCAAACAAGCAACGGGACAGCGCTCATCTCTATCAGTGGGCTGCAACCAATTTCGTCAATTCCACGTTCACATTTTGGGAGGCCAAGATTGACCTGTAGGTTTTTACGATTTCTACTGTGTAAGCTCTCCGGTTTTGGTTTTCTGGGTTGTACCACGTGTCGTTCGGCCAGGGTACCCGACGTTTCGCTCCCGCGTGCTGGGACCTTCCTGAACAATCCGAATTTAGGACCTGAAACGAAACGTCGGACGCCGTGCCGAAACGCGCAACGTGGCAACGACCCGGACAAAAAAAAGCGCTTCGGAAGGCGCGCTAGCCAAAACGAGCGACTTGGCGGGGAAGTTACTCACACGCAGCCGCGACACTGTTGAAGAAGAGCAGCAGCAGCAGCAGCGGTAGCAGCAGCAACAGCGGCAGTCTCGAAGCTTCCATGGTCTCAGTCGTCCCACAGCTCTGTGATGAGATGCACTCGCCCCTCTGCGCGTCCACCGAGTGTCCCTCTCTCCTTAAATAAGCGTCAGATGCCACCCGCTAAGACCATCCCTGGGGGGTGGGGGGTGTCAGACGCGACGGGGACGTGCCATCGTCAGTGGGCGCCGTGCCAGCCGGGAGGCGCCCGCCCGCCCGCCCGCTCTCTCGCGGCGAAACAGTCAACGTGTGTATGTTGGCGATCCCTCGAATTAACTTGTGGGGTATTTTTATAAATCCTTTATATTAGGCGCACTTGCTTGCTTGCTTGCGCGCTTACGACCGTGCAAATATTTCGGTCGTTTTTTAACCCACTTCCCGTGATCCAATCGAGCTGACATTTTGCACACAGACTCGTTGTGCGTGACAATTTATTTTCGTGAAAATGTTTTTCCAAAATTTTACACTTTTTAGGTATTTTTTTATATTTAATTACCAATTGCTTAATGGTGGCAGCCAATCATCTGACCCATAGGTGGCAGCCATCTCAAGCCAGAGGACGAGAGGACTCTAGCCGCCACGCATATAAAGGATTTATAGTGAAAAACTTAGTTTTTACGGCTTAATTTTTTGTTGTTGTTGCAGCAAGCAAGTATGTGAGAGAGTGGCTAGCGGTCGCTTGAGTGTGCAAGGCATTCGTCTGCACGTGGCGGGTTGTGGTGGAGTGGGGAGCGCGCTCGCACCGTGGACAAAACAAACCCGAGGTTGATTCCAGGCCACGGTCAACTTCATCTGGACCCCACCACCTCGCACTTTCCAATAATTTGCACTGACCAGGTGGAATAATCACCACGGTGGCTAGGAGATGTTAACTACCTCGCCTGGTATGAAGGAGGTCGTGGGTTCGATCCCGACCCTTGACGCCTGCTGTATATTTGGAGTTTGCGTGTCTCTCTCTCATCATCATCATCACCACGGTGGCTAGGAAATGTTAACTACCTCGCCTGTTATGCAGGAGGTCGTGGGTTCAAAACCGATCCTAACGCCTGCTGCTGTATATTTGTAGTTTGCGTGTCTTTCTCGCTCCCCGTGGTCGCGTGGGTTTTTCTCCGGTTTTCCCTCCACATTTAGAAACAAGCATTTTGAATATTTGGCTGCTAGAAATGTCCACATGATAAGCCTTTTAATTGCTTCTGAACAGCCTTCATGCTGGCTAAGAAGGCTGTCTCTGGTGTAGAACAATCAGTTTTAAAGACAATGCATCTATTATCAGAGCATGTTTTTGTTTGCATGTTCACCACAAATACGTGTGGCTAATGCGGACTTGATTCCTTGCAAAAGGTTTCTCTTTGATGTTTTAACATCTTAAACACTCCCTGTTTAATTGCCAGAAAGGGTAAAACCTCTTCTTGTTTTTTCAACTAAGCGTTGATTGCACGCAGCTGTGGCGATTTAAATATGATGCTTAAGGTTACACTGTCGTCTGCAACGTGAAGTGGATCGGTTTGCGAGTGGAAGATAATGAGCTATTTAAAAACAGGGAGAAGATGTTATTTTGGAGACGCAACGGCCTTGCGGAATCACCAGAAAAAATGTTTGAAGGTGTGAGACTTCACCGACCAGAGCATATTGACCGATCCTTTCGTAAGCTAGAAAAGTTGACTCTCAAACTTTTGTTCAATTTAGTTTCAACCGAGTAGCCTGACCCCCCATTACCTGACCCGGCATGCTTCTGAGAAATAACATTTACGAATAACGAGCATCAACATTTCAGCCCAATTGTCCATTTCGTGAGGCATCTCTAACTAGTGAGTAACAACTAACAAGCGAATACATTGCTTACGATCAATGAAATTTCGATTTAAAGCTTTCGTGACTGCATGGATTCATATTCTTGGTTCTTTCGGTAAAGTCACGTAGAAGGGAAATAATATTTTTTATTTTGTTATTTCCCTTCGACGTGACTTTACCGAAAGAACCAAGAATACGATCAATGAGTTTAGTAACGGTCCTTTTTAAATCCTTTATATTAAGTTCACTTGCGCGCTTGCTTGCTTACGACCGTGCAAATCTTTCGGTCGTTTTTTAACCCACTTCCCGTGATCCAATCGAGCTGACATTTTCCATACAGACTCGTTGTGCGTGACAATTAATGTTCGTGAAATTTTTTTTCCAAAATTTTACACTTTTTAGGACAAAAATATAATATTTAATTACCAATTGCTTAATGCTGGCATGCAATCATCTGATCCATAGGTGGCAGCCATCTCAAGCCAGAGGACGAGAGGACTCTAGCCGCCACGCATATGAAGGATTTATAGTGAAAAACTTTGTTTTTACGGGTTAATTTTTCATCGTTATCAGTAAGCATGTAGATTCAAATTGTATCGTAGTTATTTTATATTGGCAAATTCCTACGTGATTATTCAGTCAATGACTCTCGTGGCACGATATAATTTCACGCATTTATAAATCATCTCACGTAACCGCCGGGGAGAAGAACCACTGCCCTGTGCTTTTGAAATGTCGACGGCTATGATCGTAGACTCTCCAAAAGGGGTTCCAAGTCTTCAAAAGCTCCAAAATACGTCCCGGTGAGGATTGCACTTTGATGGAATTTGCACCGATGATCACAAGAAACGACGGCTCCCAGGTGATGGCGGAAGGAGGAGGATGGTGATGAGGATAAGCCCGATCGATAGTTTTTTGACGAGATTCCATCACTTGGCATTGTCGGCGCAACACCAAAAAAAGATAACACGCCTGATGACACGATTGCGTTATTTTTAAAACGGGCATCGCCGAATGCAAACGACATGACGGGTTCAGCTGTACCAAGGACAAAGATCCCCCGTGTAGCCTGAACAGACTGTTGGGGCAAGTGCTGTTAGCACCTATGAAGGGCTACCGGCATGAAACACGAGTAGGTGGGTGGCCAGCACCACGCCCGGCCACCTTTGTCTCTCCAGAAGGCGATGCTCACACACCGCGCCAGCTGCTCATTCGACGCCAAGTCGACCTAGAGGAGGCCCGTGACCGGTTCAGATAATTGGTGGCCCTGAGTGGGAGTAAAACTCAGGGCCACGGGGTTCGCCAGCGCAGCGTAGCGCCGACCGCTCCACGCCACCGCTAAACCTCCTCCGCCACAAACATTGACCGGGCTTGCTGGGTGCCAAAACAAGCGGCGCTTGCGACAGATGTTTGACCGAGCCTGCGGTAATCTCACGCAGGGAGGTCTACGGTGACTTTTGCTGGAGGTTAGAGTCACCTCGGGCCCGGCTGCAGCCCGTCGGCCGAACGTTGCTCGAATGTTAGTCCACGTATTGTTGATATTATCAAACGACTCCGGGAGAAATGTCAGTTTTGCGATGTGGAACGCGTCTCGTGGGATTCGGGTTTGTTGGTGCTTAAAAACAATGCCCGCACACGCACATCGTCATTTCGTTTAACAGCACAGCAGTTCCATTTCGCTCATTTAAGCGAAACGGAATCATCCAACTTCTTGCAAATATCGATCTGGGGGGAAAAAAGCACGTGATCATCGGAAGCCATGGTCAATCGACAGTGGGATGAAGTCATCCCAAAGCCGTCAACCATCTCTCACAAGCCCGTGATATAGCAATGAGAATAATGATCATAAGCAATCCATCTAGAACCTGCACACCATAATACAGGTTTTTTTGGGTTAGATCGCGTAAATGTGTCGTTAAACCCGCCACCACCGACACAGCCAATTAGTAAGGTTTGTGATGTAAACAAAACATGTAAATTTGTTACTTGTACAGCACACCGGTGTGTTGGAGAGTAAACCCACATTTACAATACGAATTGTAAATTTTGGTGGTGGCGGGTTTAACGACACATTTATATTTAAGCAATCTAACTCAAAAACCTCTATTATGGATATTGTTCACGAAAGCCTACGTGTTAAACCAAAGGTTCAGGTAGATTCGTCTTTTATCGTACGTTATAAAAAAAAATATCGAGTAAAACAGCTTCGCTGATTTACAACCAACGGCTCGTTCTGCTTCGACTAAGAGCTCCGAGTGTTTTTAACTTGCCAGGAGCGTTTCTCCGTTCCCATACTGCGAAAAGGCGAGTGGCGAGTTTAAAATTGTGCAACGTCCGAAACCACACGCAATATTTCCCGGCGGTATATGATTTAAATTGTTTTTGTTTGCTCTACGGATCTTCAAAGAATTCACCCACCAGGTTGCGAGATTCTATCATGCAGGTATCGGCTCTCCAAGTGCCACAATGTGGTTGTAAGCAATAAACTTCCTTTTGCTTTCATTCTCCTTGATTGACAATGCCATTCACCTGCATTGTGCCACCCCATAATCTCATTCTTTCCCAATGGTTTCACAATAGTTTTGTGTATCCCATCTTTTGTTTTACATTTTCATTATTTTTTCCCGAAGCTCTCATTTTATTCAACAGACAATTTGTTTCTCATAAAAGCACCCGTGTTTATAATTATCGAGAATTTAAAAAACACCCCATTAAGTCACGCGTACAGCACGTCAACATTTACAAGGTTTTATTGAACGCTTTCCCGGTCTTCACTGCAAATTCACATTTGATTCCATTCAACCATTTAATGTGTTGATATATTCCAGGATATGTGGACTTGTTAATTCAGGCAAATATACTCCACAGCTGCAAAACAAATACGGGGGTTTGTGCTGAAGTATATCATGTGTGTTCACATCAGATTGCACACACCTTGAGCATGGGGAGGGGGAACTGATGTTAATATATATTTAATAATTGTACCTTCTGAAACAGTTGCTAAACGTCTTATCATACCAAGGACAGCGTTCGCGGTGGCCACAAAGGGCAGCACGTCCTCGCGTGCGCAACGATCGACCAACTTCGGCCACCTTTCCCGACAACTCTTCCCAAACTTGAGTTGACAGAATGGCGGATAGGTGGCAGAGGTCGAGGGAAGTTGATGAGACGACAGCTCCCCCCCACCCACGCCTCCAATCACAGGTCAGCCCGGACGCCGAACCCTGGCCCCGTGGGCGGCTCCGTGAGGGACGTAAGGCCTCCTGCCGGCTCGCACGAGAAGCGCTCGTTCCTGAAGAGACACGCGCACACGCAACGTTCACACTCTGTGCTGGGCAAAGTTGTCGCGGTTGTTGCTGCTCTACCAGCTCTGTAGTTCTACGGCTCCCACACCTCCGATTAGCGCGGTTGGCTGCGTATGGTAGGAAAAAAGTTCAACATACATACGATGGCGGAGGTTTTGTCCGTCTGTATGTACGCTAAAACTTATTTCGCACCGTATGTAGCCAACCGTTGCTAATCGGAGGTGCGGGGGAAGGACAATAATCTAAACACAAAAAATAGTTCTAAAGAAATGAGTTTTCAATCTCGTGCGTAGCTCCAGTGGCTTCCTAATATCGAAAGAGAGCGCGTTCCAGACAGCCACAAAGGTGCATCCAAAAGTGCGCGCTGCAGTAGAAAGGTTTTGCTCCACGTGCTAGGAGCTTATGCAGGTGAGTTCTTGAACAATCTCAGGTTCAAGCTTCCAGCACGTGTAGTGAAACGTCAGACATCGTGCTGAACGGCATGCCGTACAACCAGAAAACACATGGCAACATTTATATTCATTACTACGGCCAGAGGGGTGCTAATACTATTGCTGCTGTGCAAAAATAATGCTATTGCCGAACAGTATTTGGTTTTGGGGTCCACTGAGGCGAAATGGGTGGACCACACAGACACCCGCAGGGAAAATGATGGATAGTGTTGACCATAATAGAGGTTTTTGGGTTGGATCGTGTAAATTTCAATAAGCCTACATGTAAAACGGATAATGTTTCACCTGAAGACGACTGCTTGTGTTGCGATCGAAACGTCGTGCTATTGTTATTATTTTGATTATTTTTTCTATCTACGTGGCTTTACGGAAAGACCCAAAGAATATGAAGAGGATAATGTTGAGTTGGTACATGTACAGCCTCATCATCAATCCTAGCTGGATGAAGGTTTGCCCATTCCATGCACGTCGCGAGGTCTATGTGACCGTACGTCACCACGCTTATCAGCGGGGGCTGGTTGAGACAGGCAGCATAGATGTGTGAGAGTATAAAATGCACATTAGATTTGTTGCACTGCCCCCTGCTGATAGCATATCCCCTGCAGCCCGTAACATCGACAACTGCAAGCAAATAAAACGATAAAAGGTCGCGTATTCGTCAACTATGACTGATGGACGTATGAGGCCTTCATCGGTGGATTCACAAAGAAAGGGCTGTAGGTTTTTTCATATGCCTCTTGTACGTGATGGGTTGTCACGTGACCAATAAAAATTTGAAAAGTGCCATCCGGTTTCAATGTGTCATGTGTGCCATTCCGTTCCGATCGTCACTAAAAATAGAGCTGGATTTGATTTTCATTATAACACCCCTTTTGAAATCCATAATAGACTCCTTAAACTATTGTCGAAAAAATATGACACGTGATCCACAATCCTACTTAAAAGATAACAATACCAAAACCACTCAAACACGTTTCGTCAGCAACACTAATCCCAAAACAGAAAAGAGCACACACAAGAGGTAACGTCTCGGGCACGAAAGCCTCCAGTCCTACTTTAAAAATAGGTCTAATAAGATAATTATACACATTTTAATTGAGTTTGTCCATTTTTTTAAAATATATATTTCATTTTCTCTAATCTTCCTTTGTTACTCCCAAAAGTTTTAAATCCCGGACACGCAATACCATCACACTCACCTTGGGCCCGGCTTTGGAACTTTCCCAGCCTTCAAATCATCAATGATGTCATCCATATCCTTTGCAGTCAAATCCTCCTGCAATAGATTAGTGCAACATTTCAGCAGCCCCACAAAATTAACCTGAAACCCCTTCAACGTTAGGCATGGGATAAATTATTACAGGTTGGATCTTTTAAAATATACTAAATTAACGTTTTTATTGAATATAGTGTGTATACTTTTAAAAGACACGCTCTGCATTAAGTCATACAGTAATGTCAATTGAGTGCTCCTGAAAGTCACATGAGTACTTTTTTTCACACTCACAATGCTTCAAATTAAAACCATACAGTCCCGTGTACATATCTACAAGAACTATGCTCATTTGAGAAACTACAGTATATCACTTTGACTCACAGCCACATCTTACTTAGAATTAGTTTTTGACTGGATATCATTTTTTATTACCATGTTTTATGATGTAATTGCACTTTGGGGTGGCACAACCTGTTAATCAAATATAAATTGACTTAACATACTTGAATTTTGTGGTGTCTTGTCCTTTAAAAGCAGGGGTTTGGAACCATTTAAATCCCGAGGGCCAAATAGGACATCCAAACGCGTTTCGTTGGGGCCGCACAATTAGCACAATCTCAGTCGCTTCTGTCACTGCGAGAGGGCCCTTCAAAGTTTGAAATGTACTTCGCTGAACCAGGTGAGAACTCAAAGACACCAGGATAGCCTCCTTTGCAAGAGTGTCCTTGCAGTGGAAAAACGTGGCCATTTAGTGCGGCTAAGATGCTCGCAGTGATTGATGAATATCGTTCGCGGACCATTAAAAAAAATTAACCGGTATATGCCTCATGTGACCGCTAACCACGTGACGTGAAATCACGGACCGGATCTGGTCCTTTGGCTGCAGGTTCCTCACCCCTACTTTTGAATTTTCCCATGCACCTCGGCAAAGGTGAAAAGACCGCACAAACTTAAGGAGGTGTCACTGTACGTATGCGTGTGTGTTGAGCTTTGTTCGCCACCGTACGTAGCCAACCGTGCTAATCGGAGGTGCGCGGGTGAGGGGGGAGGGGTAGGACGACAAACTAAACACAACAACTGCTCACTTACGAAGTAGTTATCGTTGATCTGCACCATGGGGGCATTCACGCATGCGCCCAGACATTCCACCTCGGTGATGGTGAACATCTTGTCCGGCGTCGTCTCTCCCAACTTAATCCCTGAAAGCATTCAGAGCGAAGATGAAGAAACGCACGGAGCCAGGAACGACAGCGCTGCTCAAGAGACTCACTAATTGGCATGGGTTACTTATATCTACAGAAGACTCTCGTTATCCGCGTGCGGTCTATCCGAAATTGCGGATTAACCGCGCACCTGAGATTTTGACGTAAATTAATAGCTCATGAATTTTTCCTTTAGCCTAAATTAATCATCTAAAACAGTTACACCTGTTAATTTTGAAAATGTTTATTACAATTAACGTGCTTAAACCAAACAAATATGTGCTCCGTTTAATCCGAAATCCACGTGATCGCCTCTACAGTACAGTAGTTGCATATCTTTACAACAGTGGGCGGAGTTTGATTGATGTTGATTGGCGTGGCTCTGCTATCACCCACTTAGTGGGCCAAGTCTTCTGCGCAGGAGCAGAAAAGGATTTTGAAACCTGTTCAAGTGAATTAGTGTTTTTTTGTATGGACTTTTGTAATAAAACAAGACCAATAAATTCTTTACTACAAATGTTGTTTTGTTCATTAACAAACGAAATTTTCTTAATATAAACAATATCTACCTATATTAGTGGTTTTTGGCATAGAGATCTGCAGAAAATGGTTACATTTTTTAATTGTTCGCGATTTTTAATTATCCGCGGCCATCCAACCCGTCATTTTTGTGGATAATCGAGAGTCTACTGTGTATATAAAACGCTTTCCAGCACACGTTTGTATTCGGAATAATTAAACTAGCAGTATGAAAGCCGATGCGTAGCTGCCAGGGCTTAAAACACGTTTGCAAACTTACAGGTAATACTTTTTTGCTTTGGTTTATGTCTTAAGTTTTGGGCAACCCTTTTACCGATATTGCCAGTTTTCAATAGTCCCAAACAGCAACACAACATTATCCTACAGATCGGTGCATTTCGGAATCATCTTTACGAGAATTATAGTTGTTGGGTTCAAGGTGCAATGCTGCAAAAATGTATTTGGAAGCACAGTCGTATACAAACTGATTACGTCTCAATGCAACACGATGTATACGTAGATGTTTCAAATAACAGCAATTAAATTATATAACATTACATAAATTAGAGAATGAGAAACACAACTTACCGGTTACATTCAATACTTAAAAGTGTGTAATTATTTTTTCTATTTTACTCAGGAAAGCATCGCCGAGCCCAGTCATTAGGCGCAGTGTAAAGTAGTAACATCTCTCCTCAATTCACTCCACTGCCCAATAAATCAATGCAGCTGGGCGCTCTTGAGCACCGTGCTCGATCGATCACTTCGCTCGAGCCTGACAGAGCGTCTGCAATGCAGCCTGTAAACCATCGCCTTGAGAACTCCAATAACCCTCGCAGCAGCAGCAGCAGCGGCTTTTGGCTGGTCACCGAACAAAGACGGGTCACCGTATCTCACACTTTCAGATGCGGTTCTGCTACCGTTTGGAACGTGCTCTTCCTTCCGATATTAGGAAGGCACTGGAGCTATGCATTTTTAAATCATCTACATTGAAGACTAATTTATTGAAAATTGCTTTTGTGTTTAGTTTGTTGTCCTTCACCCACACCTCTGATTAGTACAGTTGGCTACGTACGGTGCAAAAGAAGTTCAACATACTCCAACTCCAATAACCCTCGCAGCATCAGCAGCAGCAGCTTTTGGCTGATCACCGAACAAAGACAGGTCACCGTATCTCACACTTTCAGATGCGGTTCTGCTACCGTTTGGAACGTGCTCTTCCTTCCGATATTAGGAAGCCACTAGAGCTATGCATTTTTAAATCATCTACATTGAAAACGTATTTATTGAGAATAGCTTTTGTGTTTAGTTTGTTATCCTTCACCCACACCTCTGATTAGTACGGTTGGCTACGTACGGTGCAAAAGAAGTTCAACATACATACATACATCCAACGCAATAATCCTATACGTACGACCGGTACGCCGGTGTCGACATCACAGTCACTGACGTTGCCAGGCGCTACGCATTGCCCGCAAGGGTACCCGACGGTGCATCTGAGGGATTGCGTGTTTGTTCGTTTGTTTTTACTCGTACCCAGCTTCTTCTTGAGGGCCTCCACGATGCTGTCCGAGTTGCACAGCATGCAGGGAGTGGTGGTGCACACCTGGATGTGGTACTTCCCCATGGGCTGGCGATTGTACATGGTGTAGAAGGTGGCCACCTCATACACGCGCATCTTGGGTATCTTGAGGATCTCTGCCACCTAACCGCCACACCACAAGGGGATCTCAACTCAACATTCGAAAGAACGATCACGATTTGCAGCCATTTGTCAAACGACCGCCGCACGAGGCTCTCCCCTACGCCACGTGGGTTTGTCTCTGGAGGTCGTTTGATCATTTGCCGAGTTGCGGTTGCAGCTATGCACGCCTGTAATCCAGCACTGTTTGATGTGAGGGTTGGTGGATCGCGCAAATGTTGTGAAACTTCCTACCCGTGGGCGTCGAGGTGTCACCAATACCCTGAAGGCAGTACAGCAAAATTCCGACTTACATCTGTTTGTCCCTCCCGATATAGCAGTTTTGTCACCTCACAAGCGTGGGTTTTCTCAGGGAACTCACCACTGATGTTAACCGTGACCGGGAATTGAACTCAGGTAACCGGGTAGAATGCAATGTGGCTAAACAGGTCACACATACACCGATGACAACAGAAATATAAGCTGATGCATGCGAGCATGACCAAATTATTTCATCAGTGATTTGATGTTCCATTCATGATTAATAAATGACAAATGAAAGTTTAATTTTGAAACAAGTGCATCTTTATGAGAATAGGTTTTCCCCTTTTTTCTGGTGTGGACCAATCAGTTTTAAAGACAATGCATATATTATCAGAGTATGTTTTTTGTTTGCATTCTGACCACAAGTATTGTGGTTAATGCACACACGATTCCTTGTAAAAGGTTTCAGTTTGGTGTTTTAACATCTTAACACCTGTTTTGTTGCCAAAAAAAAGGAGAAAACCTATTCTCATATTTTGGTACTGGCAAAGGAGGTCCCATGATGCATCTTTATACTTCAAACTTATACTGATCCATCTTACTCTTTTGTTTCAAAATACAACACGTAAGAAGACGGCAAAGCTCAATCTTACAATATTTCATCAATGCATTACAGAATGTGCATGCCACTGGAATGAAACACTCCTGTTGGTGTCTTCAGCCAGCCGTAACTAAAGTGAGACAAAAGCGAGACAAACCTACCTTGTTCATCGCGGAGATGGGCAGCCAACCATGCTGCCTCTGGGCCAGGTCGAGAACTGGGATGACAGCAGCTGCCTTGTGCTCAGCCGGGTAATTGCCAACGATCACCTCAATTCGCTGCACGACACAATTACATAAACACTTTATACGTCAAGAAAAATGGTACGGTTACAACTGACTATTTTGAGAATCGGTCGGCCATTAACATGGTTGTACACGCAGTTTGGTGGCCATGCCACGAGACTGAACCAACGGTGACAATCACTCGTTTGAATGTCTAGAAATAACCTTTTGTATGAGAGCTCCTACTCATTTCTATCCTGCACTCACGTTTCTGTCCAATGCGTTTCTCATCATTGACAGCAAGTGTTAGAAGTTGTTTCTAAGTAATATGTGTATTTCAGATAGATTTCTCTAAAATACTAAATTATGGGCCCCTTAACCATCCACTTCCCCCCCTCCCCCACTCCTACCCCCGTGATTACATCAATTTGTATGACTTGATTAAAAACCCAAATACTTTTTTATTTAGTTTGTATTGTCCTCTTGTTTTCTGTATCGTTAATTGCATCTCATTTGTTCCGTTTCATACAATTATTCGAAATGTAACATGAGCATATAACTTTCAGAAATCAGAAGCCATTCTTAAACGCAGGATTTGATTCACTGATCGTTACATGCGTACAATACAGCAAATATTTGTGAATATTTTTCTCCATCGTAATTCCATTCCATTTGTGTAATCTCATAAGGCAACAGAAAAAAAATACTGCAAACCCTTAAGAGCCATCAGTGCACCACCTTGTGTCTGACGGCCCAGAAAGATGACAATGAAAAACTACTTCAGCCACACTCATGAAACGCATTCCCCATGTTAAACCATTTGTTTTCCAATCAAAGCAAGACTTTAACCTATTTAACCTAAACTATTTTTCTTTCATCAGGTAAGGCCCACTGAGCAATATAGATCTTTTTCCCAAGCAACCTGGCCACAAATGATAGATATCCCAATGAAGTGGCTTATCATGTGGACATTTATAGCAGTAGCCAAATATTCAAAACCAGTAGTTCTTAGCCTAGGGTGCACGCATCCCCTGGGGGTGCAAGAGGCCCTTTCTGAGAACCAATGGGGTGCAGGCTGCAGTAAAGTTGAAGAACCACCACTCCAAACGCACGTTTCTAAATTTGGAGGGAAAACTGGAGGGCCCGGAGAAAAATCCACGCGACCACGGGGGGCGGGGGAGACATGCAAACTCCATGTCTATGGGGGGGTTGGGATCAAACCCATGCCCTCCTGTTTACCAGGTGAGGTAGTTAACATCTCGCCACCGTGGCACAACTCAGTGCTGCCACCAATCAACTTGGTTCACCTTGTAGTTTTCAGGGGTGAAGTCAAAGGGCGTGTTGAGGTTGTTCTCGGCGGAGTCCCTGTGCTGGATGGATAACAATTAAGTGGAAATCACATGTTAGCATAATGTCAACGATGTTAACAAAACACAAATCCTAGCGACTGCAGTGTACAAAATGCACAAAAGACACTGCACTGTGCCACAATTGTGATGAAAAACATTAACTTCTACCTGAATATAACAATAACCAACTCAAGAGCATTCCTCATTAACACTGTCTAACAATTGAAAAAATGTATAATAGGCTAACATGCTGGAGAAAGGTCAATCTGTAAAGAATATAATTGTAATTTAGAATGTCAAGTTACAAATTTAACTTGTTTAAAATAAGGGATTGATGGATTGGCTAAAATTTGGCATTGGCTAATATTTTATATGATGTTTTTGTCTCAGATGCTTTGTAGAAACTTTATAAGATCCTGTATTCTAAGACAAAGTTGCAACATTGGCCTTCTTTCAAGCAGACAGCCTTGAATACGAGCCTTTGGAAAAAAAAAAATTACTCATCTGCCATCGTCTGCATTGTTTCCCTGTGCAGTTGCCAACCCACATAGCCCGGTGTTATCAAAACCCATCTCACACCGGCAAATAAACTGACCTCATGGCTCCATCTTGGTAGCAATCATTCTCTCAAGATGCTGGGTTTCGTTTGACTGCCATTCTATAACCAGTGTCGTCCATTGACCAGAATCTATCAAACGATACGTCCTACTCAAGAGTCACCGCGATGTCTCTGATTTGTATTTGTTTCCCGAATCAACGTGTTCCTCATTGTCTCAGTCTATTTCTACGCATGCGTTACTCCATGTTTTATGGAATCTTTATATTGTTCCATTTTCCTTGCCAGTGTCCATTGTTCTGATCTATGTCATGGCTGGCAACACGAAAACTTTCTAACTGAAAATGTTCTGCTACTTCAGACAAATTCATACAATGCCTTTTGCTATAAATGACATTTCCCAAAAAGCACTTAATCCTGCTCTTTTTCGCCTCCTCATTTCCTAATATTAATTCTCATCCACCTCTAATAATCGCATGTGTTTTTCAGTTTTGTTCTAACAATTATTTTATCCTGTTTGGCAAAGCCTTACACTAAAAGGGAAGAATATAGTATTATTGTGTTAAAATATATTCAGCCAGCATCAAGCTCATTCTACAGTAAATGTGCCAGGTCAAAAAAAAATTAACTATCTCATCAACACCGCCTAAAACAGACACAATATACGGCAAGCCAATGTTCTGAGCAGTAATTTTTCTTAAGAGCAGAAAAGAGCACGTGAAGATTGACGGGCGGGTAGTTTGTGCCGTGAAATTACTTGAATATATCAAGGTGAATAATGAGCGCGACCCAAGTGTGGGAGCTTGTGCCGAGACAACGCGTTGCAGCATCCAAACCTCTGGTACAAACTGCTCGGGGTCCCCCCCCCTCCTTGCAAAAGTCCACAAAAGCAAGCTCCCTTCTATCCCCAAGTCTTGACAGTAATGGTCGACCTGATGCAACCACGAGGCTTGGGTTTGTTGTCCTTCACCCACACCGCCGATTAGCACGGTTGGTTCGGTAGGGTGTGAAAGAAGTTCAACATACACTACATACATCTCGGCCGACACCTCGGCCTCTTCCACTCACGAGGTTAACAAACGTAAAACTCGTGGGCACTGAGAAACAGGTATCAACGTTGGCATGATACATTTTCATCTATATTACAAGAGTGTGATCGATATGTGGTTGTGCATTTTTGCACAGCAATTGTACACCACTGCCAATGCAAACCTTTATATTTTATTTAAAGAGAAAATTGTGAGGCGTTTCTTGACACCGAATTACAGCGAATGCATTTGCGGCCATCGCACTGCAGCATTTCGCTCACCACGAAGAGACTTCCGCCACTCTGGACAGCAGCCGAGCGGCAGATCCCTCGCACCTGCTGGATCTGCCCACCACATACACAGCGCAGGAGTTAAGATCCAACTCCCCGAGTCATCGGGGGTTATTGGACGAGATTGGTGGCCCACATAACACAAAAACACACAAAATGCAAAACAAATATAAATCCCGTTTTTTGTTGTTGTTTACATGACATAGAATGGAGATGAAGGAGTAGAACGCGTGCAATGATTTTTTATTGGTTCGTAAATTAATCGGTTTACTTGCCGACATACGTGAGGTTACAGAGCAACTGTCACACTGACCCTGACGAGTGAGGTGCAGATAATAATTAATTTGACAACCATGCGTGTGAAAGGTGAGAAAAATTAGCATGGTTATCCTGCAACCCTAACAAACCACCCACAAGTGTTCATCATTGTGATCTATATTTGCATTTGATTACGTTCCAAAATTATATTCCAAATAGGGCCTCTGATCAAATCAGCAGGAAAGCGCCCGAACCCGTCAATTCTCGGAAGCTAAGCAAGTTTGAGCCTGGATTTTGCTTGGATGGGTGGCCCACACATCACACAGGTGTCAAATTATGGAGCTACGCTGTGGGCAATAGACGGCAGTGCGTTAAATCATATGTTGTACTGTACTGTGAGTCTATACTTTCACGTCTACGCTCTCCACTGCCAACCCACAGACCAGCATGAAGTATGGTCAAATCACTCCTACAATCTGTGCACATATCGTGGGGAGGATCTAATCCAGAAGTGTTAATTAAAGGCTTTCAAAAATAATGTGAACGATTTACACAACAGAATGCATCATCACCTGCCCCTACCAGACATCTGTGAAAAAGAGCTTTATTGCTCATCGGATTCCTCCAGTGTAAATAAAAACTGCGATTCTAATTTCTGAGCAGATCAACAAAAGGCTGTATCGTACATGCACACAGTCCAATTGTACTCGCGGTAGCGTATCATGCGATGACGAGATATCATTTAGGAAATCTGTCAATGAGCAATGTGAAAACTACCCCTAATGTCTGAATGGTCCCAGTGTGTGTGTAGTGGAACGGTGGCGCAGTGGTTAGCGCACTCCGCTAAGCACCCGGGGCGACCCGAGTTCCAATTCGAGGCCACGGATAACATCGGTGGCGAGTGAAATCGACAACCGAGCCGTAACGACCAGCGTGGTGAAGTATGGACGTCGATTACACAAGACCCACAGGGCGTGGGCAGGTCTTCATCAACCAGTGTATTGACGAGTGGCACATTAAATCGTATTTGTATTTGAGTACCGTATCACAGGGCAGTCTAACCAAAGCGACGCTTGTGTGTTCATACAGCGCAGCACTCAAAGAGTGTCAATTCCACATTTACATGGGCGGGTGCCAGTCCATCCACTATTATGAGCTAAGACGTCCAATGTTACACTCGTTATAGACACATATATACGTGTGAATTAATGCTTTTACAATGCGTGATATTGTAGTAGTAGTCGTAGTTATTGTAGCCAGTGTTATGATTATCAGTAGTAAGTTAATATTGTACATTGTTAAGCTGTTTTCACTGTCCCGGTCACCCTGTCAACAGCAAGGTCAAACAACACAACGCATTTCAGTCACCGTTCGCGCTGCCAGACACCGCGCGGAGAACGCTGCCAATGACATCTTGACGGCCGTGGACGGTATTCGTTGTATGATAAAAGAAAACTAAAAAGTTGTTTAAATCTTCTTCGTTGAAGTTGTCACTTAAACGCCGCCCGCTCTAGCTGAGCGCGCAGGCCGCAGGGGGAGGGAGGGGTCCTCGCGGGGGTCCTCGCGGTCGCCCTCCTTTAGGCGCCCTGCGCGCTTCTCGGCTGCGCCTGCGCGCCTGCCTCGCGCTCTTCACCCGCTTATGATCGCATTTGAGAACGCTTTACGATATGTACATTTTATCATAATTGAGTACTTTTTTAAAAATAAATCACACAGCTTTTGAGCTAATTATAAACTATTTTTTTAAGTATGTGAACGGTTGCCGTGGCAACGGTCTGTGTGTGTGTGTGTGTCTGTGCGGACAGCTGTCAAAGGTGATGCTGCTCTCTCCGTGTTTCAATTGCTAACATTATTTTTTTTAAAGCCTTTTAAGTTAACAAAGTACAACTTTTACACATTCACATTCCAAACACACGCCGCGGTGTCCGCTATTGCCGTTCGAAGTGTCACTTTTGGCCAGTGTGGCATTTAAATATTCCTGTAAGTATACAATACTCAATCTTGATTTGACGCTTTCGGTAAAGTCACGTCGGCAGTGATTTATTTTATACCTACGTGACTTTACCGAAAGAACCAAAGCGTATACAGTACTCGTATGCCGTGGTGTAGTGAACGCAGCGGCCTTGCAATCCAGCGAGCGGTCGCCTCATCGACATCCCAAAACATATAGGGCCTCTGTCCTCCACCCAGCAGTGTGAATGGGTCACTCTGCAGTCCGTATACAGGAGGTCGTGGGTTCGATCCCAACCCTGACGCCTGCTGCTGTATATATTTAGAGTGTGTGTATCTCTCACCATCATCACCATAACGGTGGCTAGGAGATGTTAACTACCTCGCCTGGTATGCAGGAGGTCGTGGGTTCGATCCCGACCCTGGCGCCTGCTGCTGTATATATTTAGAGTGTGTGTATCTCTCACCATCATCACGGTGGCTAGGAGATGTTAACTACCTCGCCTGGTATGCAGGAGGTCGTGGGTTCGATCCCGACCCTGGCGCCTGCTGTATATTTGGAGTTTGCGTGTTCGTTCTCCCCGTGGTCGCGTGGATTCTTCTCCGGGCCCTCCGGTTTTTCTCTCCACATTTAGAATCAACATCACGCGTTTAGAATATTTGGCTGCTGCTATAAATTTCCATACGACAAGCCGCTTCATTTAGCAATCATTTATGACCAGGTCGCTTCTGAAAAAGAGCTGTATAACTCAGTGGGCTTTACCTGGTAAAATACAAATAAATTGTTTCGTTTTATAGTTTTTAGGAAGAGGTTAAATAACCTCTAGAGTGCATAGCTCCAAGTGGTTATCTTATATCGGAAGAGCGTTCCAGACGGCCACAGAAGCGAATCTGAAAGCGCGCGATGCGGTGACCGTCTTTGTTCGATGGCCAGCCAAATCCGCTGCTGCGAGGATTACCGGAATTCGCGTGATGGCTTATGCTCCTTGACGAGATCAGCAAGCTATTGTGGTTCATTTGTGGCAAACATTTGGTGTAAAGAATGCAACCTTATAATATATTATTTTGGCAAACGAAAGCTAATGTAGCTCGGCGACCACTTGAAGGACATGGCCGGATCTTGCTGTCTCCGTCACGACACGTGCCAAAGAATGTTGTACACCCTGCAGCTTGGAAATCGTTTTTGCCAGACATCCCGTAGAGTAGTGAGTTACAATAATCGAGCCTTGTCGATACTGTGCTGCACGAGGTGAGCTGGGAAAGCCTGGCAAGTGCAATTCTGAATATGACATCTTCCTTTTGGTCTTGTACAAAGGCAATTCAAGTATACAAGTATTCATAGCTCGGTTTGAGCGGTTATAAAGACAATACATCTATTATCAGAGCATGTTTGTTTGAATGTTTTGCCACAAGTACGTGTGGTTAATGCAGTCTTGATGCCTTGCAAAAGGTATCTATTTGACGTTTGAACATCTTAACACCTGTTTTATTACCATGATACCGACAAAAAAATGTCCCATAGATTCAAATGTGAAGGATCCACGAGGCTTTCAACTCTGCACTGTGCGGCAGCAGCACTCATGCAGTGGATCTGCAGCAAGGACCGCCAGCGCTGCATGATCAGCCCAAGGCCACCGCCACCGCACGGCCGTTGCTCAAAAACTCGTCGGCAAGCGTCGGAGCCGCGCGCCCTCCTGGTTGACTCCGGGGAGCTGGTCGACCTGCCGGGCTGTCACCGCGACACTCGAGTGCGGCAGGTGAAGGAGCTCCTGGAGATCACAGCCGGAATCCCGAGTGACCTCCAGCGGCTGAGCTACCTGGACGAAGGTGATTGATACTGCGCGTATCAAAGGAGAGAATTCGTGGTGGCACAGTGGCTCGGAAGATTGACATTGTTTATCTGCTTACCCACCGACGCGTATACCCACTTAACCTACCTCCTCGTCCATCGCTACCCACTCATCCCTATTTGCAGCCGTTTTTTCTCATTCCTCACAGGAGACCTGGCAGATGAGGCCACCCTGTGCTCCCTGGACACGGTGGCAGGGGCAACGCTGGGCGTGCGCGTGTGGCAGCATGACGGCTGGCACCGGCTGGTGGCGGCTGCCCTCCGGGGAGACCCAGAGGTAGGAATCCACGTCCGTGGTGCGTCACCACCTGATACCCCTCGATCTTACCCGTGGACAAAGAAGAGGCGTCAATGAGGCAGTTGAGCTCTAATTATAATAACAACCAATCTCTAGCCCTACCTCGAAGCCTAACTAGCACTAATCCTACAACTGACACGAACTTGAACCCTATCCCATCCCTTATCACTTCACCCAGCCGCCATTTCAATTTTTGTACGGTTTTTTTTCTGAACCCGCGTAAAACGAAACAACCAAATGTCACAAGCTAATTATTTGATGCACAATTCAATGCTATAGTAGTCTAGTTACTGCACGATACAGAACGGAATTGGGACTGCCTGGCACGTGACATTCCTGTGCAGCATGGAAAGGCAGCCAGCGGATAGTCAGCATTGCTTTGCATGATGTGTGAAAAAAATTGCTTTGGGAGTGCGATTCTTTTTTTTTCTTTAGGTCCCCCATAAAGAAATATACACCCCAGTTACGCGTGGGGACTGCATCCACCGACGTAAAATTCCGACGACACACTCGATAGCGGCACTCGCGTTTCTTTGAATACCAGCTCACTCGGCCTGCGCGCAAACTTTCCCCCCCCTCTAATCGCCTCCCGGCCCTAGGTGCTGCGTCTGGGAGTGACGGACGACCTCAGCTACGGCGACTTCCGCACCCCGCACGCCGCTCGTCTGGCCGCCGCCGACCTCTCGGCGTGGCGCTCTCGGCGCGCGTTCGTGGCGCTCTTCGTCGCCGCGCACCGCAACCACGCCGGCCTCGTGGGGCTCTTGCTCCGGCACGGTGAATGTCACGCGCCGGCGGGGGGAGGTACAGCAAAAACCCGCGCCTCCCATTCGCGCGGTTGGCTACGTACGGTGCGGCAGAAAGTTCAACGTACGTACGTACGTACAAGCCGCCACGCTCTGAGAAGCATAATGAGACCAGTCAAGGTGGCAAGATGATAACTCCCTCGGCTGATATACAGGAGGTTGCGGGTTCATTCCTGACCGCATGTTCTCTCGCCTGGTGGTCGTGTGGACTTTTCTTTGGGTCCTCCCGTTTTGCCCTCCACATATAGAAACATGCTTTGAGATTAGTTGGCGAGTATAAATATTCCACATATGATATAAGCCACTTTGATGCGTGGCCAGGTCGCCTCTGAAAAAGAGCCAATAGTTCAGTGGGCGTTACCTGCTAAATAGCAGTAGAAATAGTTTTGCTGAGAGTTTAACACAAACTCTGCTAGTATATCAAACATCTACATGTACAGGCTGTTGTCAATCCACTGCTGGATGAGGGCCTCCTTTTGCCTTGTGGCTTGTGGAGATAATTGGACCATTCTTCCCTCTGCTGGTCTGTGTGGATTGGCTAGGTGGGGTGCATAGACATTGAAGCATGGTACTTTAAAACTGTATTGTGATGCATTGCCTTCTATTGAAAACGTGTCTATATGTGGACATAGCAGCGAGATAGGCAATGACATGGCCAAGTGGTAGCCCATTCGCCGCTTTTTGACTCACGGTTGGAATCCAGTGGCCGCCCTGATTATTACGGGGGGTGTAATAACCATAATATGCACCGTGTGGCTTTGAATTGATGGTAAAGATCCTGTGATGTAACTCGCAAGAGTATGCCATTGCGTCAGGGTCCACATTATCCTCAATCGAAAATGACACGCAATTAATGAACCAATTGGGATTATCCGTAGCAACCATTGCCCCCCCCCCGGCCTGTTTGCAGGCCAGGTGCTGAGTCATCTTGTGCCCACAGAGACATCTGTCACTTGGGGTGCCCTATCAATGTTTGAGATATGACGATGACGATGATGATGATGATTTGAAGGTCTGTGAGACGCTATATCAAACAAAAACAACTACAATCATTCCACAAATGCCCTTTGCCCGTCACTCGCCATCGTGCATGCAGGCGCAAGCGCGAGCGCCACCACCCCTTGCGGCCGCACGGCCCTGCACGCGGCGGCCGCCAGCGGCAGCCTCGAGGCCTTGCACAAGCTCCTGCGGCACGGCGCCCCCGCGGACGCCCGCGATGCCGCGGGGCTGACGGCGCTGGAGCTCGCGCGCCGCTGGGCCCCCCGCAGCGCCGGCGCGGACCACGCGATCTTCCGCTTCGTGTGGCACGAACGGGCGGAGGCGATGCGGCCGCCACCGACGTGGCTCGATCCTGAGGAGCTCATGGCGCACCAGCGCTTCGACTCGGTGCTGCGCACGACCTTGGACGGGCGGCGGGCGCAGAGGTACCAGGCCTGCCTGCCGCCAGTGTGTCCCGCCAGGGGGCCGGCGGGACAGGGACGGGGTCGCGGGGGCAAGAGGATGGGGAGGCCCACGGGGAAGAGCTCACGTCGGTGAGAAGAGCTGTCGTGGGCAGGCGTGGCGAGCGTGGCTGTAACTGCACCGACTGTGTGTGGGTGTACGTACGTTGGACTTCTTTCGCACCATACGTAGCCAACCGTGCTTATCGGCGGTGCGGGGGAAGCAGAGCAACCTAAACACAAACAGCAGTTCTCAAGAAATTCGTTTTCAATCTATGTTTAAAAGTGCATTGCTCCAGTCAGTGGCTTCTTAATATCGGAAAGGAAGAGCTTTCAGATGCGCAGAAGTACATCTGAAAGCACGCGATGCAGTGACGGTGTCTCTGATTTGGCAGTGCGGTCAGCTGCACTACAACACAATTTGGAATGACACGTGGCCGCAGGTTTGCCCACCACTAGCGGAGGCCGTTAAACTCCCAAACACAGAGAAAACCCTCTTTAGAAAGGAACCTGCCGGAACATTGCAATGCAGAACGCGGCTGATCGATTTGGGCTTGAGACTTATTAAGGTATATCAGAATGGCATTAAATTATTATGCAGGTGATACATAAAATGTACCTTTCACGATTGTAGAAGAATTATAATGAGACAGCAGTTGGAGTTGGAGTGATACAACATGCACGTATCTCTCTTAACTCGTTGGCCTCTTTATGTGCCCCAAAAGCTGCATTTAATGTACTTTCTTTTATTTTTAAAGCATGTTGTTATGTTTTGTAACTTGCGCTTGTACACACACTTGGTCGAATGATTTGTTTTCCAATTCGTTGCATTCCTCCAAACCCACAAAGCATTGTGGTGAAATTTTATTGTTTTGGGAGGTTCTGTTGTATGTTGTTAAAGATCGCTGGGGCTTTTTGGTTTTAAACAACCTGCGTATCTAAGGAACGTGTTTTCAACATTTTAAGTATGATTACCCCTTTCAAAATTCTGTCGAATGACAACTTTATAACAATCTATGATACATGTATGGACACCCTGTACGATCTAATGTTTTCTCAAAATGTTAGTGATATTTTTAAGACCTCAAAAGGCGCATTACCCTTTCTCCCACAGTTTATAATCTGACAGACCAGTGTGTTACAGTGGTTTGTAGATGATTGAATGAGACGACTGGCATCTCATTCGGCACCCCAACACATACCTGTCAACCCCTTATCAGTGCCTACCTTATTACAGACCAATTTATGTCCTTATAAATCTCAACGTTCATCCTGCAAAGTCCCATCACAAGGAAGAAACACAAACATACCTCGAGCCTTCACATGGACACTCCCCACACCCCAGAGACCTCACCAGTTTCGATCGATCTGTCTGGAATCTTGGATAATGTATCACGTGCCCCTTGTGGAGGTGGCGATGCAAGTCACTTTGGGCCAGACACTGTCCCATGCTTCGACGTTAGGGGTCGCTATGCGTCGACCAGAACAGTGATCGTGACGATCACGTCTCGGTTCTGCTGGGCAGTAGCGGAGCAAGCATGGGGACACGGGGTGCCTTTGCAACCCCCAACCGCCCCCTAGTGGCCAAAGCTACGAGTTGGGGCCCCCGATGTTAAATGTAAGAGACCGTGAGAGTAATGATGAGCGACTGTGCGAGACAAATCAAATATCGGGGGCCCCCACCTGACCGATTGACGCACGCCGAGCTGGTAATGTAGTCACGACGCCACTGATAATGGAGTTACTACACCACTGATAATGTAGTCACTACACCACTGATAATGGAGTTACTACACCACTGATAATGTAGTCACTACACCACTGATAATGTAGTTACTACGCCACTGATAATGGAGTTACTACACCACTGATAATGTAGTCACTACACCACTGATAATGTAGTTACTACGCCACTGATAATGGAGTTACTTCGCCACTGGTAATGTACCATGGGAACCTCATTTGCCAGTAAAAATATGATAATTGGTGTTTTACCCTTCTATCTGGCAACAAGGTGTCAGTTTTGTTGCCAGATAGAAGGGTAAAAAACCAATTATCACTGGTAATGTAGTTACTACGCCACTGATAATGGAGTTACTACACCACTGATAATGTAGTTA
>CM025646.2:2797469-2809835 GCA_014621495.2 Entosphenus tridentatus
TTCGGCGTACAGCCGTTTCAATTCGGACAAGGCATTTTCTTGGTGTATTTGTTTGTGTTTCTCCCTTGTGATGGGACTTTGCAAGACGAACGTTGAAATATATAAGGGGCACGGGGTGACCAACAAGGTCTGAATTGGCCTGGAATAAGCTAAGGGCACCGATAAAGGGTGGACAGCTGTGATGATGGGGACGTGTCTTCAGCAAGCCCACCAGGGACCACCAGTGGACCACGGGGATTTGCATCGATGACTCAGACACGGCCCCCGCACGGCGAGCCACGGGGGCCAGCAGGGAGCTGAGAACTCGTCCCTGTCGCTCACATTCGCGAGTGTGGCACCGAAATGCGCATTTGGTGGCACGCAGCCGCGCGTGCCGTAGCTCTTTTATAGGTTGGCAGAGGGTGTTCATGTCAACGGTGGCCCCGTTACACACGCAGTGCATGCGCTTATTGCCCCGCAATGTTTCTCTTTCTGAGCCCGCCACCCGCCACCTCCCACGATCCACAAATTTGTGGGGAGGAGGAGGCGGGGGTGATGGCCTTTCGTGCCATGTGTGTTACAAATGTGAGGTCCGATGTTTAAAAAAAACACATTTTTGTAACTTCTACCCACATTTTTTGCATTCCAAGTTGGCAAGTGGGCTGCACGGCCACAAACGTGTTTTTCGGAGCCGCTTCGAACATGCCTGTATGTACACATACAAAGACAAAGATCCCCCGTATAGTCTGAACAGACTGTTGGGGCAAGTGCTGTTAGCGAGTAGCACCTGTGAAGGCCGGCACGGCACACGAGGTGGTTAGTGGCCAGCACCACGTGCGGCCGCCTTTGTCTCCCCAGTGGCGATGTTTACTACACACCGCACCGGGCACTCATTTGAGCCCGAGTCGACCTAGGGGAGGCCCAGGACCGGTTAAGACAATCGTCACCGGTGTTAGCCGTGAGCGGGAATCGAACCCGGGTCGCCAAGTTCGAAGCGCAGCGCGCTAACCGCTACACCACCGCTCCCCGCTACGCACACGCGCACACACACGTGGGTTTGTGCGACACGCGCTTAAATCACAAGGCTTGCCACGAGTGTTTCTCGCGATCCTTAAGCCCGCCGAGCGTTTCTGTTCGTGTCGTAGCAACCCAAGTACAACAGCGACTCGTCACACGCGCGTCCGGATCTACACGGAGTCGTGACCAGTACCCAATTGTGATGTACGAATAACATTAAGACGAATAAATATTTACGTTTCCACTGCTAAGGTTGGCCGGAATTTCATCACACACGGTTGTGCGCATGATGAGTCACGTGAAGAAACACAACTCGCTTATTCAAGGACACATTGGGTGACCCCCCCCCCCCCCCATTAAAGTTGCTCATTTTCTCTCTGCCACTCCGTTCATCGTCTGTGACGTTACGCACACTCACAGGCGGCTCGACCTCTACGGCCTTGATGCGCCGTCGAAGGACCGTTGCCCGAAACGTCGTCCACTATATACGTTCCTTTCAACGCAGTGTCATTGATGAATGCGTTGAAGTTTTTGTTGTTGTTGTTGTTGTTTATTCGTTGTGCTATAATACACCGCGTGTCAACACAGTATCGGGAAAAAAAATCAAACGTTTCACTTTACATACGCTGGGTTCATATTTTTGATTTGACAGTACAGTATCAACAAACACTTCCCTCTGCACGACCAAACAGTTTCATTTCGCTCGCGTTTTTGGAACCTCGGTAACGTTGGCACGTCCACATGGGGAGTCACGGCGTCTCGGACAACAGCCGTCGACTCATCCCCTCTTGTTCCATTTGACAAAGACTGCCCCCCCCGCCCGGCTGGCCCCCCCCCACAACAGGGCAAAGCTACAATAAGAGCAGGCTTAATGCGGCCAGCCAGCGCTGTTATCAATTGCGTCTCTACGCCTGAACTCCACTCTCAGCGATTAAATGACCAAAGCCAGCCGCAAGACTGTAACTCTATTCAAACTATTTTGTTAATTTCTTTTACCAGGTGTAAGTCCCACTGAGCTAAGTCGCTCTTTGTCGGAAGCAACTTGGCCATCACCAACGATAGCTTCAGCGAATCGGCTCATCGTCACGCGGAAATACATCGCAGCCAAATGTTCTAAATGCATGATGTTGATTCTCAACGTGGAGGGGAAACACCGGAGGACCCGGAGCAAAATCCACGCGACTACGGGGAGAAAGAAACGAAAACTCCTAATGTACAGCAGCAGCAGGCGTCAGGGTCGGGATCGAACCCACGACCTCCTGTGTACCGGGCGAGGGAGTTAACATCTCTACACCGGTCATCACCACCTGGTGGATAAGCGGCAGGTTACCCTGGAATTTGGACAGGGAGGATCAGTTTAGATTAAAAAAAAATGTAGAACTGCTTTTCGTATTTATTCATAATTTTAAAAAGGGGTTTGTTTTTTGGTTAGAGTAAATATAACTGTGTCGTTAGCCCACCACCATCCGACACAGCCAATTAGTGAGGTTTGTCAAGTAAACGAAACGTGTCAATTAGGTACAACAAGCTGCTGGAGTGGTCACTAATTGGGCTCGTTTTGTTAACGCGGCAAACCTTACTGATTGGCAGTGTCGGGTGGCGGTGTGTTAACGACGCATTTATATTGACGCGATCTCACGTGAAAACAAAAAAACCTTTATAACATCAGTTCCGAAAGCGTACGTGTTAAACTTTGTGTTTCATTTGTTGTCTTGCCCCGTACCTCCAGCTAGCGCGGTTGGCTACGTACGGTGCGAAAGAAGTTCAACATAAATACACGCAGGATGGCCAGCGCACCTTTCAGTGTATAAGTCTAAACATTCCAACACGTTGCTGTTAACACAACTGCATCTTAGCAACACGTGGGTGCCATTGTGGTTGTTTTGTTAGGAGCGGGCGCGTAGATGGGTGGAGGCGCGCTTGCCGATCTCGGTCAACAATGACCGTGACCAGTTCACTTGCCGAGTCGTCTCCAGCCATCACGTGACAGCCTCCAGTTCACTTGCTGAGTCATCTCCAGCCATCACGTGACAGCCTCCAGTTCCCTCGCTGAGTCGTCTCGAGTCATCACGTGACAGCCTCCAGTTCACTTGCTGAGTCATCTCCAGCCATCACGTGACAGCCTCCAGTTCACTCGCTGAGTCGTCTCGAGTCATCACGTGACAGCCTCCAGTTCACTTGCTGAGTCGTCTCCAGCCATCACGTGACAGCCTCCAGTTCACTCGCTGAGTCGTCTCCAGCCATCACGTGACAGCCTCCAGTTCACTTGCTGAATCATCTCCAGCCATCACGTGACAGCCTCCAGTTCCCTCGCTGAGTCGTCTCGAGTCATCACGTGACAGCCACCATCCACTTTATAAATCACTAGAAAATCTTAAGCACATAGACCTTGTTCCAAATCTGCATTGGGAAAACAACTTGGTTCTGCATTTCAGCATCATCATGAGCCACTGTCTGGATAAAGGTCACCCATTACCATGGTACCCCCTCTCCAGCGTACCCCCTCTCCAGCGTACCCCCTCTCCAGCGTACCCCCTCTCCTCGTACCCCCAGCACCTTCGCACCCCTCCTCCTCCGGCTTGTCGACCCCGGTGCAGTTGCACCGCCTGCACCCTTGACAGCGGAGTCACCGCGCGCCACCGCCGCACTGCCCACCTCGTTCCTGCACGCCCACGTGACCTCCGTCTCACCGCTCCATCTCCGCGGCCGTCGGCCCTCCCGGGCGCATTCTCTCTCTCCGTTGAGCCATCACGTCAGAACGGTCTTGTACATCAGCCATGATGCCCCTTGCAGTGGATGCAAGTCTTCCCAATCCCTCATTTTTTAATATTTGTTTGTTTAAACAGTGAAGATGAAGATTCTGATTTACATTTAACAAGTGGGGGGGGGGGGGGAGATGATTTTCTTTTTTTACATTAAGTACAAAAAGAGAGTTTTTAAAAAACACGTCGCTTTGGTCTTGAGCGTGGTAGAGAGGAGGCCGTTTCGCTTCTCTTCCGTCCCCCGTCCGCTACTTGCCCGGGTACGGTGGAGGAGGGTAGCCAGGCCCGGGGCCCGTGCTTTGGGCCGCGTAGGGGGGCGGCAGGTCGGCTCCCACTGCCGGACTGTACGGACTGTACGGCGGTGGTGGGGGGAAGCCTGCACAGGCCGGACACAGGGTCATGGGTAAGGAAGGGGCAAGTCAGGGACGGGAGGGGTTCTGCCATAGATCCTCCCCGCGTAGCCTGGGACAGGCTGTTGGGGCGAGTGCCGCTAGCGAGCGGCGCCGACGAGGCACCGGCACGGCACGCGAGGGGGGTGGGTGGCCAGCAACCACTCCCGGCCGCCTTTGTCTCCCCCCAGTGGCCATGTTTTTAACACACACCGTACCAGGTACTCGTGAGGCCGAATCGACCCTAGGGGAGGCCCAGGACCGGTTCAGATAATCGTCGCCTGGCGTTGGCCGGGAGCGGGAATCGAGCCTGGGTCACCGGCTCCGTCGCGTCGTGCGCTCACCGCTCACCGCTACGCCCGCTACGCTCACCGCTCACCGCTACGCTACCGCTCCCCCAGGGAGCCGGACGGGGAACTCCCAGGGCACGCGCACGGAGAGAGCTGCTTTGCAACAGGACACCAGCTCCGTAGCCCCACACACTGCATCGCCGCACACAGAGGCGAGCAAACGCCAACAGTGCAAAGGGAATCTCTGGTGGGGTTCCAGCGGGAGCGGAAGGGATTATGGCCATGGATTGTAAGGCCAAGACGACGGGACAGGGGTTACTTGATTAGTTGGGGTTTGGAGTAATGGTGCAGTTTGCTTGACTAACGTGGTTAGGGGTCGGGGTAGTGTTTACTTGGCTATTGTGGTTGGGGCTCTCTGGCCTCTAAGTGATGTGAAGAAGGCCCATTGCCCAACACGCTGCCTATCATACGCCTTTTCTTTTTAAGGCAGTGTTGTTGCCGAATGAGTCGGATATTTTTTTTTCTTTGTTATTGGACGGTTGAGTAATTTGTTTACGTTGGGAGTTGTGCTGGACCCTACTTGGGGTAGGCGTTTGGTTGGCTGGGGAGGTAAATATTCGGGCTACAGATTGTTTGGATGGTGTGGCTGTGGGTATGGGCAGGGTGAGCGACTGGGCCGGTTTGTTAGTTTGTTGTGGTTAGGGGTAGCTGCCGAGGAGCATTTAATAATTAAACCAGCGCACGCGTGCGCCGGATCGTGAAAGGTGCGAATGAGCACTGTTAATCGCCAATGAGGATAATCCGCCCGTGGATAAACGAGAGTCACCTGCAGAAGCAACCCAACAGAATTTCGTATTATCGTCTTCAACTGGCCGTCGACGGAGCGGATGATGATTAGAGCGAGCGTGTGCCTTCAAAACATTCCATTAACTCTTTAACAAGCACGCTTTATCCACAGCACAGATGACCTGGCTCCAAATTGCCGAAGCGTCGCTAAATTCCACGCGGTCTGCGCAAGACCCATCCGTTGCGATTTGCCTTCCCATAAAATTTAAAATGAGAAAAAAAACGCGATCCTTATTTATTATTTGTTTCATTTACTCCGAAGATTATTTTTTTTTGCGCGTCCGAAATATTCGCTGCGCACGGTCGCACTTAATCTTGCCCGGTCGATGTTAGCCGCCGAGGTCGTGACGGGCTTAACTCATTCCTGTTGCTCCCCCCTGTAAAGTTTCCAGTTCTGCTAAGACGTGCACCCGATGCCTACTTAATATTCGCTCCGATATCGGCACGTAAATTAAACACCGACGGACCGACCGACGCGCCGACCCGCCGACCCACCGTACTTACTATAACCCTCGCCGGCCGCCACGGTGACGGTGCTGAGCACGTTGGAGCGCGACGGCGTCGCCATGCCCACCCTGCGCTGGCTCGACTTGAGGCAGGAGCAGATGCACACGGCCACGGCCGCGATGATCCCCAGCAGGAAGACGAGGCCCAGCACGATGCCGGCGATCGCCGCCCCCCTGCACAGCGCGCAACCACACGGACGCGACGGGCGAGACGCTCCGTTGGACGTCTGCGAAAAAGAGCTTTGTCGCTCGTCGGATTTCCTCCAGTGTCATGTTAATGTTTCCTATTGCGATTCTGAAATTCCCGGGGGATTTGTCACGCCCTACATTGTTTGTTGCCCCCCCCAACCCACCCCCCACACCTTTCTAGCAAATGATGTTGATCCGGCTGCTCGGTCATACAAAAGACGTGGATCTGAAAAACGAAGTTCGACTGGCTGGAGGAGTTTTTTCACAAACTCGTCATACGACAAAAATACGATTTTACATTTCAGAAACGGGCCCTCTACGCTGGATCGCACCGCCACGCTCTGCTTGGGCAATACTGTAGGGAGTGGAGGGGGGGGTTATGGGAAAGTGGCGGTGGGGCTAAACGCATTCGGCGGAGACCTGCTCCTGCAGATGGATGCCAACTCTGAGTGGACCCTTCAGAACGGGGCTATAAGAATGAATGAATGGAGGGGACAAGGAGGGGACTGGCGCCGCAGGCGTGCACTCACGTCAGCACGTTGCCCACGTAGGAGAGGTACGAGCAGCAGTAGGCCATGTCGTCGGAGCTGCAGCAGTACTTCTCCTGGTCGCACACGTCGTAGCACTGCGCCAGCGCCACGTCTGCCAAACACCGGCGCAGCGCGAGCACGACAATTAAAACACATCGTGAGATGCACGTGTGTGTGTGTGTGTAGATATATGGGGAGCGGTAGTGTAGCGGTTAATGCTATGAACCTGGCGACCCGGGTTCGATTCCCACTCATGGTTAACACCAGTGACGATTATCTGAACCAGTCCTGGGCCTCCCCTAGGTCGACTCAGCCTTAAATGAGTACCTGGTGCGGTGTGTAAAAATCGCCACTGGGGAGACAAAGGCGGTCGGGCGTGGTGCTGGCCACCCACCCCCTCGTTCGTGTACCGTTCCGGCCTTCATTGGTGCTCGCTAACAGCACTTGCCCCTACAGTCTGTTAAGGCTATACGGGGGATCTTTGTGTAGATATAGTGG
The DNA here is from genome assembly GCA_014621495.2 of Entosphenus tridentatus. NCBI lineage: Eukaryota > Metazoa > Chordata > Hyperoartia > Petromyzontiformes > Petromyzontidae > Entosphenus > Entosphenus tridentatus. The sequence goes on from CM025646.2 coordinate 2,804,476, forward strand.
GGGAGCGGTGGTGTAGCGGTTAGTGCTACGCTGCGCTACAAACCCGGCGACCCGAGTTCGATTCCCGTTCGCGGCCCACACCGCTGACGAGTATCAGAACCGGTCCTGGGCCTCCACTAGGTCGACTCAGCCTCAAATGACTACCTCGTGCGATGTGTAAACTTCGCCACTAGGGAGACAAAGGCGGTCGGGTGTGGTGTTGATCACTACCCCCTCGTGTGCCGTTCCAACCTTCATTAGGTGCTCACTAACAGCACTTGCCCCAACAGTCTGTTAAGGCTATACGGGGGATCTTTGTCTCTTTATTTATGGGTGTAAAATTTTAAATCACTTTGAGTTGTTTTGTTGATCCGCTGCTGGACGGAGGCCTCCGCAAGCCGCGTGGGTCACGGGGAGGTGGGGGGGGGATTGTTTGACCATACTTCACCATGCTGGTTCGTGAGGGTTGGCCAAGTGTGGGGCCCAGGACCAAGTTTGATACCAATCGCCACTGATGTTAGCCGAGGCTGACAGGGTCGCTGGGCTCACAGTGCAGTGCGCTAACCACTGCACCGCCGCTCCCCCTCAAATGGCATTAACAGGCGGATGCTCAATTGTAAAGAACTGTCTCGCAGCTGTCGGAGCACATGTGCATGCGTCAATGCAGAGAGCCCCTCTGTCAATCCACTGCTTGACATGTGTCTGTACGTTGAACTTCTTTCGCACCGTACATAGCCAACCCTGCTAATCAGAGGTGCAGGGGAAGGACAACAATCTAAACACAAAAAAGCAGTTCTGAAGAAATGAGTTATCAATGTCGGTGATTTAAAAGCGCCCAGCTCCGGTGGCTTCCGAATGTCGGAAGAGCATTCCAGACGGCCGCAGAAGCGCACCTGAAAGCGCCGCGCGATGCGGTAACCACCGTCTTTGTTCGACGGTTAGCTAGAAGCCACTGCTGCAAGGATGACCGGAGTTCGCGTGACGACGGTTCATGCTCCTCGACGAGATCAGGGAGCATGAACCATCCGCGTCTAGAGTGAGTTTCCAATATATCGATACGGAGCGTCTAGAACGGCAGCGGGTGGTAGACATCGAAGCGCAGAACGGATCAGCAGCTGGCTGTAGCTGCACCGGCCTCTGTTGACAACGCAGCCGCGCAGCGCTGTGCGCGAGCACTATCCAGGCACTATCACGTTGTCGCTGTGAGATCCGGTGAGATAGCGGGTGTGCGTTCCGTGCGATTCGGTCGTGGGAGAAAAAAACGCATTAACATGCGAATACAATTTTTTTTTTTACAGGAACGCGTTTGCAGTGGTGTACGGGTAGACATTAAAAACACCCTTCTATACACTTTGGATTCATACAATTCGTAAATGTGACCGCGTCTCAAGGACCGCTGTGCAAATGAAGGAAAACGCGCGCATCTAAATAGACCGAAGAAGAGGGGGGGGTCCCTCCGTTTGGAGGGGCGCGGAATGCCAGACGGCAGAGAGGTTCAGTTGAGATCGATACAAACGAGAGGACTTCACGGCAGAAGCGTGTATGGAGACGCTTTAAAAAAAAAAGGGACAGAGGCGGTCATAGGCAAAGAAGAGAAATTCTCAAGCCCGCACTTGACCAGGGCAAGGGGTTTCAGCCACGTACACTGTCAGAGGGAGGGAAAAACACATTCACACATCCAAAACTGCCTTGTATACTGGATACACCGCACTGCCAAAGAGGCTTCATTTGGCAAATAACCCTTTAAAATTAAAGTTAATAAAAGTAAAATTAAAAATAAAATAAAAATCACGACGTTTCGGAGGCAACACAAGCTTCCGTCTTCAGGTGGAACCGTCACAGCACGCTTGCTGTATCAAAGAATATGAATCCTTGCAGTCACGAAAGCTTCAAATCTATAATTAAATAACCCTTTCTTGAATACGGAGGGCAGATAACAAGCACAACAGCAGCAGCAACACACGATACACCGTGGCTTTGTGCGAGTATCGTCCGAATGCGACCGTTATCTCAAGACGCTGCACAGACAAACACAGTTGGGCGAGTTTACTCTGCAGAGAGACAGAGACAGAGGGCTGAGTGGGGGAGGCGGACAGTCCACATGAAGGACGGAAAATGTTTTTGCTCGAGCCTGGACTTGGAACAGGGCTAGGGGTGCTGGTGTTGGGCTAAGGGGGGGGGAGAGGGGAAGGAGTCGAGGGCAGATTGGTGGAAGGTGCACTTCAGAAACGCCGGCACGCGAAGGAGGGACACGTGAAAACGGTCCCCGCGTGCAAAACTGTTGCACGATCTCTCGCGTGTGACCTGTAGTTATTAGAAGAAGAAGAAATCAGTCGATGGCTCAGCCCGCAAGCAATTGTAGGGCTGCACCTTCACCGCGGTTAGTTTTTAGCGCATTTAACCGTGGCATGAGGTGCTCACACTGCATGCAAGTGTTGTAAATGCACGCGAACAACTCACGTGAATTCCGGTGACCCACTTAAAAGCGACACGACCCGTTCCTGCTGCCAACGGCACAACGTGTGGCTCTGGTTGACGCATCCGTACGTGTAAAATGTATCCGATTTAGGGAACGTTTTAGCCGACTAAACTTTGACAAGACGCGATTATGGCTTTGACTTTACAAAAACGGACTCCCGCTCAGTTACGCGACATTTTCAAACGATTTGTGTAAATGCGCAGGCCCTTTTTTGCCGACCCACTGCTCGATGAGAGCCTTGTCAATCCACTGCTGGATGTGCGGGTTGGCACGATACTTTGTGCGCCACACTGGTCAGCCAGCTGTTGGTGAAGAGCTAGACCACGGAGCTAAAGGGCTCCGCGGGTGGCTAGGAGATGTTAACTCCCTCGCCTGGTATACAGGAGGTCGGTGGCTAGGAGATGTTAACTCCCTTGCCTGGTATACAGGAGGTCGGTGGCTTGGAGATGTTAACTCCCTTGCCTGGTATACAGGAGGTCGTGGATTCGATCCCGACCCTGACGGCTGCTGCTGTATATTTGGAGTTTGCGTGTCTTTCGCTCTCCCAGTGGTCGCGTGGATTTTTCTCCGGGTCCTCCGGTTTTTCCCCTCCACATTTAGAATCAACGTCACGCGTTTATGGAGCATTTGGGCTGCTGCAAATTTCCACGTGATGAAGCCACGACCGTTGAGCTATCATTTGCAATAGCCAGGTCGCTTCTGGTAAATTAAAAAAAGTTTAGTTTATTTCAGCACAGAAGTACAGAAGTTTTACAATGGATTTCACTGAACCCTCCCACTCTAAAACTATTTAAACTATGTTTTATTTTACCAGGTAGGACCCACTGAGCTATATAGATTTTTTTCAGAAGGGACCTGACCACAGATGGTAGCTCAACGAAGCGGCTTATCGTCGCGTGGAAATTCATAGCAGACAAATACTCTTAAACGCTCGATGTTGATTCTGCATGCGGAGGGAAAAACCGGAGCACCTGGAGAGAAATTCACGTGACCACAGGGAGAACGAACTCGCAAACTCCAAATATACAGCAGCAGGTGCAAGGGTCGAGATCGAACCCACGACCTCCTGCATACCAGGCGAGGTAGTTAACATCTCCTAGCCACCCTGATGTTGATGAGAGACACACACAAACTCCAAATATACAGCAGCAGGCGTCTGGGTCAGGATCGAACCCACGACCTCCTATATACCAGGCGAGGTAGTTAACATCTCCTAGCCACCGTGATGTTGATGAGAGAGACACGCAAACTCCAAATATACAGCAGCAGGCATCAGGGTCGAGATCGATCCCACGACCTCCTTCATACCAGGCGAGGTAGTTAACACCTCGCCATCGTGGCACCCACGACGTAATCTCCGCGGCAGTCTATAGCGGCAACCTGTTTGTGCACGTATTGGGTCACCCATCCATCGCGAGCATTCACCAAGCTCACACGCCCCCTCCCCTCCTGCTTAAGCTTCCAAGATGTAAGGAGATCGTGCTCGTTTCTCGCGAGTTGGTCATCGGGCTGTTTACGTAGCCTCGTGAGGTCACCACGACTGAACATTCCTGAATGACACACGCTCCGTAAAACGATGCACGGAACAGCCCTTTGCCGTCAAGCCACCGGTCGGACGAGGGCCTTCCGCACGCCGTGCTGGTTCCCGTCGGTGCTGCTTGACCATACTTCACCACGCCGGTGGTGTTTGACCATACTTCACCACGCCGGTGTTGTTTGACCATACTTTACGACGCCGGTGGTGTTTGACCATACTTCACCACGCCGGTGGTGTTTGATCATACTTCACCACGCCGGCGGTGCTTGACCATACTTCACCACGCCGGCGGTGCTTGACCATACTTCACCACGCCGGCGGTGTTTGACCATACTTCACCACGCCGGTGTTGTTTGACCATACTTTACGACGCCGGTGGTGCTTGACCATACTTCACCACGCCGGTCGGTGCGAGATGAAGTCCCCGGCGTGTACCTTGTAACCGGTCTTTCACCTCGTGCATCTTACTCCTGGCACAGCGTGATACCCGCACGCGTTTGCGAGCGAGTTTTCTTTTTTTTAATGTTTCGTGGCGAGCCCCAGAGTGCGCACCAGGCGAGAGATTGGGTGCACGAGACAATTGTCAGTGAATCTGATATGGTCTCGAGTTCAAAAGTTAGTTTAAGAAAATAGCAAGCTAATTCAGTAACACGCAACACTAGCAAATTAATCTCCTTCTAAAGCGAATCCGTCTCGCAATGTTGTCCTTGTTTATGTTGGTATCTCGTCTCACCACATCTCCCACACCTCACCACAACTGTGTGTCTTGTCTGTGAGTCCCATACCTCACCACAACTGTGTATCTTGTCTGTGTGTTCCACGCCTCACTACATCCCTTGTCTACATACTGTCGTCCATTCAATCGTCGCTCGTCGCAGGGCGGTGTCAAAGTTGAAAAGGTCCCCCAACAAATGATTCTCTGTTTCGGGGCCCCAAAGAAGACATTGGGACCGACCCAACAACCACAGTAGCTAGATGTTAACTACCTCGCCTGGTCTACAGGAGGTCGTGGGTTCGTTCCCAACCCTGACGACTGCTCTATATTTGGAGTTTTCGTCTTTATCTCTCTCTCTCTCCCCATGGTCACGTGGATTTTTTTTAGAATCAACATCACGCGTTCAGAGTATTTGGCCACTGTTATAAATTCCTAGGTCATGAAGATAAGCAACTTCGTTTGAGTTATGAGTTGTGATAGCCAGGTCGCTTATGCAAAAAACAACTATATAGCTCCGTGGACTTAAAATGTACCAAAAAATAGCGATTATATAGTCCGTTTTAGTTTTTAACCACGATGACTGCCCTACACCATCCACCCCAACCACGTGGGTCATGCAGACACCCACGTGGGTCATGCAGACACCCACG
>CM025646.2:2809845-2822252 GCA_014621495.2 Entosphenus tridentatus
AGACACCCACGTGGGTCATGCAGACACCCACGTGGGTCATGCAGACAACCACGTGGGTCATGCAGACAACCACGTGGGTCATGCAGACAACCACGCGGGCACGGCTCTGTGACCGTGGGAACAAAAACACAATGCAGGCAACAACTCGCAGACGTCGTCGGACAAAAACACCCACGACATGGACATTTCCCAACCACGATCGGGCACAAAACGAGGACAACCAAGTCTGTCCACAGGCCACGTGTGGGGGAGAGCGGACGACGACACATCGAGAGGGATGAGTTCGGGACAAGAAGCACGCAGAAGACACGTGAGAGAAGGCGCTTGGAGTTATGCCGAAGAGACGGCAAGGGCGGACACACAAGACGTGGGTTATCGAGTTTAGGGGTTCTGCGTCTTCTCGGCCTGGGGGGCACGCACTTCGTGGGGGTGCGAGATGCCCTTTCTGGGGGGGGGGGGGGATGAGAGACATGGGCCAGAATTTTTGAGAAGGTAAATAATCGACAACACAAATTAAGCACGGAAATGTAAGCTACAGCTTACTTTCATAATAGAGGTGTGTTTGGGTTGGATCGCGTAAATGTGTCGTTAAAACCCTCCACCACCCGACACAGCCAAGTGGTGAGGGTTGTCGCGTAAACAGAACGTGCCAATTCGTCACTAGTACAGCAACACCTCTACAATGGATGATATTGGTCGCCAAAGCCTGCGTGTTAAACTGACAACTTTGTTTCATCAAACTCTATGTATGTAGTTCACGTTTCCACGTCGTGTACGATTGAAACCCAAAGGGTGGTGTGTGCAAGGCTGCAGTGAAAAGGGTCGAGGACCCACGCGGATCGAGAAGGACGAGACCCGCGGGCACGGAGACGGACCGACTTGCGGAGAAAAGTGATTGTACGAAAGTGGCCTTGGGCTCGGCGCGTCGGACCAAAGCGACTGCTGCGATGGGCGGCGTGCGAGAAAACTTCGCCGGAGGAGGGCAGAGGAGGCACCGCGAACGATCGAGGAAGCACCGCGCGGAAGATGATGGAGCCGTGGAACGAGAAACCCGCGTGTCAGACGTTTCGCGGATTGCTCCATCGCATAGACCGCGAGAGATGGCGGTGGAGTTGGCTCGCCAACCAGCAGTGGATTTATCATGGCCGATGACAGCGAGAGATGGTGGGGAACAACTCACCGACAAAGGCGACCACTGCCAAGGCGGCAGGCGGAGTGGCGCGCAGACGCGAAGTCATCATCGCGCATTCCTTCTTGCGAGACAAAAGGTCTCCCTCTCTCACAGCAACAGCGGCGGCGGCGGCTGATAAATCCCGTTCCGTCTCTCCCCCCCCCCTCTCTCTCTCGAGCTCTCGTCCCACGCAGGGATACCGGCACAAATCACGACAGATAAAAACCCGAACCCCAGTAGGGGTGGTGGGGGTGGGGGTGTAAGCGCAGGGTTTTGATAACTTTTCGGCTGAGATGTTTGGGATCAACCCCCCAAACTCTGTGGTGGCGTTCCCGTTCCCCTCCCCGCCACGAAGTAACAACAAAGTCAGCTGCTGAAGCTCGCCTCGCTCTCGCTCGCTCTCTTGCACGGCACGCGGGCAGGAAGACTGGGTGCGTGGCTCTGCTGCTTGCTGCCTTCTCTCCACAACCACCTCCCTCGCTCCCCTACCCCCTCCTCTGCCCCCTCTCCCTCTGCTACCCCCCTCCCTCTGCTACCCCTCTCCCTCTGCCATCCCTCCCTCCCCTGCTAGCTCCCTCCCCTGCCCCTTCCCTCCCTTGCCCCCACCTCCTCATCCCCCTCTTTCTCTGCTACCCCCCTCCCCTGCCCGCTCCCTCCCCTGCCCCTTCCCACCCCTGCCCCCACCTCCTCTGCCCCCTCCCTCCCCGACCCCTTCCCTCCCCGACCCCTTCCCTCCCTTGCCCCCACCTCCTCTTCCCCCTCTTTCTCTGCCACCCCCCTCCCTCCCCTCCGCCCTCCTCCTCTGCCACCCCCTCCTCCCTCCCTCCCTACCCCCCGACTCGCGTCACGTTTGTTGGAAGAAGAAGAAACAATCGCGCACACAACGAGCACGCTTCCCCCGCCACCCCACCCCACCACCACCAAAGACAAAGATGCTCCGGATAGGCTTTTAACAGACAGTTGGGGGCAAGTGCTGCTCGCGAGTAGCACCTATGATGGCCGGAAGGCTCAGCACTACGCCCAACCGCCTTTGTCTCCCCAGTGGCGATGATTTTACACAGCGCACCAGGAAACTCGTTTGAGGCTGAGTGGACCTAGGGGAGGACCGATTTAGAAAGCGGGAATCGAACTCGGGTGGCTGGGTTCGTCGCGGCGGCCCGCTAACTGCTGCACCACCGCTCGCCCACCATCACCACCCCCATCATCCCCCCACCCCAGACCGCCACTTTCCTCCCACGCTATGCGCCATCTCGTGGGCTGCCTCCCGTAAGAGCATCAATTGGGAGGAAGCCTTGGCTTGCACGGCCAATATTGTGGTTCGGAATTGATTTCCAGTGGGTTACAATGTTCCATAGATCGCGTTGGTCAACTTACATTCTCGAGCTACATAACCGTCCGTCACCCGACAGAGCCACTTAAATGAAATCAAGCTGTCGCCGCGCTGGAAAGTTATCGTGACACATACGCTTTGGTTCTTTCGGTAAAGTCACGAAGGTGTAAAAATAAAAATAAATAAATTAAATCACGACGTTTCGATTGCAACACAAGCAATCATCATCAGGTGTGACAACCGCAAAAATATGACGATAACTTGTATTGTGATCGAAACGTCGTAGTTTTTTGTTATGTTTGTTATTTTCTTTGAACCTATCTGGGTGACTTTACCGAAAGACCCAAAGAATATGAATTCCTGCAGTTACGAAAGCTTTAAGTCGAGATCTCAGTCTTACTCGTGCTGATTCTTGGCCCCAAATTGTTTCGCAGCAGCAGCAGCACTTGGGTTTCGCGATTTCTTGAATGTCACTCCGCCTGCGTCATCGGCAAAAAAAACACAAGTTCTCGAACACAATGTTCTCTCACTGTGGTGTGAGCACGTAGCCTGGCCAGATTAAACACCGTGCCGTCGCTCTGGGGTTCGTGTCTATAGCTGACGGTGTGAAGATTGACACTCGTGGCTGTGAGCACTGCTGCGAGGAAGAGAGTGAGGAGGATGGGGGGCAGCACACAAATCCCTCTTTCACTCCATGACCAAATATTAAAAAAGGGATCTGCCCAAATTTCCCGCGACCAATACCCCCGCCAATCGTGTTGACATGAAACTGTCCGCTAACGTTTTTGCAAAGTGCTCTGGACATCCTATAAACTCTTAGAACTTTCCAGAGTGTGTGTGTGTGTGTTTATTTTTGAGGCCACCCTGTCCAAGTCCTTCGAGAAATCGACAACAACAAAACCCCACAAACAGATCTTGATGCTGCCCGGCCGCTTTTTCGTGTATTTGTCTAAAGGGTGAAAAAAAATCACGTCGTTTGTTGATCTTCCTGCACGAAACCCACACTGGCTCTCGGGTAGGACTCGCTCCGCTAGGGCTTTCAGCCTACTCAGGAGCATCTTGGCAAGGATCTTCAAAAGCCGTGGGCGGGAATCGAACTCGGGTCGCCGGGTTCGTAGCGCAGCGCACTAACCACGACACTACAATGCGTTACGCTTCCACATGCGCGGGTCACGTGACAGATTTGACGTCACAGCTCACTTGCCGTGCAAAACATAAATGCATTATTGAGCTCCCCCCCCCCCCCCAAAAAAAAACAAAAGTGTATTTTTCTAATGTTTGCATGATGTACCGTCTGGAAAGTACCCACATGGCAAATTTCAAGTTTGTTGCATGTCGGGAAGTACGCTAAACATTTTGAACAGACACACATGATCACAACTTTGTCTTTTTTATATACATGGAGGTCATCCTGTGAGCCATGCGGCTCTTGACTCGGGTGCAACCGCAACAAAACAAAAACATGAACATATGAGCCGGAATTTCATATACCTGGGGCCCCTTGAGCTATTTGGGGGCACTACACCTTTTCCTTTGTTTCGCTTAAACCTCGTGTTCCGAGATTAGTGGGAGACGCGGAAAGGCATTGAAATAAAAAACATCTATATAATCCCCCTCCCCCCATGTATTGGGGTATCTATAAATGGATCATCCTGTTCGTACATTAAACGGCGCGCGTGCCATCGTGATGAATCATTAACAGCTCTCCGTTGTCATGGCGACAGAGTGATCGCTATCATCTCCGTGCGCTAATTTGTTTGTCGATTGTTTCGGGGGTTGGGGGGCGTCTTTCGCGGGTTGTAATTCGCGTTGTTCCCCCACCCACCACCACCACCACCCCAAATCGAAATGAGAATCGCGCGAACAAACCGCGTGCGTTGCAGCGTTCGAGTGAGCGCAACGTGAGACAAATGGGGGCAGATGAAAGTTGTGGATTACGGCACGTGAGACCAATCACCCAGACTCTACATAAGGACCCGCCGATGGCAAATCGGGAACTCACCTCCCCCTCCCTCCACGCCTTGTGGAGGCTCCGACGGCCATGGGATTCGGCGAGACATTCGCGAAGTCGGGCAGACGCTTTGGGCCGCTCTCCGTAGTTCTGGAACTGCTCGTGCTCGGTCTGCTGGTGGCTCCGAGTTCTCCCGAAGTGTCGGCGGTCCGCAAAGTTGTTTGCCCAAGCACCGTGGGAGCCGACGCAAGCGCAGGCGGCGTTCTTGGGGAGACCTTACGATGGACGGTGCTGCAGGTACCCGCTGGTGCGCAGCCTCCTTGTCGTGCTGATGATGATGATGATGCTGCTGCTGCTGGAGAGCCCGCGAGTTTGCAGGCAAGTTCGTGAAGTTGGTGGCGATTATGATGATGGCTTTGTCGTCCTGATTAATCGAATTGATTGTATGACGCCTGTCTTGCTGATGGTGATGATTAGTCGATGGAGGTCTGTGTAAGCATTCTGATTTTAACACGAAGGCTTTGGTGACCAATATTATCCTTAATAGGTTTTTACCACTAGGATGTGCATTAACAATATCCCTAACTAGTTTATTTTGCATTATTTATTTTGGTATAATATTGGAATTTTTGCTTATTTTTTCCACGTTCCGGTTTGCTTTAGAGGGGAGGGAGGAGACCATTACATGTTTTTGCGCACGTGACAATTGATTGCCCGCCTGGCGGTGGAGGGTTTTCGGTGCTAATTTATGTTATACCTGTTCGTGGTGGTGGTGATTTGACTGGAGTGGGGAGAAGTGGTGCAGTGATTGGCACACGGCGACCCGAGTTTCGGACTAATATATCCGAACCGGTGCTACTTCTGCGCGAACCTTAAATGAGTAACTTGTGCGGTGTGAAAACGGCACTTTGGTGGCCACAACGGCGGCCCGGGCGGGTGAGCGCGGCGCTGACCCCACACGACCCCAGAACTCGCTTGTGCCGGCTTCAGATGCTCGATTACAGCTCTTTGGGGGGCCCCCCCCCCCCCCGCCGGGTAGCCTTTAAAACAGACGGGGGGGGTAGAATCTTTGGCTTTGTAAAATGCAGCGGTAATGTCGTCATTGGTGATTCTACCATCCTTCCTCAAGTCTCGACTTGCGCTTTCGGTGGCGATGTTTTTTTATGTAAACTGTGGTGGTGCTGGAATTCAGATTCTACGATATTCACAGGAGGTAGGTGTGTGATGGCCGAGCTGCTAGGTGTGGTGCGCGAATGGCGAGATGTTAACTACCTCGCCTGGTATACAGGAGGACGTGGATTCTGACACGTGCTGTATATTTGGAATTTTCATGTTATCTCTCTCCCATTTAGTGGCGTGGGTTTTTCTCCGGGTCCTACAGTTTTTCCCTCCCTTTACAAACCTGCGTTTTGGGAGTATTTGTGGCTTCTATACATTTCCACGTGACAAGCCACGTAGTTGAGCTATCATTTGTGGCCAGGCCAATTCTGAACAAAGCTACACAAAGCTACACATTTCGATGGGCCTTTGTCAAATTAAAAACGGGGGGTGGGTGGCGGCGGTGTTTATCCGGACGGCCGTAGTGACCGCTGCTCCCCTTGAGCCCCACTCCCCAGCCGCTCGGCCTTGCTAACCCCGCGGCTCTCCACCGGTGACCCCCAGGTCCTCGTCGAGGCCACCGTGGCCGTCGCGGGCCCCGGCACCTGCGAGTGGACCGCCTCGTGGCAGTGCTCGCCGGGCTGCGAGCGGCCCCCCGCGGTGGTGCGGGGGCGGACCGTGATCGCGTCCGGGCCGAGATGTTGGACCTTGGCCGTGGCTTCCTTCACGGTGCCGGTGTGGTCCTGCGTGGGGTGCACGCTGCGGTAAGGCCATTCGCTCCCCCCCCCCCCCCCACGTCTGTCTGTCTGTCTGGAAACGGTTGCAAAATGGATTTAAAGCTTTCGTGACTGCAGGGATTCATCTTCTTGGTTCTTTCGGTAAAGGCACGTAGAATGAAAATAAAAACAATAAAAATAAAACATTATAAAATAATATAATTTTTAATTCTTTCCATTCTACGTGACTTTACCGAAAGAACCAAGAAGAAGGGTTGCAAATGGTAAACTAGTTTGTAATTGCCAGCGAAACGTCACGATACTCAAATTGTAAATGTTGTGGGTTTACTGTCCAATACACCGGTGTGCTGAACTAGTTAATAATTGGCACGTTTTGTTTACGTTGAAAATCCGATTCCAGTGCTTCTTGGCTCCACAGGGCAATTCTAAAGTCAGCTGTTCACCTGTGCCCGCAGGCACGAGTGTCTGTGCAGCCCGGACGGGGCGGCAGGCGCACCAGCAATGAAGGCCCAAGGGCGGCCCGTTGCTATGGTGACGTACCTCGACGTCCGTCGCCGTAGCGATTCCGGGAGGCCCAACACCCCACCGTGGGCAGCCTTGCCGCTGGTCCTCAGGTGGGTTGGGGCCAGAGGTCGCTAACGGGTTTTGATTCCGTACCCAGCCGCACCAGGGTCGCAAATGGGTACCCGTACCCATACCCTACCCGTACCCATACCCTACCCGAAATGAGTGACAAACGGTTACTCACCAGTGACTCACGGCCTACCCATACCCGGCCGCACCAGGGTCGCAAACGGCTACCTGTACCCGGCCGGGTACGGGTAGCCGGATATCGGGTAGGGTACGGGTATCAGGTACCCGGTTGCGACCTCTGGTTGGGGCATCTCTTGCTGGTGATGTTGAGGCCACCTGGGGTGGAGATTTGTGGCAGGTGCAAGCTTTGAGTGATTTACCTGCCTCCCTTCCATCTCGGTGCTGGCTTACCAGTGTGGACCACTAATCACATCTCTGGAGTCCTCTGTTTGGGTTGCTTTATTTATGTTGCCATGCTATTTTACTTTGACGATTATGTCGATGTTTGCTTCATTTAGTTTCCAATATGTATTTCGTGTGATCGTGTTGTCGCACCTTTACTGGACTGGCAGTGCGAGTACAGATTAGTTGCGTTTTTCGACCACCTCGATATAAGCCTGCCAAAATAATCCTAATCGTTGCAACTTTTTTAGCCTAGAGCTCTTGTACCACGCATGCGGTCGGTTACACCCACCATCAATTAAATTAAAATTCCAAAATTATCAGCGTCTGCAGCTGCTGTTCTGTCAATTACTCCAGAAATAGTTTTGCAAGGCACTTGATAATTGCTAATCATTATTCATTTAACACTTTTTTAATCTTGCCATATTTGTTTTTTATAATTATAAGACAAAAATAAAATCTTACGCACATGCCACGACATGAGCTTTTTCGAAATACACTAAGATTATGTACATTGCATCGTACGACATCTCAGCATCGCCATATCCCAGCAATTAAATCTTTTAAGAGACGTCTGATCTCGTACGGCCTAATAGAGGGCGAGCAACCGACCTATTGGAGACGCCTTTGCAAGCGTTTCATACCCTTTGCTTTGCATTGCCCTGCGCTTGTGATTTGTCGAAGATCGCCGCCTTCAATTTTGTACACCTTTTTGGGCAGTGTGACGTTGACTGCCTGCTGTGGTTTGTTTATTCATAGCCACGGTCTCGTTCAAGTGGCAGCTGTTGCGTGGCACGCTGTGTAAAGTATTTCTAGTTGCACGTGTGATTACGGCTACACCTTTATGAAATGGGGAGCGGTAGTGCAGCAATTGCTGCTTTACGTATCCAGCGAGGGGCCCCCCCCCCCCCCCCCCTGCTCACGGCCAACAACAGTGACGATTATCTGACCCGGTCCTGGGCCTCCCCTAGGTCGACTCGGCCTCAAATGGGTACCTGGTGCGGTGTATAAACATCGCCATTAGGGATACAAAGCACGGCCGGGTGTGCCGCCCCTGGCCTTCAGGTGCTCAAACAGCACTTGCCCCAACAGTCTAACGGCTATACGGGGGATCTTTGTCTTTAAAACACAGGGTTTTTTTCAAAGGGAGGGCATCTGTGTTTTCTTTGGCGACCAGAATTCTTGTGCTAAAAAGGCCCATGGCTCCATTCCTACTTCGTAATGAGAAATTTGACGTTTTGCTTGTTGGGAGATTATTTTACAAATTCTCGTTGGTGGTGGTGAGCGACCCCACACTTGAAACTGTTGCGCAATGCAAGAATAATTCTGTAATCTTGCTGCCTTCGAATTGGCAACTGATCAAAAGTTTTTGGGGGGTGGGGAGTTTGTTCTGCAACCGGTCACACGACTAATCTAATAGCTTTTTAATGTTTTGACGAGAAATGGTGTTTGAGCTCTTCATTATGCACTCTTTGCTACACTGTTCTTTAAACGTGTCCCATAACATTAGCACATTTTTCTGTGCAACGTCTCGATCAAAACATTTTAATTGTTAAGTCACGCATGGTTTATAAAGCAAATTAATATGAAAAATTCCGGTTTCATATTGACATTTTATCCCACATAGCTAAATCTAGATTGGACGTTGCCTCTTGGCGATTTTATTACATTATAATTGAATCGTTACCCATGGCCAAATTGCCTGAAACGCACCCGGTTTTCATATCTCGGAAGCCAAGCAGAGATGAGCCTGGCTAGCTTGTGCATGGGTGTTCAACGTGCACGAAGAGCTTATAGGTTGCAGGGCTCCATGGTGGACAAGCAGATGAGCAGTGCGGGGAAAAAATCTGTACCTGACGTCCACGCTGCTTTGTCATCGCCAACGCGCACTGACCAGCATGGTGACGTAGAGCCGAATAAATCCCTTCGACACCGCGTGGGGGGGGGCCCTCGTCCCGCAAGTGGGTTGACTGACACAAGGGTTGACGCTTGAACCGTTGTCATCTATGAGATCGTTTTCAAGTTGCTTTTTATTTTGTGCAACCCAGGGGGAGCACCTCGACAGCAAGGCATAAAAGCAAAACAATTTTAAGGACCATGATCAAGCAAATATTAATTGGTACAAGCGGTTCGCATGGGGAAAATTAACCGTATCGCAGTCTGCCAGTGGCGATAGATTATAATTGGTGGGTGGGGGCGGCCGACGATTTTCATGTAATCCCAATTGTGTACTCTGTGGGGTTTTTCAAGTTTGGTAAATGTGGCCCCTCACCCTTCCCCCCCAATGCCCCCCCCTTCCCAGGGGCCCCGGGGGGGGGGGGGGAGCTTTTAAGGTCTGCCATGGCAGGTAGTGTGGTGATCGTACACCCACACAAATCCTCAGAGGGGGTGGCCATTGGATTTGACCCACAAACCGTTGCAATTGAAGGCGAACACGCTGCCGCTGGGTCATTTTTACACTTTTGTGTTTTTATGGCAGTGGAGCGCTAATAACGTTTCTGGGGGGCGGGAAGGGGGAGGGGCAAATTCTGCTAAATCGAGTGAAACGGAGTGTAGCTCAAATACTACCAGTTACTGAATTTGTCAGATTGGGGATTCTTAACCTTTTTACTGCAGCCTTACAACCCTTTGATTCTCAAAGGGCATCTCACACCCAGAGTTAGGAACTACTGTTAGATGGATAAAAAATTATATACACCTCCCCAAGAATAATTAATGGTTTGTAATATAACTTGATGTGTGCGTGTTTTTTCAGAAGGTCTGACCCTAAACGGCTATCGATCTCCTGGGTAACCTGTTGGGGGTGCGGGAGGAAGTGGAGGGGGGTGGGGCAACTGCTCCCTTTGTCCCCTACCTCCAAATGTCCTCGTTGTCGGCACCTTCCCACGACCAGGCTTTGTTTTTGTCTCCGTGCCGGTGTCCGTCCGTCCTGCACGCCAGGATAAGCAGCCGGTGCCTTCGGCCGCTGAGGGTCTCAACGTGGGACGAGGACGGGGATCTCGTCCGGTGCCGCTACGCCACGCAAGAGGAGTGCGGAGCGTGCGACACCGACGTGCCCGGCATTACGCTGCACGAGGTCAGCGGGCTCAACCCAAATCTATGAACCATAAACTAGACGCACTCTTTGGTTATGATAATTTGGTTTTTTACCCTTCTATCTGGCAACAAAACTGACACCTTTTTTTACAAGGAGTCTGTTTGCATAGACCGCAATACCTGCAGCCATAATGCAAACAAAAACATAACTCTGATAATGTATGCACCTCGACAGCAGTAAGTGAGACTTAGAACCTAGTGAGACTAGGCTCTAAGGAAAGTTGTCTCGGGTGTGGACCAATCAACTTCAAGGACAGTGCATATATTATCAGAGTTATGTTTTTTGTTTGCATTATGGCTGCAGGTATTGTGGTCTATGCAAACATGACTCCATGTAAAAAAAGGTGTCAGTTTTGTTGCCAGATAGAAGGGAAAAAAACAATTATGAACGCAACTAGTTTCTTTAGAACATGCCAACTGGTTACGACTGCAGCATAGATGTGTTGGGGAGTTAAAACCACGACATTTAAAATTTGAGCGTTTTGCTGGTGATTAGAACTACCATCGTCTGTCGATTAGCCAGCATTGTGGTGAAGTCTTCCTGTTTTGTGGCACTGTCCATGGCCACTATAGCAAAAGGGGTGGATGTCGTCGCCGCTCGTAACGGTTGCCCACGTGGTGGTGGTGCAGGAGGAGTGCACGTTCACGTTTGGCAGCTCCCGGCACGCCGTCCCTGGGAAGTTCGTCGTCTCTGTGGTGGTGGAAGATTTCCCTGCGTCCTCCTCCGTGGGCCCGAACGGCCCCGCGAAGGCTCGAGCCTTATCGTCCGTGCCGTTGCAGTTTACACTGATCGGTAACTAAAACGTCGGACACTGGACCGGGGGCCACGTTTATCCTCGGTTGTGAAGTGGTGCGCTAACGCAGTGGGTCTCCACTGCGCTGATATCCAGGGTTGGGCTCGCGTTTGCGATGCGCGTTGGTGGTGAGTGGCATCTCAACTCTTCTGGGCCCCATCTACAAAACTGTCAACTTGCACGGTTTACCCCGTATTGTTGTAAAGGGAAATTGAGTTTTCAGGTCCATATGGCATGCAGCTGTCTCAATACGGGCAAAAAAACTAAAGCAAATTATTTAAGTTCTTCCTTGTGATGGGACTTTGTAGGATGAACGTTGATATTTATAAGGGCACGGCGTGACTAATAAGGTGTGAATTGGTCTAAGGTAGGCACTGATACAAGGGGTTGACAGGTATACATCGATGTTGAGTTGAACTTTAAATGAGTATCTGGTGCAGCGTGTAAAATAAATATCTATTGGCACGTGACAAGAATGGGAAGGCTTGATGCTGTGACCTTACCATCACATTGGCTGTGCTTGCTCTCCTAGCAATTAGTCCTAACAGGCCAAGGCAGTTGTGTGCCTTGGCTGACCTGGAAAGCCTTGTATTTGCCAACCAGCTTTGTAGCTCATCGGCTTCCCCTCAAGTTATAAATAATCTGATAGCTTTCTTGTAATAACAAGAATGTCATTTACACCATTGGAACCTCATTCGCCAGAAGAGAAAATATAACTTTTTTTACCCTTTTATCTGGCAACAAAACTGACCTTTTTTTACAAGGAGTCATGTTTGCATAGACCACAATACCTGCAGTCATAATGCAAACAAAAAACATAACTCTGATAATGTATGCACTGTCCTTGAAGTTGATTGGTCCACACCCGAGACAGCTTTCTTTAGAGCCTAGTCTTTTGGCGTCATCTGGTCCAACACCATGTGAGACTAGGTAAAAAAAACGTTTATCAACAAGAATGTCACATAGCTCTCGGCCCTTTGCGATTGTCCGCCTCTCCCCAAGTCGTCTCCCAGGCGGACGGCGACTGCTCTGCGGAGCCGGCGTTCACCGGGAGGACTCCCGAGCACGGCGCAGTCTTCCGCGTGGTCGCCGGCGGCACGCGGCTGCACGTCCCCGTCGACGTCTCGGTGTCCCGGCATTCGCAGGGCGGCAGGTGAGCGGCGGCTGCGGCGGCTGCGGCGACTCCTTCGGCCAGCGTCGTCGTACAGCAGCTGCCCATTCGGGAGGGTTGTACGACCGATACGTGGGTTACCCG
>CM025646.2:2824060-2855011 GCA_014621495.2 Entosphenus tridentatus
GGGTGTCTTTCTATTACGTGACCCCGGTTCAAAATAAATGCCTCTTCCCCAAAACGTACGCCAGAAATGGAGAAACTCCTTGCTCGTGAGGTGCGCACGTGGAACTTCTTGAGCACTGTAAGTAGCCAACCGTGCTGATCGGAGATGTGGGGGGACAAATCAGAAAAACGAATTGCAAAAAAGTACAAAACGATTCAAACCCCAATTAAATAAAAAAAAGCATCCTGATGTAACAATTATGAAATGAGGGGGGGGGGGGTGTTTTAATTTAGGTGTGTGACTAACCACTCCACTATGAGGTCTTAATGTAAAACCGATGCAGCCTTTTTATATGTGGGGGGGAGCTTCGCTGTTCTTGAACTGTGCAACCTGGTTTAGTGCACCTGGTCGTAGCCCATAAATAATGCCTTGGTGGGTCCTGTTCACTGACATTGGAGCTGGCGTGGCTTACGAGGAGTGCAACTTTTTCCACTGGAGAGCCGTGGCGCGTGCAATGACGAGTCTACACGTAGGTTCAAGCATAATTATGGCCTCTAAGGTCTGATGAAGTCCATTCGCGTGCAACTTGGGCCAAAGGCAAATTACGAATGCACTTTGCATGAATGAGAATTTACATTTAACAGCCCTTCCGTCAATCCACGGCAGGAGGAGGGCCTCCGTATCCCTTGACATCACCACCATGATCGGTGCAGATGGGCGAAGGCAGAGAGCATAGATGTTGTATTTGCATTACAATCCCACGATGGGTATTGATGAATGCCCTAATGCGTGACGATAGAAACAAACTCCCGGTCGTGCTCGAGCCACAGCGGACGTGTCACCGTTAATGGCTTGATAAAGTTGTATTTTTTTTTGGGGGGGGGGGGGGGGTTAGGAGATTATATTTTGGTCGTCAAAAGCCTAGGTGTGAAACTTCATGGCTTCGTGTTTATTTTTTTAAGAGTGCATCGCTAATGGGACGGTGGCTTCGTTTCAGGCGACAGAGCGAGGTGAGGTGTTTTACCGTGGTCGTCACGGCAAAGAAGTGGCTCTCGTTCACAGGCGCAAGACTCCCGGGTACGATCTTTAAACTGGACCGGTGATGGTGCCTAAACGGGCGAGGGGTGGTGGGGGGGATGGAACTTGATATCCCCCAGCAATGCCCCTCGCCAAAACGTGGCTCTTGCTCCACCATTGTCAATGAACATCCTGGTTGGCCCTCATCTGTCCTAGTAATTTTAGTTTATGCTTTGGTGTTGTGCTTGTTTATCTCGAAGCTTTGAGTGACTCCGTCAGAAGGGTACTACCAAAAAAAGATTTCCGGGGGGAGGCGTGATTGTGTAAAATTCCGATTAAAATCATTTTGCGGTGTCATTTTCCTAATTTACAAAAAAATGTACCACGACGCTGCCACACACAGGTGGCCTAAGCTTTACGAATGAAGCCACCCGGAATCTGTTAATGTCCACTATGGAGCATACTCTGTTCAAGTAGTCGTATCACGGTTATTACACCAAGTAATAACCAAGGTGGCTGCTGAGAAATTGAACTCTGAACCTCCAGCCAGTGGCCAACGTGCCTTGCCCACATTGCGAGTTCCCAGCGCACGCACTTGTCTCGTTTAAGAGTGACGGTGGTAGCGTCGGGAGCGTTCTTCGTGCAATTCCTCCTGTATCGGTCCCACAATGCAGGCGGAGGGCATCACGGCGGCCGTCCCCGCCGTGGATTGATGCTGCCTGGAGAGCTCAAAGCCACGGGGTTCACCGTGGTGGGTGCTCGCAGCAACGCGGAGACGGTCAACTTCACCGTCACGTTCAACCAGGAGGTGAGGGTGGTCTGCTTCTGGGCAGTGGCCTCTAGTTTCTAACGAGGATGTTTTCTGGGTATGGAATGGAATGGCGTGGGCTGGGGGGGTGGAGAGGTTTTGCGTACGACTTTGCCCACATGTGTGGCGACAGGTTCCATGCTGGGGATGTGCAAGATACCACCGTGTCGGTCCAGTGCCCTCAGCTGCATTGGCGTGAGGTTGCTAGACAAATGCATTGTATGTTATTACAACCAGTGCTTACAACAAATTAACCACAATACTTTGCGGATCTCGTCAAGGAACATAAACCATCGCACAACTCCGGTCACCCTCATAGCAGCAGCTTTTGGATATCCATCAAATAAAGACTGTCACCGGATCATGTGCAATCGGACGCGCTTCTGCGGCCGTCTGGAACGCTCTTCCTTCCAATATTAGGAAGCCACTGGAGCGATGCAATTTTAAATCCTATAGGTTGAAAACTCGTTTTTTAGAACTGCTCTTTGTTCGGGTTGGCCTTCCCCCACACCTCACGGTTGGCTACGTACAGTGCGAAAATAAGTTGGTAGCGGGACGATGGGATGGAAAGTTGCAGAAGAACAAGGCTACGAAGTTGGCTGCTGTGCTTTCTGGCAAGCGAACAGAAGTTC
Organism: Entosphenus tridentatus; assembly: GCA_014621495.2. Taxonomy (NCBI): domain Eukaryota; kingdom Metazoa; phylum Chordata; class Hyperoartia; order Petromyzontiformes; family Petromyzontidae; genus Entosphenus; species Entosphenus tridentatus. Next base: position 2,826,497 of record CM025646.2, read on the forward strand.
AACATGTTCGTCATCGGACCATATTCATCTCCCGCACAGTTCTCGCCGACGCGCGTCGCGGCCTTCGTGCGCCTGGTCTCGGTGCGCAGCGGCCACGAGGCCCTGCGGCTGGACGCTCGCACGGCGGCCGTGCGAGCGTCGCCCGCCCCGCGCGCCGTCGCCTTCGCGGCACCGCCGTTCTCGCTGCGCGGCGGCGAGCGCTACTGCTTGACCCTCGACGAGGGCGTGGTGCAGCTGAAGGCCAGCAACGTCCGCATCAACTCCCAGCCGCACCCGGCCTGCGACTGGGTCTTCGCCCTGCCGCGCAAGGTCTACGGTAAGGGCGGTGGGCGGACCCAAAGGTGGCCGGGCGCTATCGGCCATTTGTTGTGTTTATATTGGACTTTCTTTTTCCTCTTGCACTCTTGTCGGTTTTTGATTGTTTGTGGTTGCGACTTGCTGACTCTGCCCATACTTGACATATGTGAAAGAGCTTCATAGCTCCATTAGATTCCTTCAGTCGAAATAAAGATGCTGATGCTGAACAAATGGCGCAGGGGCTTTGGGTAAGGTGCTGGCCGGAGGTGGTATCTCCCTCTTGCGCAGGAGGTTGTGGGTTTGATCCCGGCCCTGGCGATGCCCGCTGTTGTGTATTTGGAGTCAATCCTCTCACCGTGATGGTTGCGTGGATTTTTCTCCGGGTCGGTTTTTCCCCCTGCACATTTTTTGAATCTACAATTGCGTTTCAGATTATTTGTCCGCTATAAATGTTAAGTGATAAGCCTCTTCATAGAGCTATCATTTGTGAAAGCCCAGGGTTGTTTTTGAAAAATAACTCTTGCTCCGGTGGACCTTACCTGGTAAAATAAAAATGGTACAAATAGTTCTAGATTTGAAGCTTTCGTGACTGCAAGGATTCATTTTCGGTAAAGTCACATAGGTAAAAAATGATTTTTTTTTTAAATAAAAATCACGACGTTTCAGAGATGACGGAGACTTGTGTTGCCTCAACGGCGTGATTTTTATTATTTTATTTTTATTAATTTTAATTTCATTTTTTACCTACGTGACTTTACCAAAAAAACTAAGTATGGTACGAATAGTGTTTGACCATTGACTTCTTAAACTGTTTCCCACTTTATTCCCGTCCCCGCCGCGCGACCTTCCCCCTGCAGCGTCGTGCTACGCGCAGTGCGACCCGCACTTCAAGTCGTTTGACGGGCGCCTCTTCGACTACATGGGCACCAAGCCCGTGCTGCTCGCCGGCCTCTGCGAGCCCACGGGGACTGACGACGAGGGCTGGGCCGTGTACGGCAAGAGCGAGCACTGGGGCAGCCGCCGCGTAAGCTGGATGGAGTCGGTCGTGGTCGAGGTGCACGGCTACAGGGTCACCCTGGAGCAGGGCTATGTGAAGGTGATGCTGCAGAGGTGGGGGGGGGGGGGGGGGGGGGGGGGGGGGGGGGCCCCCCCCCTGCGCAACATTGGCTTAATTTAACCCTTTCCTGTTCCGATGAGGGTCGTCACTACGTCGGTCTGGTTTGTTGTTTGTTTTCCTTCCAATTTGGTTCCGGAATCTTAAAGGGGAAACTAAAAATAAAACGACTTTATCGGTATCTTCACAAGGCCATGTGGGAGGGCGTGTGGCACCGTTTTGGCACCAGCTATCGTAGAGCGCAGTCGTGTCGCTACGGTTCTCTGCCGTGGGCAACGTCTTTTTAAAAACAACGGCTCCCAGCGCCTCAATAAAATTAAGCGCTGGGCCACTCGTGCATTCCGAGATTCGTTAGTGAACGGGGACGGCCCCACACCCTGCAACTTGCAGATGTCTCGGAACGAGAAGGGGTTAAGGGGACGAGACTTCTGCGTCTTGAGCACTACAAATGTCTCCTTGTCACACTCCACGCACGCCTGCACTCGGCCACTGCTGAGCCCTGGCTTGGATAGCCAATTTGCTTGTTTTGTGTACAGGGTCTCGCAGTGCCGGGAGAAACTTGGTCTAAATGTCATTCGGGGTTTCTAGTGGGGTAAGGGTGGGGTGGAGGCAGGAACGGGAGTTTGTTTATGACGGTTGAGGACGTCCAATACAAATGTTCTTGTTGAACGTTCAAGATTTGTATGTTTCCCTGCACTCAAAGTTACAGTATTGGCCACTGCTCTGTGAAAACTGCAAGGACCCATTTCACGAAGCTGGGGTGGCAAGGGTCGGCCTATGGTTGTGATGTCGCATTGTTAACACGTGCGATGCATTTTTTGTTTTTTCAGGTGGACGGTGCCTTCGTTAACATGCCGTACATGGAACCCGACTTCAAGTTCAAGATCTACAGCTCCAATCACTACTTCGTGCTGCGCACCAACCTCCACTTCTCCGTCAAGTTTGGTGGTGAGAATGGGGCAGTTTCTTTTTTAAGCACAACACCGCTGTCCCATGGCGGCACAATACGTGTCAAAGCAGAACACGGGGGGTCGTGGGGTCCACCTGTATTAGAGAAAGCGGTTGAAAACTAGACACCTGCAACACACAAGGTGTCAACCGCCGTCCGTGCGGCCAGCTTCCCATAAATAGGGACCACCCACCTCCACCAGGAGATAGCGGAGGATGAATGGAGGTTAACCCCCAGCTCTATCTGCTCTCGAGCTCCAGCCAGCAGGGAACAAGAGCAGTCCCCAAAAACTTCCAAAGCGTCCAGCTTGGAGCGACGTCGAGCATCGCCTCGGTCTCCGTGTGAATGTAGCCCAAAAGTGGGTGGTAAACGTGCCTGCTTTAAGTGTGTGTGGGGAGCGGTGGTGTAGCAGTTCGCGTGCTGCGCTATGAACCTGGTGACCCGGGTTCGATTCCCGCTCACGGCCAACACCAGTAACAATTGTAACCAGTCGTGGGCCTCCCCTAGGTCGACTCGGCCTTAAATGAGTATCTGGTGCGGTGTGTAAACATCATCACTGGGGAGACAAAGGCAGTCGGGCGTGGTGCTGGCCACCCACCCCCTCATGTGCCGTTCCGGCCTTCATAGGTGCTCGCTAACAACACTTGCCCCTACAGTCTGTTAAGGCTATACGGGGGGGGGGGGGGGGGCAAAAATGTGTGTGGGGGCGGGGGAAAGTAGACCCACAGGTGCGAGGTGGGGACAAAGGGGTAGTCCTGGGGTATAATGTCAGCGCACCGTATTTGTACAGATCTACGATGTGAAAGCAGGCAGGGGGAGCTTGTCTAAAAATTAAACACAACCCTCCTTTAAATCGCGTCGGTTTTGATATACATTACTCGTTAGACTCGACCCACACTATACACGAGAGTGACTTGGCTGACCAAAAATTATGAAGGTGGTGTGAGCCTTGGAAGAAACCGTGCGTGTACCACACGGCTGCAAAACTTCGCCATGGGGCCAATTTGCCTTTGCATTTGCTTGACTTGTAGGCCACAGGTGAGGAACGGAGCAAGGATAAGCTTCTCTTATGCACAGGACATGGCAATCTTTTGATCGCTTTTGACTTTTTGATGGGCAAAGTTCCAAGTGGCACCAACTTGGTAATCAAGTGGTGTTCATTCTGCATCGCCATAGCAAGAGTTGTCATGCTCCCCTTTGTAGACATGGCCAACGCACAAATGCCTCCATAATAGAGGTTTTTGGGGTTGATCACGTAAATATAAATATCCCAGATTTGGACCTAGATCTAACCCAAAACCTATATTATTGATGGTAGTCGCAAAATATCCCCTACGTGTTAAACAAACAAATGCTGCAATCCCAGTTGCCTACTCGGGCAAGCGGAAATCGTTTTTTCTCCAAGATTTGGATCTTTTTTTTTCTTCACGAAATGGTGTGGCAACAATCATCTTAAACTTTTCTGACCATGTAATCGTCACTTTAAGGGTGGGGGCGGATGATCTGTGCGGCTGCCTCGCGCACAAAGCTTGCGAGGGAACACAGGTTTTAGCAGAACTTTGGAGGTTTTTTTCATCTGCTTTTGGATGCATCCCAAGGTGCATGCATGTGTAATGCTTGAACGCAAGTCGCGTGCCGGATACAAACAAATTATGACGAATGTCGGGCTATTTTTAGAGGGGGGGACTGGCGGAGGAGGGGGCACCTCCACAGCTGAACAAGCCCGGTGTTGGGGGGTTTTGGCACTCGACGATTGAAGTGGCAGCAAGGGGGGGGGGGGCCTGTTGGAGTGAGAGGGGAGCGGAGTATTTTGGATGGAGGAATGTTGAACTTTGCACCGGTTGTAGACAACTCTGCTACTTGGAGGTGTGGTTGGGGAGGGGGGATAAACTAAACACAACCACAGGATTGAAGTCAAAGGTCACAGGTGTGAGAGCGTGTTGGTCTTGGAGACTGCACTGAGTGCCGTGGCTCTACGCTCCACCCACAACGTGTTACTTTTCTCCTTTCCCTGCTTGTAGCTCCAATGCCACGTTTGTGCCAACTTCTACCAGAAAGTTGGCCAGAAGCCCCAGAGTGGTTGGGAGGAGGGGGGGGTTTGTGTTTGTCTTTGGGTTTTGGGGAAGGGGAGTCGATCGCAATGCAGGTCGAACGCAGGATGTTTCCGAACGCAAGCTACGGGTTTGAATGTGGACACTTGGGTGTGGGCACTGCCAGTCAAGGTTACGAAGATGAACGAAAGGAGAAGTTTCTCGATGGTTTGCCGTGTTCCGGTGCGGGTCTACGTTGGTGTGATATGGGCCCCGTGGTCTAACAACAAACCTATGTTTTAGTTTGATTTGTACATGCAGTCTTGTGCTGTCACCTTAACACGCAAGGCATGATGGGAGGACCGATGCATTGACGGCAGTTGCTGCTTTTTCAATCGAATTGCATTCGGTATTATTATTAATCTTGTCTATTTCCAATCTGTAAGTACTCTTGTTTGTCCAAGTTTCTCTTCAATACAAACATTTCGCAGCATTAGAATTGCCTTTCGCTTTCACGTGTGCTTTGCATGTGGGAGGAAATGCCCAAGGTATGAGGGATTGCATTTCCTTCTGGATCTAACCTTTTAAATGCTGATATTTGTAAAACAAACTTAACTCTAAGCAAAAACCCGAAGTTGGAAACTTTTTAAAATGGAGAGCCGGCACGGTGGTAAAAATCGTACCTCCCACGGGAGGCAGCTCCTGGGTTCAGTTCCTGACTCGTCCGCCTTGCTCGGTGGCGTTTTGCTCACCCAAAGATCGGCATGGGTATCTTCCCATCGCTTAAACGGACAAAATGTGGATCCCTTGTACAGCCTTACAAGACTGGGGCAAGTTCCATTGAGCGAGTAGCACTGATAAATGCCATTATGGCAAACGGAGGTCACGTGATTTCTCCTCCCGAGCTCCAAATCCCAATAGATCCCGAGGTAAAGAATATATTTTTGTATGGACTACCTACGATACGTGTGCCATTTCTCATGTTTTTGAAAGTTGCCTTTTCATACCTGTCGGACCCCTTTATCGGTGCCCTACCTTATAACAGACCAAGTTGGGCCTTATTGCTCGCCCCATACCCCTTATAGATCTCAACGTTCATCCTACAAAGTCCCATCACAAGGGAGAAACAGAATTTTGTTGCCCTTATTTGAAACGGCTGTGCGCCATATGGACCTGAACTCAATTTCCCTGTACAAGAATTTGGGGTTGACAGTTTTTAAATCCTTTATTAAGTTCACTTGCTTACGACCGTGCAAATCTTTCGGTCGTTTTTTAACCCACTTCCCGTGATCCAATCGAGCTGACATTTTTCCAAAATTTTACACTTTTTAGGCAATTTTGTTTCATATTTAATTACCAATTGCTTAATGGTGGCAGGCAATCATCTGACCCATAGGTGGCAGCCATCTCAAGCCAGAGGACGAGAGGGACTCTAGCCGCCACGCATATAAAGGATTTATAGTGAAAAACTTTGTTTTTACGGGTTAATTTTTTTTGCTGCTGCATCCTGAGGTTTTGCCAAATGAGACTTTAACGACGTCACGATTTGGAACACGACGTTCTGTTCCTGTGGTTTGATTTGTTGTCTCGCAGAAGTGTCTAAACTAAGGTCCTTTTCATGCCAATCCAAAATTAGTGGTCTCAGGAATTGGTTTGCCATGGACTATGCTCCCGCAGTGGCGTGTAATGGTGAGTACACGCGACCTTGCAAGCCAGAAGCTGTTGTTTCTGTGCCCTGGAACCTTGGATTTTGACGTCCCCTAAAAAGATTAATGTTTAAAATACAATACTGTTGCAGCTGATACATCCCATAACGTAGTTTAATAACCAAGCCATTGCCCTACCGGTGTAAAAAAAATACTACCAGTTTTGTGCTGAAATGAAAATGGTTAGGTTTTAAATGTTTACCTTTTTTACAATTCGCGTAATCGCATTCTAAAAACTGGGAACTAAAATAACAGTGGCACAAATGTCCATAGCATTGGGCATGGGCAGTGGGGGAGAAACGGTCAAAGGGAGGGCGTTGTAATGCTGGAGGCCCCTCAAACATAACAGTGCTGGGACCCTTCCTTGCGTGTCATCAGGCCCTCTTGGCAGCAGCTTCGGTTACGTGACTTCGTGCCAATGAGTCCGAGCAAAGATAACCGCATTTACAGATGCGTCTTCAGTCGTAGGATAATTGATGGTTGGGTGTATGGGTGGGGGAGGGATTCAAATATCACGTTCAAACAAAACGCTGTGGGTGTTTCCATGAAGAGCATGAGCTTGTCATGTCAATCACCAATGGGGAAATTTTGCATCGTCATGGCTGGTAACATTAATATAGCGCAAAACTAGGGTGCCTGTTCCTCCATTAAATCCTGACCGCGGTTGTCGTGGCCCTGGTAGTGCCCAGAGTTTCAGAAATGGAATATGTATTTGTACTGGAGCAATCCGATGCGCTATAAAGCTCTTTTCACATGATGTCCAGTAGGGGGGTGTTGGAACGTTACAAGAAGCAGTGTAAAAACGCGATAGGAGTGCGGTGTATAGGAGAAAATAAATAAAGCGCTGATCTAAAAAAAAAAATTCTTACCAGGTACAGCCCACATTAAGCTATAAGCTTCTCTTTTCAGAAGGGGATGTTGCTGAATATTCTGTGGGATCTTTGGTGTCATTTTACTTGGAAGGTCATTTCAGTTTAAGCCTTTTTGCTTCTCCATTTTGAAATGCGATATCAGTTCTGTTTTTATTGCGTTTGCAATCCAAGCGGTAATTCTTCACAATGGGGCTGTTGCAGGCAAAGCAGGTGCATGGTGTGTGTGCGTATACAAATGGCAACTGTTTTTAGTTTGCGGCCAAACGCTGGTTTGTGTCGTGGTGACAACTTCCCTTAATTTATATATTTATGCACGAATCTGACAATTGTGGACGAGTACAGTAATCGGCCATGCCGCAATCCACTGCTGGATGGAAGGCCCCGTCACCAAGCCGTCGCAATCCTCCCCGCGGCTTTGCCGACACGGCCATCCGCCCGGCCTCCGGCACAAGGAGCCGAAGCTCGTGAACTCGTCGCGTTTTCCCTGCTTGCCAGTTACGAACACGCGATTTTTACTGATGCAAGGGTGGGGGGGCGGGGAGAGCCTGTCGCTGATGTAGCGGCGCACAGGAAGATTTGAACCGGTGACCTTCCTGGACCGCGAGTCTCTCCAATGTGACCGCTTGAAACAATCCATAAGAGGTTTTTTTCTGGTTACATCGTGTAAATATAACTGTCTTAAACCATCGCCACCCAACACAGCCAAGTTTTGTCACATGAACAGAACATGTCAATTCGTTACGTGACAAACCTAACTAATTGGCTGTCGTAGTGGGAGGTTTAACGACACATTTATAATTGTTTTTTTTTACCCTTTTATCTGGCAACAAAACTGACACCTTTGTTACAAGGAGTCCTGTTTGCATTGACCACAATTCCTGCGGTCGGAATGCAAACAAAAAACACAACTCTAATGTATGCACTGTCCTTGAAATTGATTGGTCCACACCCGAGACGGCTTTCTTTAGAGCCTAGTCTCACATGGTGTTGGACCAGATGACGCCAAAAGGCGCACAACTCAAAGACAATGCACCATCAGAGTATGAGAGCTCGGGTTAAGCATTTACACCATTGGAACCTCCTTTGCCAGTAGCAAAATATGATAATTGCTTTTTTACCCTTTTTTACAAGGAGTCATGTGCATTGTCTTTGAGTTGTGCGTCATCTGGTCCAACACCATGTGAGACTAGGCTCTAAAGAAAGCCGTCTCGGGTGTGAACCAATCCATTTCAAGGACAGTGCATACATTATCAGAGTTGTGTTTTTTTTGCATTCCGACTGCAGGTATTGTGGTCAATGCAAACATGAATACTTGTAAAAAACAAAGTTGTCCGTTTTGTTGGCAGAAAAGGGTAAAAAACCAATTATCATATTTCTACTGGCAAAGGAGGCTCCAATGGTGACACATTTATATTTACGCGATCTAACCCAAACATCTGGATAATATTGGTTTCCAAAGCCGACTTACGTGTTTTTTAACCTAGCGTGAAACGTTTGCGACTATCCTAAATCATTCCCACCACCTCGCTATGTCCACCCCAGCAAATACACGAGAGTCCCTGTCATATCACTATAAAAAGGTCGTATAATACGCAAGGACATCAAAAAATGTTGGGAGGGGGTAGAATGGAACCCACTAACATCGGTACCAAGGCGCCCACAAGGCCGTACAGGAGAGTGGCTGTTTCGCGCCGGTTCTCCTACGGGGAGTACAATGTCGTCTTTTTTAAACAACACCCCTTCATATTCTTGATTCTTTCGGTAAAGTCACGTAGAAGGGAAATAATTAATTAAAAATAAAGCATTTTTTCAATACTTTTTTATTTTTATTATTTTACTATTTCCCTTCTACGTGACTTTACCGAAACAACCAAGAATATGAATCCCTGCAGGCACGAAAGCTTTAAATGAAAGCAGCGCATGACCTCAATGAAATTTAACGCTGAACCGCTTGCACGTTCTGAAACTTGGCGGCGAACGGGATGCCCACCCTGCAACTTGCAGACGTCTAACGGGGAAGGGTTTAACTGATCATGGCTATGTATGCGTGAACTTTCGCACCGTACGTAGCCAACCGTGCTAATCGTGTGTGCGACGTTGTTATTCTCGCCCCCACCTACCCCGCTGCAGCCTCTCGTGTGGTGGTGGAGCTGGAGAACTCTGCCCTCTACCGGGGTGCCCTCTGCGGGCTCTGCGGGAACTACAACGGGAGGAAGGACGACGACTGGCAGCTGCCTGGGCAGGGTGCCACCCTCACGGCGCACGACTTCGGCAACTACTGGATCAGCGGCGGCATCCGCATGAGGTAAAGGGATGCCGCGCGGTGCAGTTGTAGTCGTTGCTCTGCATCCACGTTGGCCGTAAGGAAATAGAATGAAGACTGCGCCAAGTTGACTGTCGCAGGCCCCTTAAAGTTTGTTTTTGTTTTGCTGCAACCGGTGCAATGGTTCACGGACTGGACTTGGGAATGCCGGTTTTTTTAGATCTCCCCAGCACGGCAGTGGAAAACAACTGGGGGCAGATTTCTGAGACGTCCACCCGGTTATGAACAAGTGGGGTAGGCAAGGTTGCTTAAACGCGCATGTTGACTGGTGATGTGTGCGCATCAACCGCCCCCCAACTTGTCCGTTTTTTTCCTCCTCCGCATCTCCCCCCTCCGCCCACGGCACGCTCGAGCGGCGTCCCCGACGACGGCTCCTCGTCGCTGCTGCAGCTCAACGCGAGCCTGGTAGCCGTGGCCTCCGAGGGGCGGCGGTGCGGCCTGCTGACGGACCCGCGGGGCCCGCTGGCCGCGTGCGCCGGCACTGTGAGCCCGGCGCCGTACTTCTCCGACTGCGTGTACGACATGTCGGCGGAGGAGGGCGTGCAGGCCTACGTGGCGCTTTGCCTCGCGCTGCAGGCCTACTCGGACGACTGCTACGCCGCCGGCGTGCCCGTCGACCCGCGCTGGCGCACCGTCACCGGCTGTGGTGAGGGTGGCGGCGATGGCGGCGAAAGCTTAAACCGTTTTTATTTAAGCAGGGTCGGGCCCGCCTTCGGGCTAATATAGCTTGTTTTCAGAGGCGATGTAGCCACAAATGGATAGAGCAACGAAGCAGCAGATCATGTGGAAATGTATCGCAACCAAATTGTCTTATCGCGTGTCTCTGAAATGTGTAGCGAGGTGGTGAGGGGGGAACATGCAAGCTCCAAATAGAGGCGTTCAGGGTTGGGATCGAACCCGTGAGGTAGTTAACCTTTCGCCTCCATGACGCACCTTAAGGTACCACATTTCTGGGAGACTCAACCGTGTCACATGACGAGGTTCGCGGCATGTCCCCGACATCCATCCAGCCCCTTGAGACTGCAATTTGTGTATTTGCTGCCCCTGCATGGTGATCACCCGTGCAAGCAAATAACCAAGCTATCAGTCGCGTATGATATGAGCAATTCGTATGCAGGCACTGGATGAATTGTTACCTTTTGCAGGATTATGAAAAAGTGACGTGGATTGGAGGCCTCTATCCCACAGTGGAGGGGGGCTGGGTGGTGTGTAGGCGAGCGATGCAGAGTTCTTGACCACTGGTGCCGCTTCCTGCCGTTGCCACCCAGAGCTGAGCTGCGGGCCGATGCCGCGGTCGGTGCTGTCGCTTGCCGCCTCCTCGTGCCCGGCGACCTGCGCCGACCCCGACGCGGGGCTGGACTGCGGCGACCCCGTGGTGGAGGACTGCGTGTGCGTGCCCGGGCACCTCTGGGACAAGACGCGCTGCGTGGAGCCGGCCGCCTGCGGCTGCGTCGTCGACGGGAAGTACTACTCGGTAACAAAGTGCTGGCAGTCGGTGGTGACGGGTTGGGTATTGGCAACCTAAGCTTTTAACGTTTTTCATTTTCTTACCAAGCAAGCCCCACATGACAAATGTATAGCAGTGCAATGCTCTAAACCAGTGGTTCTTGGACTGGTGCACGCACCCCCCCCTGGGCATGCGAGACATGGCCAGATTTTTTTAAAAAGGTAAATCATCAAAACGAATTGAGCATGGTCACCTGAGTACATGATATAAAAACAAAATTTACTATTTGATCACCAAAGGGGTGCAAGGCTGCAGTAAAGGTGAAGAACCACTGCTCCAAACGCACGTTGATTCTAAATGTGGAGAGAAACCGGAGGACCCGGCGAAAAATCCATGTGACCACGGGACGAGAGCCGCGCAAACTCCAAATATACAGCAGCAGGCGTCCAGGGTTGGGATCGAATCCACGATCTGAATACCAGGCGAGGTAGTTAACATCACCTAGCCACCGTGATAATGATGATGATAGAGACACACGCAAACTCCAAATATACAGCAGCAGGCGTCAGGGTTTGTATCGAATCCACGACCTGTATACCGAGCGAGTTAGTTAACATCTGCTAGCCACTGCAGCGGCGCTCGCTCTTGACCCTCGCTGGCGGCGGCTTTGCAGATTGGCGAGAAGTTCTTCAACGAGGACTGCAGCGAGCACTGCGCCTGCCTGGGGCGGAAGCGGGTCGACTGCGAGCCCGTGTCCTGCGAGCCGCCGCTGCAGCACTGCGGCGTCAACGAGTACGGCACGCACGGCTGCCTGCACAGCTGGAGTAAGTCTCTCTCTCCTCCCACGTTTTGTGCTCCTATCGGTTTTGTTTTGCTTTCGTAACTTCACTTGGGCCCCCAGTGCTCCCCCATACTGGTGGACATCCGTCGAAAAAGAGCTTTTATAGTTCCACATTGGATTTCTTCTGCAGTCTCTCCTCTCCTAAAATTAAATAGTCTGATTTCTGTTTTAACACGTACACTTTCACGACCAATATCATCCATAAGAGGTTTTTTGTTTTTTTTTGCATAAATATATAATGTGTCATTAAAACCCGATACCGGTGTGCTGTACTCGTGACGAATTTGCATGTTCTGTTTGACAACCCTTACAAGTTGGCTGTGGTGGTGGGTTTAACGACACATTTTATGCGATATAACCCAAAAAACCTCGATTCTGAAGTCGTCTGGTGACGCCCCTCCAGTCGTTTCCATCCTCGAGTTGTTTCACTTTCCACAACGGCGGGGGGTTGCACACGTGGAGAAGTCTGCACGTCGCTGCAGCCTGGACGACACTTCCCCCACCCCCCCCTCGTGAGGGGTGTCTCACTCTGCTGTCCTCCGCCCCCTGCTGCTGCTGCTGCTTTTGTTGCGACAGTGATCTGCTCGAGCGGCGGAAACCAGCACTACGCCACGTTTGACGGACGGGCGTACGAGTTCTATGGGACGTACACGTACGCGCTGGCCATGGTGAGCGGCGGTGGGGGAGATACTACTACTACGTGAACCGCGTGCCTTGCTAACCCACAATGCACTGGTGCACACAAGGGGGAGTGGGGTGGGGATCGTGGAGGGGTGTGGGGACCAGTGGTCTTGATTTTAGAGGGGTGGATTGGATGCCTGGTAACTTGGTTCATACCTTGCGCGTGAATTGCCAGATGTCACATGGTGCTCTGACTGCATAGGCTTGCGCCCACTCGCATCCACCTACGTATGTTATTAGTCATTTACTTGAGTATCTGGTGCGCTAACTACGTAAACATAATTTCTAAATGCTCCTATTATCCCCCATACACACGTATGAGGTAACATCTCCAGAAGGGTGTAATATACTGCTGCCCTTTATTTAAAAAGTTCATTTCTGATTTTACTCTTTTACCCAGGGAAGCTTCGCTGAATCTCGACATTTTTTTAGGAAGGTTCTGCCAAGCTTGGAAAAGATTTTGGTTGGCATTAGGATGTTAGGCCAATGGGACACCACGTTGTTATTTGAAAAAGGACAACCTCGTTTGGAAAACTTACAAAACTGACGGCACGAGTGGAACTGAACAGATGGTTATTGCCGCGTGAGACCACACGACAAGAGTTGCCACGAGTGTTTTTCGACGCCATTGCCAACGTAGATTGTTTTTAAAGTCTCCCTTAACGGCGCTTACAACCTCGTGTTGACGGCGATTGCTGTTTGCGTCGCAGCCTCAGTTTTCAAAACCACATCCCGTTTTTTACATTTACTAATTGTAATAACATTCCGGTTCGTTTGTGCCCGCCTCTCCCATTTGTTTAGTTTTTTCTTTCTCCCCCCCCCTCCCTTCCCGACCATTCTTCCTGAGGAAGACTCGCAATGTTGCGTCTGGCGCGTGGCGTGTCTTGCTGAAGAACTCCCCCGTGCCAGGCTCCTTCATCCAGTCTCGGCCCAAGGCGGTGTACATTGAAATTGCTGGCCTCGAAATCTCCTTCCTCGCCGGCAAACGAGTCCTGGTAATGATGGTGTCACTTTGTGTTTCTGTCGTGAACTGTTTGGTTTTTCGGGTGTCTCTCCATAGGCCGGCCCCCCTCCCCCACCACCCCCGTGCAGTTGCACTGCCTACGCACAGCGGCGAGGGTGGGAGGGGGCTTTAAATTAAACTTTAAATTAAACCTGAAATTTGCCTCGTGATTAATGCAGTTTTCCGTGCGCAAAAAGGATTTCGTACAATTTTAAAATGTATGTTAGGCTCTTACAATGATTGACATGATATGAATAACACCGACTTATTTATCTGGGATAGCCACAGGACTCTCTGAGTAGGGTCCTACATTGCCTTTTTTATTGTTATCTGCCAACTTACGAGCTTGTAAACTTGTGGTGCACTTGGCGGCACCGTATATGTCCATTGAACTGCTTTCACACCCTACGTAGACAACCGTGCTAATCTGGAGCTTTGGCATTATCCGGAATATTTATTTCAAGGCGATATGACTCCAGTTGAACTCTTGGACGAAAACGATTTGACTGCCTAAAATCGACAACCTCCCCAATAATATACAATCACTGCTCCTCGTAGGCCGCACACGAGACCACGCGCGTGTGACGTGAGGAGGGCTCGCCACGTACGTCGCCCATTTTGTCGGCGTTTGGACTGCGTGGCGCCTTGCAGGTGAACGGCCGGTCGGCTCAGATCCCCTTCTACCACTCGGACACGGGCAGCGATCCCGAGGTGGTGCTCTCGTACGCGGGGAACCACCTCCTGCTGGAGGCACGAGTCGGCCTGCGCGTGCTCTTCGACGGGCGGCACGTGCTGGTGGCGGCGCTGGCGACGCACGCCGGGCTCCTGGCGGGCCTCTGCGGCAACTTGGACGGCGACGCCTCCAACGACATGAGGCTGCCGAGCGGCGTGGCCATCAGCCACGCCGGGACGTTCGGAGACTCGTGGAGAGTTTCGCGGCCGTGGGATAGGTGAGGGGTTGGTGGGTTAGAGACGCGTTTTATCCACGAGGTTTTTTTGGGTTGGATCGCATAAATGTGTCGTTAAACCCACCACCACCCGACACGGCCAATTAGTAAGGTTTGTCACATAAACAAAACATGCCAATTCGTTACTAGTACAGCACACCACCGGTGGTGGAGAGAAAGCCTTTATCTCTATATATATAAGGGACATTTGTGAATGTTTTCGAAATATTTAGCATACTTCCCAACATGCAACAAACTTGAAATTTGGCATGTGGGTAGCTTCCAGACTGTACACAATGCAAAAAGTATGAATATAGACTTTTGTATTTTGCAAGGCGAGTGGTGACATCACATCTGTGTCACCAACCCTCTGCGTAGGCCGTGTATTAATCCAAGACAAGAATCAAAGTCTTGGGTGAAGCCGAGTAGTAAAGCTAGTCTATTCATAAATGTATTGACAAAGGGGGGGTGGGGGGGGTGAGCAACACCACCACAATACAAGCTCTCAATTCCCAACTTAAATTAGAACATCCAGTGATCTCTCCTCGAGCAATCCCAGTTGTCCTGCTTCTTGACCACTGCCCCCCCTCACCCCACGCAGCGGCTTTGAGCAGGGCCAGGCCAAGCTGCCCAGCGTCGTGAACCAAGAGCTGGCGACCCGTCCCTTGTGGTGCGGCCGCCTGCTGGACGCGAAGCTGTTCGGCGTGTGCCACGAGCCAGTGGCGGTGCAGCCGTACTGGCAGCGATGCGTGTGGCACGTGCGCCACTCGGCAAAGCCGGCGGCGATGCGCGCCGCGCTCTGCGCGTCGCTCGACCTCTACTCCGTGGCGTGCGCCCTGCGGAGCGTCGCGCTGCCCGACTGGAGGACCGCGGCCAGCTGCGGTGAGCGCCGCGGCCGTCGAGAGACGCGTAACGTTGTGGCGGCGGTGGCTGTTGATCCAGAACCTGGTGGAGGTGGTGGCGGTGAGCGCGAGCGTTGTCCAAACGGCCTTCCCGACTCGCCCGGAGAATGCCATACAGAAATTTGTGGCCTCCACTCGTTGCACCTGATGGGATCGCGTTCTTCCATTCCCAACTCTTCCTTAACCCTGCCCTGCTTGCCATCTCCTCGCCCGCGCGCAGCCCTGCCCAGGTGCCCGCCTGGCAGCCACTACGAAGCGTGTGCCCCCGGCTGCCCCAGCACGTGCGCCGTTCCCACGGCGGACGGCCTGTGCCCCGTGCGGCCGCCCTGCCTCGACGGCTGCGTCTGCAACTTCGGGCGCGTGTGGAGCGGCGACCGCTGCGTCCTCCCCGCGCAGTGCGGCTGCGTGGTCGGAAGCTCCTACTACCAGGCAAGTGGTGTGTGTACACGTGGGTGGTTGGCGTTGTTGGGTCCCCCTTTATTTGCATCTGCTGGGTTGAAAAAAATTGCGACCTATGCAGTCAACGTCGTCGGTGCATTGTTTTTTTGGCAAGTTTCGCTTAGTGCACCGTTTATTTTTTTTGGAATGCATCTACTACCACATGGACGTATCGGCGGTGCAGTATAACGCACCACCGGTCCTCGTCAAACGGTCTCAAAATCTAAATGTCAATTGACCTTCGACATCGCAGGGAACATTTTGATGCACCACCAACCCCGCAAGATTTTCTGACCGGGGTTGCAAATTACGGGAAAATATTTTTTGCGAAAATGTTTTTCATATCGTACACCCACCACCGGTGTACCGCCAAAGCGTTCACATAAATGAAGTGGAAACCTTTTATCTTTTTTCCTTGACAACGCTGTTTTATTGACTTTCTGTTATGCTTTGCTAGTTTGAGGGGAAGGCGTTGGGTTTTATCTTTATCTCCCGCGAACATTGACCTCGCGCCTCCGGCCCTTCCTCGTGCCTCTGCCCCACCACTCAGGCTGGAAGTCTCTTCCTGAACCGTAACTGCACGGAGTTGTGCTCGTGCCGGACGGGAGGAGCCGTTGTGTGCTCGGCGTTCCGCTGCTCTGGGCAGTGCGTCCTCGAGGACGGGGAGTACCTGTGCTCCGAGCGCATCAGTGAGCAGCCGCGGAAGGCTAATGGGTCGTGCTGCCCTCCTGCTGCTGCCGCCTAAACTCCTGTCCATTGTGTCTGGTGGTCGTCCATCCATGCGCTTTCCAGCCTCCACCCCTCCTGAGCTTCTCAAATCTGGTCTCGGCATTTCGTGTGGTTTTGGTCTTGGGACTGTTTCACGTTTTACGGTACAAATTGGTCTCACATGACGGTTACTCGATACTTATTGGAAAAGGGCCTGATGGCAACATTGCCTGCTTCTGGCTAACCTAGGCCCACTTTGAGCTGGCACTGTCCCCTTGGCCAGACTGCAACGAGGTATTGGAACGGTTGATGTGATGCATGCTGGTTTTAGATTTTATCCTATAAATTTCCACACGACAAGCCACTTTGAGTGAGCGATCATTTGTAGTCGGGTAGCTTCGGGATGATAAGCTAATAGCTATGTAGGCTTTACCGAGATTTCTCCCATTACAAAATATACGTTCTGATTTCTAATCAACCCGAATCGTTAACCCATGGTTCCTACCTACCCAATCTCGTCTGTGGGGCAGAGCGCTGCCAGGTGACGGGAGATGCTCACTACAGCACATTCGACGGCACTGCGCTGGACGTGGACGGCACCTGCAGCTACACGCTCGTGAGCGTCGCGCAGAGGCCGGACTTCGCGGTGTACGCGCGACACGAGCGCAGCGCCCTGCCGCCCCACGCCACCGTCGTGGTCGGGGTCTACATCCGCGTCCAGTCGCTCACCATCGCGCTGGAGAGGGGATTCAACGTTTACGTACGGATGTGCCCCGCGCGGGGCCGGGATAGGCGAGCGAAAAAGCTTTGGGGGTGGGCACAAGCGGGCGCAGAATAATGGTGCATTGGGATATCGGCTTTTTTTTGTGGGCTGTCATACCCTCCCTCTACCTGTCAGCCGACTTTTTGTTTTTATGAAGTTGTTGCGTGAACGAACGTGCCACTTGTATTACTGCTATGTGGCACTACCAATATGGTGGACAGCAATTCACACATTTTTACTAAGGTACGACATGCTGCAGTTGGCAAGCATTATCAGGCAGTTGCCACATCTAATTTTACATTCTAACATGCATAACAAGCTAATCAAATCAAGGGCTTTTACCCTCGTTCTTTGTACAGCACTGAGACAAAGCCAAAAGGGAGGTTTTCTCCATAGGCCAATCTGTTCCAAGGACGAGGCATCCTTTATCAAAGCCTATTTGTTCGTACCACCAGGTGCGACGTTAACGCCCTCGCTTGATATGCAGGAGGTCGTCGGTTCTATCCCGACTGATGCCTGGTGTCTCCTCCCTGTGGTCGTGTGACAGTTTCTCTGGATCCCTCGGTTTTCCACTCCACATTTTAAACTCGACACGCATTTTTAAGAGTATTTGGCTGCCATTTTTAAATATCCACGTAATAGGCCCACCTTCGTTGAGCTATCGTCTGATGGCCAGGTCTCTTCTGAAACTGAGCTACGTGGAAAATATATTTTATAGATCGCACGTCTGAAGTAGCGGTTAGCGCACTACCACCTCGGCGACCCGCATTCGATTTCCGCTTGCGGCCAAAACCGGTGACGATTATGTAAACCGGTCCTGGGCCGCCTCTCGGTACTCAAATGATTGTGGTGCAATGTGTAAAATATTGGCCCTGCGGAGACCAAGGCAGTCGGGTGTGGTGCTGGCCACCCACCCCGTTGTGTGCCGCGTTCAAAGGTGCTCGCTAACAGCACTTGCCCCAACAGTCTGTTAAGGCTATGCTGGGGTGTCTTTGTTTTTTTTGGTGTGGGGGTGACCACAGCTGAACGGAGTGCGCCAGAACCTGCCGCTCTTCAGAATACCCTTCACCGCTTTTGAGAACGCACGCGACATTGTCGTGCTCGGCCACGACCTCGACTTCTTGGTGCGCTACAACGGCTGGGCGTCTTTCTCCATCGAGGTGGGGCCGGGCCTGGCTGGCGCCACCGCGGGGCTGTGCGGCGACAACGACGGGCGGCCGGACAACGTCACGAACGCCGTGGGCTCCTCGTCGCCATGGCTCATCCGCCCCGTCGACTCCGCCGCGCAAGTTTTCGTTTTTTTGCTTTGGCTCTTTATTTTTTGTCTTGCCATGCGGCGCTCCCAAGTTGGTTGGGCGGTGACTCTATAGCCCAGCGGTAGTCGAGTCCCAATAGAATGTATTTGCATAAACGCGCGTCTCCTTTGTCGCAAATTTTCCTCGCTCGAAGCCCCATCGCATTTTAATACTCGTTAAACGTAGACATAGCCATAGTGCATTCACGCGGTTTTTTTGTGTTACGGAGGTTCACTTCAAATAGAGCAGCCGCCCTGATTTTAATAGTGCGGTGTGTAATGACAGCCGTGAACAACTACCGCGCGCCGTCAGCTTCGGTGCACTTTAAAGAATCCGATGACGGCATTTGCAAAGAGGTCATAGTGTGCCAAGGGGGGGGGGGGGGGATAAAAATTTTGAAGATTCCGTTTAAGATCACTCTGGGTATTTCACATGGCAATCCTCGTATCATGGTTCATTTGCGACGAGCGCTCTGTGTGGTTAACGAGTGAACTAACGCCCCTGCCCCGCTTGCCCTTCGCCTCCCGCGTGCCCCGTTCCTCATGCCCCGCAGCTGCGTCCCCTTGGTTCCTCCGGCCCCGGTCCCTCGGCTTCCTCCTCCTCCGCGGCTGATGGCGGCGGCGTGCGCGGTGCTGAGCGACCCTGCAGGGCCCTTTGCGGTGTGCCACGGTGCCGTGCCGCCCGCCTGGTGGGCCGGCATCTGCGCGTCGGCGGCGACGGGCGGCGACGGGCGGGAGGTGCGGTGCCGCGTGATGCACGCGTACCACACGCGCTGCCGGCTGCGGCGCGTCTTCGTCGGGGAGTGGAGGACCGTGGCGGGCTGCGGTGAGGCCACTGCCACCGTCGGTTTTGTTGTTGTATTTAGCATGGAGGAGACTTATTTTTGGTCGCCCTAATAATTGGCCTATTTACCCAGGGAAAAGCTGCACCTGAGGCCCCATAGGACTTTCATTTCCGGAGGGTCCTGCTGCTGCATTCGGTTTTTTGGATGGTTTCAGCCAATTAACCCTTTGCCGTTCCGATGACGTACGTGTGATCAGTCTTCCCACCCTGCAAGTTGCAGGGTGGGTCCCTGATTGGAGAGACTCCAGCTATATCTGGTGGGGTGGTCCCTTTATAGTAAGCAGTCCGCACTAATGGTAACGGACACTTTGTTTCCCTACTGCAGGTGGACCCCACCACCCCTCCATAGTGTTCTGCCTTGACACCTTGGTGGTGCCATATGACAGGCCCTTACACTGGTAAAGTAAAAATGCTTTCATGTTTTAAACTGGACGGTGTTGACGATTCGTGGTGGTGCTGCGCATTGTCGCCCAACCCAGACGAGGCCTGCCCGGTGAACAGCCGCCTCGAGACGTGCACGTCCGTGTGCCCGCCGTCGTGTGCGATGACCACGTCCGACTGCGAGTGGCCGTGCATATCGGGCTGCCAGTGCAAGCGCGGCTTCTTCCGCCAGGGCGGCACCTGCGTGCCCCCGGAGGGTTGCGGATGTTTCGACGGCAGCTCCTACTACGCGGTGCGTCCCCAGCGTCGGTTGGGGTGGGTGGAGACGACTGCCTTTCTTAGGCACGCCCTACCCATGGGAAGGTATGGGTAGCCAAATCGTTGGTAGTGGAGAGATTGGCATTCGGTATTTTTTTCGGTAAATGACGATGGGATGGACATTGCTGAAGTGACGATGACTTGCTCCGAGGTGACCCACCAAGGACTAATATTGGCATGGCTTGGTGGTCCCGTGTGTGCCACTTGTGGGGGTTTACAGTTCAAATTCAGCCACCACCCTGGTTACTACATTAACCAGAACATTACGTGCAGGGGATATTCTAGATCCCCCTGACGTAATTTTCAAGAGTAGGCCACATTGGGTCGGTACCAGTGTCCACTCGCCCAAATTTGGAAGATCTGAAAATGTAGTACATTGGGATTACACATGGCAGACACTTTTTGGGAGCCCCCTAATTCCCATTTGCAGGCCAGTTGCGCAGAGTCTCGTTGTGCCGCACAAGGACAGCTGCCACTTGATAGGACGGGGAGAGGGCCTGCTAATTGTTAGATGGCGAAACGTCGTATGTGGTTCCTATCGCGTGCACGAATTGCTGCCATTTTTTTTTACGGTGACGCTGGAGCCCTGGCTCTCCCGTGCGTCCCTCCGCCCAGGTGGGGCGTCAGTTCCGGGAGTCGGACTGCTCCACGCTCTACACCTGCCATGGCAACCGCTCGCTGACCCAGCGCCGCGACCCCTGCGCGCCTGGCTACAAGTGCCAGCTACAAGATGGCGACTACGGCTGTGTGGCGGGTGGGGTGGCGGGTGGGTGGGGTGGGGGTGGCTTTACGCTGGAAGTACAGCAGGCGGAGGGGGGCGAGGGGGTTTGCTCGTGAATTTCTTAAAATTCGTGCCACTGCTGGTGTGAAATAAGGTCGGGAGGATCGAACTTCAGAAACTTGCAGCAGTTGATACAAACTGGGCATGCCAGGAGATCGAATGGATCTACGGACCTCCGAGATTACAAGTCCCAGTCGGCATACCGGGGATGTAGTAATGAATGATGACAAGCCATAATCCACTTCTGGATGAAGGCTACCGCCATTTCCCACCCCCAAGCCGGACAAATTTTGGGGTGAAAATGGATGTCACCATATCACCCGTGGTAATCTGTAAATTGAAGTTTCTGTTCCATCTCTACTTTTGTAGTACCAAAGATAAGCAAGTTGAGGGGTTTTTTTCATGTATGATTCGGGCCCCGTTTCTTACCTTGGTGTTTAGCAACCCATGGATTCTACAGCCTTGACAGACTTTTATATTTGCACCACCCGGAGAGGGCGGTAGCCGTGTGGTTTCACACTACCCTCCTCAACGTTGCCCACCCCCGTTGAAGACTCGGGCTGAACGACTGCATCAGTGGAGACGGTCTACTCTGGCACTCGGTGGCTGGTGTGAAGGACACGTACATGATGTGCGAAATGGATATGTTGACTTTACATTTCCCCACTTGAAATATTAATCATAAGCCGATACAAATTGTGATCTTGATGCTCCCCTGGTGGCATCGAGCCTGTCATAGCTGAGTGGTACATTGTGAGTGAGAGGTCTGTGTCCTGAGTGGGTGAGGGTTTGGGTGTGGGTGGGGTACTCTGCGGTGAGTGTGGTGGCGATGATTCCTCTTCGCAGTGACGCAAGAGGCAGAATTTTTTCATTCTAATTTTTTCATGAAAATGTTTTGCTTGTTCTCTCAATTATATAGAATGTTTTGCTGTCCATTTTTATATAAACAGAAATGTCCCATCCACAACTG
This sequence comes from Entosphenus tridentatus, assembly GCA_014621495.2. Classification (NCBI taxonomy): domain Eukaryota; kingdom Metazoa; phylum Chordata; class Hyperoartia; order Petromyzontiformes; family Petromyzontidae; genus Entosphenus; species Entosphenus tridentatus. Next base: position 2,848,106 of record CM025646.2, read on the forward strand.
TTTTGACAACCTAAAATGCCAATGCACACTCCTGAGACATTCATTTTAAATGCTCCTCCTACATGAGAAGTGAGAATTTGTTCTGTAGCGGTACCGAGACCAACTTGCCACGCTTGAAGTTGTATTTTAGTCATGGGGGCGGCCTAAACCCAGATTTAAACTTTGAATCTCTGGCATGGCATGAGGCCAATTGAGTGACGCCGTCTTGTTTGTCACTTTCTACTCCTTCACGCCACCATATGCTGATTGCTCCCCTCCCCCCCCGCAGTTGATGAGATGACCGTGGGGTGCTTTAACGAGCGGATGATGGTGGCCATCTCAAAGCGCCTGGTCCTGGGCCAGAACGTCTCCTCCCTCTCGCTCATCTCCTCTGGTCCAGGCTGCGAGCTCCATGACACGGGGCCGATCATCTCCTTCAACATCTCCTTGCGCGAGTGTGGCACCATCTTCAGGGTGCGACTCCTCATCTTCCCAAAGACCCCCCCCCCTCCCCATCGATTTTTTTAGTGGATTGTTGCAGGCACCACGGTGGGCGAGCTGTTTACAACCTTGCCTGGTATGCAGGAGGTCGTCGGTTCGATCATAACATTGAACGCCTGGTATATTTGGAGTTTGAATGTTTTCGTGTCCTCCCTCGCCCCCCCCCCCAATACATTTCCACGTGATCGGCCACTTGGTCGAGCTCTCCATTTGTGGGCCAGGTCGCCTCTGAAAACGAGCTAATATTAGCCCTCGAGTAGGCCTGAGGGCTAATGAAAGCCATCTCCACCAACTCGCCGCAGCCAGTGATGGTGCGCCACTGCAGGTCGACGGGCACGCCGGCGGTGTAGCAGTCGTCGTCGCAGTAGGCCTGCACACCGTGGTTATGTCAGACGCAGTCTGAGGAAGTATGGTGCTGAGCTCACCGTGCCGTTGCACGCGGCTGCGTGTCCATCGGCAGGCCACGCCACGGACCCTCGGAGGCCACGGCCCGACATATCAACGTGTGTTTTTCGAATATTTGGCTGCTATACATTTTCGCACTACTTGGCTGAGTGATCATTTGTGGGAATTGTGTGGCCCACGTCACTCCTGAAAAAGCACTACATGGCTCGGTGGGCCTTACCTGTGAAAGTGTTTAGTTTAGCAATCGTTTCTTTTTAACACTTAACCAGCAAGGCCCTTTCAGCATTGGCTCCATCTCTAATGCAGGGGGCTCAACTCATTGTCCATAGTGAGTAAACCTTTATATTATGCCCTTCTCTTGCACCGCACGTAACCAGCCGTGCTAATCGGAGGTGCAATGTGTTGCATATTCCTCGCGTGAATAAAATCAAGGACCGATGTGGGGATCAAGCAGTTAATGCTGGGGTCTTTGGCTATTGATTTGACCTGAAGTCAAAAGTGACTTTAATTTACCTTGGCATCGTCCGTTCCCGTGCTGCGTAGAACTGCACGGTGGGTAAGCAAGGCACCTGGGAATCGCGGTCCGAGCACCTGGGATAAGGGGTGGGGGTGTGTTTTAATCTCTCCGCAGCAAATGAAGGACTACTTTGTGTTCAAGCAAACGGTGACGTTGAAAAACATATCTGCGAACATCATCACCTACGAGTGGCTGACCGTCATCATCACTGCCGTGTGAGTGCTTGTCCTCTCGACTTCCTCCACCCTTGCCCCCCCCCCCACCCATGCCTCCCCTGGCCTCGGTGGGTCACACCGCCGACTTTGCCATGTGAACGAGAGACCTGTAGGAGGCAGTGGCGTACAGCAAGTGGGCTGTGGGATAGTCGCCGTTTAGTGATCTGAAGATTATAATTTTTTTGTGCTGGTCTCCACTTTCAACCCCATGCCCTTACCCCATCTTGAAATCAAGATTTGTTTTCCATTTAAAACGAATAAGAAGATATCTTGATTCTGGCTTTAACATGTTGGGTGCTGCCTGTGACGACTCTCCTGCCACTTTTTTAGGATGCATTTGTTAATGCATTCTCATGGCGACTCGTACAAAAATGTAAATTTTGATGGCCAAAGTTTTGTTGCACCTCCCCGATTTTTTGCATGGTTGGCAACATTGCAGAAAAAAGTTCTAAATACACATGCATTACTACTAATGTTTCAAGAAAAATATATAATTTCCAAACGAGACTTGGTTTTAATGTCTGCTATTCCTCTTACCCCCCCTCGCCCCGAGAGTCTACCTTAAGCCGCTTCTCTAACTCCATGGCCCTCCCCTGGGGCATACGGCAATAAAACAATTAAATTGTTGGGCAAGTGAGGAAAAGTTAAATTATTTTGTGAATTCCCACTTTTTCATATGAATTGATAAGAGACGCAGATTAAAGATTGCAGTTTTCCAACTCTATCGTCTGTTCAGACGCCGAGTGGATCTTGTCCATTCCTCTTCAAGGAGTGGAGACGTCGGCCAGCGGCGGAGTTTGCGATGCGGGCCATTTGTTTTGGGATTCGTGGCCGCACTCGCAGGCCGCCGAATCTTCGGCCGTGCGGCCCGGTTCCTGATTTTCGGTTGCTGGTTGACCCATTGGCGGTGGACGTGGAAGGTTGAAACTGGAGGGGTTTGAAGGTCGGGGGGGGCGGGGGAGGGAGGTCGTCCCCGAATGAGGCTCATTTTTCACCTCGGCCACAGTCCAGACTCTTGCTTCCATCTCTCGCCGTCATTTGTATTTGCCGTGAGGCTTCTGCTGCGAATCCAGAAGAGAGGTGGTGTGATTGTGGGCAGTCGGCGCTGGGTTTGTCCCGATTTCGTTGTCGGAAGCTGCCGGTTGATCTTTTTAAAGACCTGAGCCAATGATGGAAAATCTCACCTACCTATTTCGCATGACATTTGACCTCTACGAGAAGTCGCAATCTCTCCAGGCTCAACCTTCTGCTTGGTCATGTCTAACCACGAAGCCACCCAGCCAGATTGCATGCGTACTGTACAGCAAGTACTCACTTAACGCGCTTTTTTCCAATGCCTTTGCCATAATGCCGTTTTTGAACCGTCTACAAATTACTTTGGGCTGTGGCCGAGCGGCATGATGCTGTACGTGGCATTCCCTCATCTCGGTTCTTTTGTCCTGCTATGGGGATGACTGCGTGCTGATTTTTAAAGTGCAAATGTGATTCCGGTATGGTAATTTTCCCTCCAACGTGGACCTTTTTTGAGTACACGACCCCCTATTTTCTCATGGCTTTTACTTAAACCGTGTATTTTAGTGCAATGTTTTGATACCCCCTTGAATGGAAGTGAAATTTCATTTTTTTAAATACAGTTTATACGGTACCGCGTTTTTAAACGATCGTCTTGCCGTAACGCCAATGCTTTTACCATTTTCACCGTCTTCCGATCCTTTTTGTTAGATGCAAGATCCCAAGGAGGAAGCTCCTGAGCGGAGACCCGTTCCGTGTCAACACGACCAGAATAGCGCTGAGCCAAGTGGTGTACAGCGACCTGCACCTCCGGATGGATCTGTTCCAGAAGCCGGACTTCGCGAGGCCCTACGAGTCGCTCGAGTACCCCGTCGCCGTGCGGCTCCGACAGCCCCTTTACCTGCAGGTGTCGATCCGCACCGGCCTGGAGCTCGCCGCCTTCACGGTGGACTGCTTCGCCACGCCGGGCAGCAGCCCCCAGGGTCCCTACAAGGCCTACCTCATCCGCGACGGGTGAGCTGGGGGGAGGGGGGGTCTCCGACAGAGCTGCTGCTGCTGGGTGAGATGAGAAAACCCGTGTTTCCGTGACGGTGTTTTTTTTTTTTTCATAGGACCTAGAAACGGATTTAACGCCAAGTTGTCGATCCTTGTCGTGGTCCTGAATGGACGCTTTGGTTCACTTTTACTCCCTCCCCCGATCCTTGCATTACCAACTGGTGCTCTGCAAACAACGCTCGCTTGCGAGAACCTGCTGGCCTGAGGTGGAAGTTTCACACCGAAGCTGATCCTCGACCTGCTGCCCGCCCCCTCCACAGTTGCCTCCAGATGGATACCGTCAACCTGACGCTGAGCGACGTTGTCCGTCGCTTCTCCTTCAAGGCGTTTGGATTCGCCGGCTCTAAAACGGTGAGCGCCGTTGTGACCTTGCAGGGAAGACCGACGGTTACTCGGACCTTCGTTACAGCTGGCAAGGCCCACATTTTGAACTAAATGGGCTCCTTATGTCCATTGAACTTCGTTCGCACGCTGTATATAGCTTGATCAATCGGTGTGGGATGGCCACAGCCCTGGAGACTTGTCAACGGATACTTGCACCATCATACAGGTGCCATAGCACGTGCTTGGCAACTATGCAAAAAAAATCGCCTACAGTCTGCTGTGAAGACCTCGGGGCCTATTGACTTCTCCACCTGTTTCTCCCCCCTCCCCTGCCCTCGCCCAGCTGTATGTCCACTGCTCGACCATCGTGTGCGGGAGGACCAAGGCGGCGTCGCGGTGCCGGCAGGGCTGCTTGTCGCAGAGGAGGCGGAAGGAGGCGGTCGAGGGTGACGAGGAGACGACGGTGTTCCTCCTGACGCGGGGGCCCTTCTTGTGGGAGGGGGACGATGATGACAAAGTGGCGGCAGCGGAGACCGAGGACACAGACTGTACGTGTCCAACCCCCCTCCTCCACGCCAGCAGTGCCCGTTCTTTATCGCATCGACTCCCTGATTCTTACCCCCCCCCCCCACAGGCACATCTACCATGTGGTTATCGTTGGTGGCTGAGCACCACCCCACCACAAGTGTCTAGAAACGCCACTGTCCACCCAAAATGCTGTTGCCACATCTCTAGGTCCTCTGTTCATGGTGCCGTAAAACACCTGCTTCATGCTGATGCCAGAATCTATTAAATGGTTGTGCACGGGGCAATCGGCTCTGTACATAGTCGCTAGCCAGTACATATATTGAACCTCTTTTTGCAGCATACGTAGCCAACCGTGCTCATCGGAAGTGCAGGTAGTTGTGTTGTAGATTTAATGTAATTGGCAGTTCAGTTGAACTGCTATCTGGTGCAAAAATGCTTGAATATTATTTGGTCTGTGGTCCCTCCAAGTAACGACCGAGGGAACCGTTTGCGACATGGGACGCCTGCAACTTGCACATGAGGTAAGGCGCATGGCCTTGCTCCCCCAGTGATGTGTTTTACCGTTTTCACTTCATTTGCAGCCCAAGGAACTTTTTCAGCCGTCGCTGGGATCTTCGCGGCCCTGCTTCTGTTCCTCGTCCTCCTCGGCGGAGTCCTGTGCATCATCGAGGCCCTCTGCAGCGGGGACGCTGGGTCGCCTGGCGGGTTGGGGGATTTGATGAAAGTGGTGCAAGACGGCAAGGAATCGTGTGCGAAACATTGAAACGAGAGCCAATAAAGAAATGCGCAAAAGGGCCCTCCCGTGTGCATTAATGTGTGGATGCGGCACTCTCTATGGAATCATGACCTTGGGTCCAAGGCCACCTTGGGCCCCAACATCATACCGGTGGGGTGGTTACTCTGCAAAGGTTGTAGCTTGGCCAATCCTTGCGACTTGGAGCTTGGAGGAGCCCTGCCATTGTAATGCTGTCGCAACTAAAACACCGCAGCCAAAGCTGTCCTCTCCCCTGCCTTGTTTTTTTTATAAATCTTAGAGACAGTGCTAGATGGGTGATCGTTTGCCATCAGTGCTGCGTCGTGTGCATTTTCGTAAATCGACACGCGTCCTCGTGCTAGTTTATATATTTATATTTTTCCATTTTTAAGTGGGCCTTTTTAAGTGCTGCTATGGTTTATGCAGGCACGGAATGCCCATGAGGGTTGTTGATAGCTCCCCGTGCTGCCCCCTCTATCTCTTTCCCGAGTCTCTCTCTTGCCTATCCCATCACGCTCCGTTCATTACAACTTCCCAGTCCCTAGAAATCTAAAGCTGGGTGGAGGGGAGTGGGCGGGAGAGTCTTGATAGCTTTTGTACCGTTTTTCAGTTTGAACAATTCGATAAAATAGTTGATTGGGGAAATGCGTGTGCCTTTTAATCGTGTGACCCCTTTTCAAACGTGCGTTTGGTCCTTGGCGATCATGGAAACTCTCGGGAGGAGTGGGGACGAAAGGTGTTCTGCATGTTTACCAAGTCGTTTGCTTGCTCCATCGCCTGAGTTTTCAGGAGTAGACGTCAAATTGACTCTTTTAGATGCAAGTCGCTAACGGCAACACCTACTGCAGGTTGGTTCTTATTTAGGGGGCATCTTTCCCGCCCCCTGTTCCCCATTTTCGGGTAGATGCACAGAGGCCGTTTAAACCTTCGTGGAAATAATTGATAAATTCGATGCTGGACGCTCCCGGACGCGGCAACGTTTTCAAAGTCACTTGTATTCAGAAAACCAACGCGAAGCGTTGCCCCATGTTTACTGGGAAAGCCCTGTATCAACCTTCAAGTCCTGGTGTTTTTGAATTTTGGTCCCTTTTTTTAGTTCTTTAGCGAGTTAAGTTTAAATCGGCCATCCCAATGTTTTTTTTTTAAATCGGCAACGCATTTTTTTTTGCGTTTGAATACGGGAGAGAGGAGCCCAAATCCTCGTCCGCACGATAATTTGTTCACGCCGAGATGTGTGGCTCGCCAAAGCAAATATCGGCGTCCGATTCCCCCCCCCCCCCCCCCCCCGTGGGTGAAATTCATCAGATGGTTATAAATACGAGAAGATTTCGGCCCCTCGGCCCCTCTTCTCCTGTAGGTCCTGCGAAGGGACGTGGGGGAGGGCGAGTGCCTTTGGGCTTAAATTCGAACCTTCATGGGTTGACATTGGTCAAATCTAAACTACTTGAGAAATACATAGACAACATTTAAGGAATGTGTTTTCGTTATTGTGAGACTACAGGGTGAAAAACATGGTACAATATAGGATGATCCATGGGTAGCCGAAGTTACCAACAATAACCCCAAACTCCTAACCCAGCCGAGCGGCATTTGTGGAGGGTTGGGGACATGGTGAG
>CM025646.2:2855411-2869213 GCA_014621495.2 Entosphenus tridentatus
ACTTGATACAGCAATCGTGCTGTGACGGTTCCACCTAAAGACGGAAGCTTGTGTTGCCTCCGAAACGTCGTGATTTTTATTGTATTTTTATTCATTTTAATTTAATTTTTTACCTACGTGACTTTACCGAATCCTTGCGGTCACGAAAGCTTCAAATCTAGAATGCTTCACGACTTTTGTTTTAGCATGGGTTTGTGAAGGCAGCAAGCGTATATGTACAAAACGATGGATTTCGCTGCACTGCCCTCTACTGCCCACCACGTCCCCTGATTGAACCCGCTGTGTGCATTGTTGGTCACCCGTCCAGCTCTCGAGACCCCCTTACAGCGTCAAACCCTGTCACAACCTCCAGGTGGACTCCACGCGATTCGGTCACTTGCTAAATAACGAAGGGGGAGGGGGGTTCCCCGACAAATGGAATTGCAGAGGAAGAGAGACCAAGGGGCTGAGCCAGGAACGAGATTGAGTGGAATGTTTAGGGAAGGAGGTGAGGGCTGGTGAGCGGTGGATGAAGAGATGGAAAGGACGAGAGCGTGTAGAGACATGTACGATGACTTGACACTGGGGCGATGGTTGGTGGTGGTGGTGGTATGCTCTTTAAACTTTATTTTTTAACCAGGCAAGTCCCACCTGAGCTGCTATATAGCACCTGGCTATCGCAAAGTATAGCGCAACGAAGTGGCTTGTGGAAATTTTATATTCGCCAAATACTCTAAAAGCATGTTTCTAAATTTAGAGGGGAAAACCGGAGGACTCGGAGAAAAATCCACGCGACCACGGGGAGTGAGACACGCAAACTCCAAATACGCAGTCGTCAGGGCTGGGATCGAACCCACGACCACCTGCATACCAGGCGAGGTAGGTGACGTCTCGTCAAATACAATAGCGGAGTGGCAGCCAAGGAACGGAACGAGTCGGAGCGCGACCACTGTGGAGACGGAGCGATTCTGGGTGAATTACTACATCGCAGGATGGCGAAAGATGACCGGCGGCGGGGAAGAAGCCTTCATCGAGCAAGTCAGAAATCATGACGACGATCTTCAAGTTATTAAGTCGCCGATGTAGTTTATCGCTCCCGCATCCCACAGTCGGAATAATTAAGACTTGGAGGACCAGGCGGCCGAGCGTGGCACGGCAGATACTTTAATGCCTCGCCGGTGGCCTCCACCTAATCCGGCCGTGGCCGCGCGGGGCTCTGCGTGGATTAAATAAAAACACTGAATAATTAATGCGCAATATTTTCAGGGGGCTCGTGAATTATGCAAGGAGTTGGAGGGGGGGCAGGCAGGGTGCATGCGCGCGGTGCAATGCAGGCCGGGTGGGCGGGTGGACGCGGCGAAGCGTGGGGGGGGGGCGGTATTCGTCGCTTCTGTCTCATCGTGTCGAGCAAAGTGGCACCGACTCGTGTGAGAAAGTCGAACATGAAGCCGTTCGTCCGTGACGCTTACCTGCCCGCACGGAGGCGGCTGCTGCTGCTGCCGTGTGCCACGTGGCTACTGGTCATCATCGGCCATCGAGGTACGCGGTCGTGCTTTGGGGGGGTGGGGGGGTTAAGACAGACGTGGACATGCCGTGCAAAGACGAACAAAAAATCCCCCGTGTGGCCTGTCACAGACTGTTGGGGCAAGTGCTGTTAGCGAGCAGCACCTGTGAAGGCCGGAACGGCACGCGAGGGGGTGGGTGGCCAGCACCACGCCCGGCCGCCTTAGTCTACCCAGTGGCGATGTTTACACCCCGCACCAGGTACTCATTCGAGGCCGAGTCGACCTATGGGAGGCCCCGGACCGGTTCAGATAATCGTCGCCGGGGTTGAGTTGGAATCGAACTCGGGTCGCCGGGTTCGTAGCGCGCTAACCGCTACACCACCGCACTCCACTGCGAGACTGGGCACGCAACCTCGCAAAGGACGCGGCAACGAGGACGTCGTTCTTGGTGGAGGTGATGGAGGTGGTGGTGGTGGTGGAGGGTGTTGGTGGTGATGGTGGAGGGTGTTGGTGGTGGAGGGTGGTGGTGATGTTGGTGGTGGAGGGTGGTGGTGATGGGTGGCGGTGATGTTGGTAGTGGTGAAGGGTGTTGGTGGTGGAGGGTGGTGGTGATGTTGGTGGTGGTAGTGGTGGAGGGTGTTCTTGGTGGTGGTTTCTTTGGTGGTTAACGTCGCCGCGACTTCCCGCTGGTACCCGGGTAGGGGAGTGGGGTTGGCCAAGCGACTTTCCCAGCCTTGTGCTTCCATTCCTTCCGTCCTTGTCATCGTCCCCCGGCTGGGTAGTGGCCTCCGAACTTTGGTTTCCAGATCGCTGCCATTCTCGTCGTTAATCTTCTCTCTCCGCTGGTCATTCTTGCCACCCCGATTCGCCTTGCGTTTGGGGGACCAAGACCGGGGCACCGATGACGGCTTGCAGATGTTTACTCCAATCTAGATTGATGTTAACTCCCTCGCCTGGTATGCAGGAGGTTGCTGATTCTATCCCGACCACGACGCCTACTGCTGTATATTTCGAGTTTGCGTGTCTCCCTCTACCCGTGGGCGCGTGGGTTTGTTTAGGGGTCCTCCCGTTTTCCCCCTCCACATTTTAGAACCGCGACTTTAAATTCGCTGCGATAAATTTCCGCGTGATGCGCCACTACCGTTGTTGAGCCGTCGTTTGTGAGGGCCCAGGTCGCTTCTGAAAAAAAAATCGCTGCATAGCTCAGTGCGCCTTACACCCGATTAAAACTAAAATCTAGAGTTTCGTTCGTAGTTTAATGTGTACGTGTAAAAAGAAATGCGTACCTGATGTCTTGTGCCCTGCACCCATCTGTGACACAGCACTTACTGATTGTCCCTACGCCAGAGCAAGACGCGTGTGTGTTTGCATGTTCACCAGAAGCACCGTGTGTGGTTGATGCAGTCACTTGATTCCACGCAGAATGCATCTAATTGGTGTTTGAACGTCTTAACACCTGTTGTGTTGCCAGAGAGTGAAATCTATTATTATTTTTCATACTTTGATGCTGGACAAAAAAGGTCCAATTAAACAAACAAAAAAGACATCGGAATTTCATCAAGTGCATTGTGGTTCCTCGTCTTAGTCCACCATTAAAATTAATTGAAGTCCTTTTTTGTTACTTATATTCTCTCCACAAGAACGCCAATTGATATTTTGAGTAAAGTCACGTAGAACGAAAATAAATTAAATAATATAATACCACGTTTCGATTGCAATACAAGCAATCGTCATCAGGTAGAATTGAATTTGTGTGTCTCCGTGTCTGTGTTTTGTCTCTCTCTCAAATTCAGTTCGAGCTGATGACGGTTGCTTGTGTTGCAATCGAAACGTCGTATTCTACTATTTAATGTATTTTCTTTCTACGTGACTTTACCGAAAGAACCAAAGAGTAATTCCTGCAGTCACGAAAGCTTGAAATCAAGTTTGATGTTTTGAGTTTTCTAGAATATTCCGTAAAACAGCTCCCCACCCACCCTCCACATCGCAATGTGCCGCGGAATTTTTGTAATCGCACGTCCCAAGCTGGGACGGACGCAACTCTCCGTGCCGTTCAGCGCGTTGATTCAAGCCGGTCTGACTCTGCTGCTGCCGAGATCACCGTGGTGTCGAAACCGGTGGAGAGGTTTTAGTCTTCTTGGTTCTTTCGGTAAAGTCACGTAGAATGGAAATTTTTTTAAAAAAAATATTTTATTATTTCCATTCTACGTGACTCGATTTAAAGAAGATGAATCCCTGCAGTCACGAAAGCTTTAAATCGAGGTTTTAGTCTGTTTTTGCTCCTCTTTGGACCAATGCTGCCCAAATGACGCACACTCTCAGAAGGCCGGTGCAGCTGATTGGGGGTTGTGTAAAAAAGAACCTTCAATTTGTTTTTGTATTTTGGTGGAGAGACGGTTATATGTGAACGAGCCATTGTCCGCTTATTTGATATCATCAAAGTAACAATGTGGGCGAGCGTGACCGCCTGGCAGTGGTAGCGGGCGCGATGCTGTCCGGTTGACGCTCGGTCTGTGTTGACTTGTTTGGGGGTCTTTATGGGAACGACAATATGGCTTGCCTGGCTAATTTCAGCGCTTAAGAATGCCTTGTTAATTCTGTGTGTGTCCTGTAGGTTTATTTTCCGTGCTTTGTTTGCCTGCTCGTTGTAAAACGAACGTCGCTGCCGTTATCTATTTTGTCTTGTTGCACGAATCTCAAACACGCTTCCAGCAATTTTAGACATCGGCTCTCACGACCAACATCACGATGCGTTCAAGAGAGTTCAGCTTTTTTTTCTTTTTTGCAACGACCCGATGATGCTACCTGCGATCTCCGGCGAAACGTCGGACACATTTTTTTAAACACATTTTGTTTGGGCTTTTCAGCATTCATCCATCGGTCTTGAAATAAAAACAATCGGCATATTTTTTCCCCACACGTGACACAACTTGTTTTCATTGTTTCTGTCGGGTGGTAGAGGATTATGGTAAAAAAAAATGACATGATACACTACACGATAATCTCAGCCAAGAGATACCAACTATGAATTAAATGTGCGGTGATACTCATAGGTTTGACTGTCAAGAACCCGCCCGTGTATTGTACCCCTCGTGCGCCATTTGCACGAGGGGTATCGGTAGCATTGCTGTAGTTGTCGATAACGCTGCATCCTTAAAATAACACGGGCAACGTTTCGGGCGATAATCCTTCTTGATAGCACATACATTACTAATAAGTGGTCGTCGTGGTAGTACGATATTAAAGTAATGACCTTGCCAAAAGTCACTTCCATTTATTCGTATAAACGTTTGGAGAGTGTTAAAGTTAATGTAAAGTAATCTACAGTTCTGTGAAATTCCCTGTTGGAGCAAGGCATCCCCAAGCACCCATTGCTGTTGTCTGACCATACTTCACCACCGGTCACCACTTCAGATATCACTCGCCACTGATGTTAGCCGTGGCTGTGATTCGAACTCTGGTCGCCAGGTTCATAGCGCACTGCATTAACCACGGCGCCATCGCTCCCTCGTTGTAAGTTTTACTTGGCAATAATGAATGTTGCATAATAATGTCGATATAATGTAACATGTTCGTTATGAGGCAGGACGGTGAGAGATAGCGATCATTTGGGGTGGGGAGGGAGGCCTTCATCCAGCAGTGTATTGATTTCGACTGATGATGAACGTAGCATATTCACAAGCGCTTTAATATCATTATCGTACTTTATTTTTAAATACAGCAACAACCCCAAACAGCAACAAATCCGTAAATCTATAAACGTCAAAGTCTGCAGTCGGAATGCCGTTAGAGCATCGTAAGCTATACCAGCAACGCTTTATGGGAGCAGTAAATGGCAGCGCATTCATATTCTCCGAATATTCCCCCGAGGTTAAACTTTGCGCTGAGCCAAGCAACGGGCTTCTCGTGGCAGCGTTGACACTAATGAGGCTAACAAATGGGCATTAGAAACGGTCTCTTGTCATGCGGCAGGACACATCTCCTCCTCCGGTCCGATGATAAGTGGCTAAACGATGACTAGGAACAGGGATGATGTGCTCTTTTCATGCACATGTGCGCAATGTGTAACATGACAATCCAATTTTCCTTTGCTGTTAAAAAAATAATACAAACAACCGAACGAGAATTCACGACTGTTTTATTTTGGGTGAGATCGTCGCGCAGATTTAATGTCAAATCGTTTTGCCTGTAAACCCTCCTTCACCCGACAGAGCCAATCAAATCAAGTTGTTACGTCATGGGGCAAATATGCCAATTCATTGGGCAAATACCATATGCAATTAATTTTACCCAATTAAAATATCAGCAACACCAGGAATGTTGAAAAACCCAAGCAAATGTTGACAATTTGGTATAAAATGTGACAATTTGGTACGAGATGTGACAATTTGGTACAATATTTGGCAAATTGTAAAATTTTGTATGTCAAATCAATCGGCACATTTGCCCATGACGTAACAACCTACTTTGGTTGGCCTTGTCGCTGGGTGGTGGAAGTTTATAGTATTTTTTAAAGTAACATTATACCTACACTATGATCTAACAAAAAAAGCGAATTTGCTACCCTAACTAGTTTTAAAAACCTTCCAAAGCACCAGTGTTGTTTGTTTGTTCATTTATTTATGTTCGGGTTTATTTATGTTGGGGCTGTGCTAGGTTAAGTGGATTTAAGTGGCTGTATACATATTAATAAACAAAGACAGAATACCGCCCTTTCAGACCGCATGAAATGTTAGGGCGAGTACATTGAAGCGAGCGCCTATTAAGTCTGTTCACAGCCCACCAGGGGATGATGCTTGGGCAGGCACTAACAGCACCCTCGTCTCACGCTCGTCTCTCCCTCGTCTCTCCAAACACTGACGCGTTCAGCTTTCCGCACCAGACATGGTCATCATCTCAACCATCTCAATCAATGCCATTAAAGCACCACGGTTTTTTTGCTATTGTCGCTCGAGTCCCACTCAGATGCCACCGTTGTTTTTGGAAATCTGACAAACAGGTTCCACTTTTAACCGTGTCCCGTCTTGCTTCGGGTGGTTGCTCGAGTCACCGACGCGATGCCACAACCTCACCATCGCGTGATTTCTGCTCGATCCCTTCAGGCGTTGCACCGTCAACACCCGTCCCTACAGCCTCATCAACACTACCAGCGTCTGGGCTTTAGGTCGTCCCCTTGGTAGCTGACCTCTGAACACCACTCCAAGCCTGCCTTGGTAGCCTGCCCTGCTCGATTGTCCCACCCATCACAACCTCCTCCCTCTGCCTAATTACACCTCCATCACTTTCCTGCCACGTTCTATTCCCAACCTCCAAGTTGCTTGCCATATCCTCCTCCACCCTGCTCACTTGTCCAACCCGTCACAACCTCCTCTTCCTGATTGTATCTCTACAGCGCTCTCCTGCCATAGTCTATTCCCAACCTCCCACGTTGTTTACCCCATTGGGTTGGTCTGAAATGATCGTCCAAAGAAAGGAGGTGACGTCATGCGTCGTCTGACATTGGAACGGAACGTGACGCTATCATCGCTCATTAAGACGCGTCGTGGAAAGCGTTGGGTCAGCTCGGCGCGAGTACATCTTGTGTTCTGGTGATACGCACCAGCGCAAAGCTCTCACGAAGCCACCGTCAGTTCACGTACGAGTCTATAGTCTGGCGATGTTACGACAGTATGTGGTTTTTACACACTTTAATTTAACTTCCCCCGTTGTCTGTTTATATTATTTCAATTGTTTGACGCTTAAATATATTCGGATCTACGAAGCCGAACGAGCTGAAATTGTGTACACAGACTCCTAGTCGTTTCGCGTGACAATTAAAGATTTCATTCAAAAAACCGGTCCAGGTCTCACCGATCGTGGGCCTGTTTGTATTTTTTTTACTTTAAAATGTAATTGCACTATTTAAAATATGTGATAATTATGCAGACAATAATGAACTATTGTTATTTTCTAGATTGAGATCTTAGGGTGAATATGTACATATACATATTATTTTGCAAAATTAATATAAAAAGGTAAAAAAACTAAATTTTCAATGCACACACTTTTATTTGCGCTCAAACGTTGACAATACATTATTTTGACCCAATAATTAATCAAATTTGATGTTCTGAATAAAAATGGGTGGCTTGCATAAAGCAAATTAAACATATCGAAAGGAAACTAACCCCTTTTATTCAGCACATCAAATTGTATTAATTCTGGATTAAAAATACATGATTTTCTACTTTTGACTACAAATAAAAATGTGTGCATTAAAAAAACATTTTTTATTTCCATTTTTTTTTTACTACCCAATCCAATAACTGCCAAGTAATTATTTCAAACGTTGGACGGTGACGGCCGACGCACAGCGGCATGCTGCTCCTTTTATTTCGAGTAGCGTCACGGGATCTTAAGCGGTCCGCTGTTAAACGCTGACGGCGCGCAGTCGATAATGACAATGTCAAAGTCGTAACGCCGCTGACGCCATCAAGCCATCGAACAGCTTTCTTGGCTCAGCCATCGAACAAAGACGGCCCCAACTGCATCGCGAGGCACTTTCAGTCGCTCTCCTGCGGCCGTCTGGAACGCTCTTCCTTCCGATATCAAAAAGCCACTGAGAGCTGTGCACTTTAAAATCATCGTCATCTAGATTTAGTACTCATTTCTTTCGAACTGCTTTTTGTGTTTAGTTTTGTTGTCCTTCCCCTGCACCTCCCATTAGCGTGGTTGGCTACGTACGGTGCGAAAGAAGTTCAACATACATACAGTGCTTGCTTACTTTCGTAAGAGAGGGAATAACTCAAGAGGCGGGAGGAGTATCCAGGAAGGCAGCAACCAGGTGGTGCGCCAAGGCTACCAAAATTTCCCAAGCTCTGCGGTCCTCTATATATATCAAAATGCTATCGGCCAATTAATGCGTGTTTGTACACGTGGGAGGAAACCCGAGCGGCCAGAGAAACTCCACGCGCGCGAGGGGGCAACACTCTACCCCATACTAATGGAACAGGCGGAGTCCACATTTGCTGTATGCCACCTTCTCCTGGCGTGCCAGGCTTTGACACCTCGACGCCCACGGCAATGGAGCTTCTCAACATCTGTGCGGTGATCGACCAAACCTCGCTGCCTCCACACAGTGCTGGATTACAGGCAGCCACGTGCATAGCCGGCACCGCTCAGCTATAATCAATACACCCGCAGTAATAACCAGGGCGGCCAATGGCCTCGAACTGTGAACCTCTCGGATAATTTTCTTCCTCGTATCCCCCCCCATCGCCGGGGCCAACGCTAACCCGTGGCGTGTGTGGGCATGCGTGGGCACAACTGCAGCGGCTCGGTGCCATGGAGCGGTGCTGTGCGACGCCTCCTCGCGCAGGGCGACCTGGGAGAGCGGCGCGGGCACCCAGTGTCCCACAGACAACTTCAGAGGTATCTCTTCATCCTCATCCTCTTCATCCTCATCCTCCTCATCCTGCCCCCACCCACCCACTCAATCGCTGCTCATCAT
This sequence comes from Entosphenus tridentatus, assembly GCA_014621495.2. NCBI lineage: Eukaryota > Metazoa > Chordata > Hyperoartia > Petromyzontiformes > Petromyzontidae > Entosphenus > Entosphenus tridentatus. The sequence goes on from CM025646.2 coordinate 2,864,385, forward strand.
CACGACGTGGTGGTGCACGTGCACAATTAAGAACAAGAACGACAACACGTTCATCAGTAACAGTGTGTGTGGCCTTTAAAGGAAAACAAATAGAGAGAATAGGTTTCTCCGTTTAACACGTAGTAGGCTTACGCGACCAACATTATCCATAAGAGAGAGTTTTGTTGGTTGAGATCGCGTAAATATAAATGTGTCGTTAAACCGGCCACCACCAAAACAGCCAATCTGTAAGGTTTGTCACATAAACAAAACATGCCAATTCGTTACTAGTACAGCGCACCGGTGTGTTGGAGAGTATTGTAATGTAATGGGTTTACTCTCCAACACAAACAACATGCTCTGATAACAACATGCTCTGATAATATATGATGCATTATCTTTGAAACTAAAATGCGAAAAGCACGAAGCCAATGCAGGTATCAGAGCGTTTATAGCTCGGGTTGAGCAGCTCTCTCATGGGACATCTTTCTCGCCAGAATCAAAGTATGAAAAATAAGATGCTGAGTCTATTGAATTATGGACACTTGATTCCTCGCAAAAGTTTTCTATTTGGTGTTTGAAGATCGTAACGCCTCCTGTTTTGATTTCCAAAAAGGGTAAAACCTATCCTTGTTATTATTTTTCACAGCAGGCTATTTGGTGACGCTGCTGCTGCGTTGGCAGTGTTGCAACAAATCAGCAACTCGACACATTCATCACTGACACAGTTGTGGCCTTGAAAGGAAGGAAAAAAATAGAGATCTAATAGGGGACGTTTCAGGCGATGTTCCTTCTTCATAGCTTGTGCACGCCGTGACGTTTCTCAGCAGCAACAACACCCAGCAGCAGCGTAACCACCATCATGATTTAGCGTTTGTACATACCGCACCAGCTTGCCACGTGAGAACGTTTACAATCTATTGCTCAATCATGATTATTACGTCTGTTTAAGCAGGAAAGCCTCATTTAGTCTCAAGAGGCTATTGCAGGAGGGTCCTGCCAAGTGTTTTGCTGTCAGGGGCGATGCTGCTTCTGCTGCTGCTGTGTGCAATGCTGATTGTATCACGTGCGGGCAATATTTCAGGACTGGGACGTTTGACCAATTCCAGTTGCAAAACAGGGGGGAGAAATACAAAAAAATGATACCAGATCATGTATGTTGAACGTCACCTACGAAATATTCATTATTTTAAGAGTGTTGGTGACAAATTCCTTTTATTAATTGTGCTTGCGCACCTACCCGAGTAGCAGCGGGCCTACCAGGGTGCCACGTTGGCTAGGAGATGTTAACTACCTCTCCTGGTATACAGGAGGTTGTGGGTATGATCCCCGACCCTAACGCCTGCTGCTGTATATTTGGAGTTTGCGTGTCTCTCTCCCCGTGGTCGCGTGGGTTTTTCTACGGACCCTCCGGTTTTTCCCTCCCACATTTTAGAATCAAAATCACACGCTTAGATAATTTGACTGCTATAAATGTCCACGTGATAAGCGACTTAGTTGGGCTATCATTTGTGGCTAGGTCGCTTCTGAAAAAGAGCTACATAGCTCAGTGACCCTTACCTGGTAAAATAAACATAGTTTATTGTTAGTACCTGAGCAGTGATTGGTGCTAGTAGTGGAGTGGGCGTGGTTACATAAAAGAGGGTGGGGTTCAAGATCACCACGTGTCCTGGTTGAGACAAATCCGTGATTATGATTATAGTGACCCGGAGTCACTCTTGCGAATGAGACTTCATCCTGGTCTCTTGAATCCTCCGCTGGTTAAACACAACAAACTCGACCCCTTGAGCCACCCAGACACGTGGGTTGCCTACGCAGCGGTCGGTGGGCAGCTTTGACGGGAACGTGGAAAGTGCTGCCCACCTCACCTCGCCCGTCCCCGCCCCCAGGGGAAGCGGAGCGTCCACTTGCGCCCGAATGCGGAGTCATCGTTTCGGACCCTGATCGAGACGGCGGCGAGGGCGGTGCCGCCGGTGCCGCTGGTGTCACCGGTGCCGCCGGTGCCGCCGGTGCCACCGGTGCTGGAGGGACGTCGCCGCCACGATCGGTGCTCACCGCCGAGGGCCCCGTCTTCTACGTGGGCAGTGGCAGCACCGTGGGCTGGAGGCATCGCGCCTTCTCGCTGTACCCGGGAGGGCGCTCCGTGCTGAGCGCCGCTCACTGGCTGGCCCGCGCGGGCAACTGGACGTCGTGCGAGGTGGTGTACGACCCTGGTACGCGTGCCTCCTCTTGTGACGTGTGCACTGGGGGGAGTGGTGGCGCAGCGGTTAGCGTGTTGCGTCGCGAACCCAGCAAGAGCCGAGCTTGATTCCCGCTCGAGGTAAACGTCAGTGGCGATTATTATTTTCACCGCTCCTTGGTCTCCCCTAGGTCGACTCGACATTAAATGAGTACCCGCTGCTGTATGAACGTCGGCACTGGGGAGTCGAAGGCAGCCGGGCGTGATGCTGTGATCGGGTGGCTGGGGAGGAGGTGACGGGGATTTGGGGAGCGGGGGGGAGAGAATAGGAGAGGGGATTGTGGAGATAGGACACATCGGTGGCGGGATGAGCAGCGAGAGCGGTGTACGAAGGAGGGAGCTGTGTGTGTGACGAAGGTGGAATAAACGGACAGGACTGCTTGCCCGCTGCATGTGCGTTGTATTTCTGCTCGCCGGCTCGGCTGTTCATTTGGCCGTCAACGTAACCGTCTCTTCACGAACTCGCGCCGTGGCCTCCCCAGGTCTGCACGTGTCCTTGACCGACACGGAGAGGTTCCTCACTGACCCCGGCCTCCAGTTCTACCTCAACAGCTTGCCCCTGACCCCCGACGGACTCCTTGACGGCCTGGCGCTCTCCTCCACCCTGCAGCGCATCCGCCGGCGCGGCGTGAGTATTAATGGGCGTGGTGACATTCGTGGATGATGATGATCGTGATGTGATATTTGTAGCAGATGGTGGTGGTGGCGATGATCGCGGTGATTGATGACGATGGGCCAAGCGAACCTTGATTTAGGATATTTGAACGCGGGGGGGGGGGACTTTGCGATCACGAGCCGGCGTCGCGGCTCTACTCCGCACGGCGCGAGACGTGGGGGCGTGTTTCTCCGCGACCTCTCTCTGTGTCCACCCCTCCCCATTCAGACGTTCACCCTGATCCTTCACTGCCGCCAGTCGCTCATCCTCCCCCTGCTCGAGAAGGTGGGTGGGGGACCGCATTTTCCACCGAAAGTCAGTACGCCGCCGCACGTTGGTTCGGGATCTGCGCCCAGGCCCAGGGAGGTGATTTTGAAGCCGCGTGCGGTGGCTGGTAGCCAGAGGGGCAGCTACTGTCTGGTAACATCCCCAACAAACGAGATATTACAAGCAGAAATCTTGGTATTTCAGAGTCCCTGTCACCAAGTGATATTTGCGTCGCTGTGGCAAGATGTTAACTACCTCGCCTGGTATACAGAAGGCCGTGGGTTCAATCTCGACCCTGATGCCTGTATATTTGGAGTTTGCATGTCTCTCTCCCCGTGGTCATGTGGATTTTTCTCAAAGTTCTCCAGGTTTTCCCTCCACATTTAGACTCAACGTCACACATTTAAGAGTATTTGGCTGCTATAAATTTCCACATAAGCCTCTTCGTTGAGCTATTACAGCTATATAGCTCAGTAGGCCTTACCGGGTAAAATTTAAATAAAAATGCTCATAGTTTAGACATGAATGCAGGAGTAGGCTCACTACCCAGTCAAAATACTGCTGTACTGTTTAGTTTTCTTGCAAACTAATGCTCTGCTTTGGTATGAGTGTATAGTAGTCATAATATTTTACAGCCCCCCTTTGTTAAACCACTTCTGGTCTCCCCACTCCGTGTACGGGTTGGGGAAATTATTTACCCTTACCTCACCACGCCCGTCAGTTCGAGTTTAGCGAAGGCGGGGGGCATAGAAGTGCGGTACAACGATGGATTTTGCCGCACCACCGCTCGAAGCAGCTCCCACAGCGGTCCGTGACGACCTGGCGTGCACGGCCGCCGCCTATCCAGGCCCTCTGCAGACTCCACAAGCTTGTTCGGCTTCCAAGAGCTGACGAGATGAGCGGCCATTGCGGGCAATCTGGTCGCAGGGAGAGCCACGTTAACAATAACGTGTTGCTCAGCTCGGTGTGTGTCGCCGTGTGTGTGTGTGTGTGTTCAGGCGGTAGTGTGGTGGTTAGCGCTGCGCTACGGAGCCTGGCGACCCGAGTTCGATTCCCGCTCACGACCAACGCCGGTGACGATTATCTGAACCGGTCCCGGGCCTCCCCTAGGTCGACTCAGCCTCAAATAAGTACCTGGCGTGGTGTATAAACATTACCACTGGGGAGACAAAGGCGGTCGGGCGTGGTGCTGGCCACCCAACCCCTCGTGTGCCATGCCGGCCTTCATAGGTGCTCGCGAACAGTACTTTCCCCAAAAGTCTGTTAAGGCTATACAGGGGATCTGTGTCTTTGCCTTTGTTTTGTTCAGGCGCTGTACTTTGGGATGATCGCGAGTCCTTACAACTGGATCATATCCCTCAAGGTGCGTGGCTTTGCGCGAGAGGAAGTAATGTCACGGAGAGAAACGCAAACATCAACACTGAAGTGCAGGGTTTCCAGATCTGCAGTCATCACGACCCACCACGTTTACCAATTTACTCCCACATTCACCACCGGTTCCGCACCACACCTCGCCTCACTACTCTGCTTTGGACATCAAGGTCTCGAACTGTTACAGCCTAATGTCGATATACACTACACTATACACTACGCTACTATACACTACACTATACAGGACTCTACACTACACTATACATTACTGTACACTACACTATACACTACACTACTATACACTACACTATACACTAC
>CM025646.2:2869223-2888687 GCA_014621495.2 Entosphenus tridentatus
ACTCTACACTACACTATACACTACTGTACACTACACTATACACTACATTATACACTATGCTACTATACACTACACTATACAGGACTCTACACTACACTATACACTACTGTACACGACACTAAACACTACACTATACACTAACGCTACTATACACTACACTATACAGGACGTTACACTACACTATACACTACTGTACACTACACTCTACACTACACTATACACTACACTATACAGGACTCTACACTACACTATACACTACACTATACACTACAGCATACACTACACTATACACTACACTATACAGGACTCTACACTACACTATACACTATACTATACACTACACTACTATACACTACACTACTGTACACTACACTACTGTACACTACACTATACACTACTGTACACTTCACTATACACTACACTACTGTACACTACGCTATACACTACTGTACACTACACTATACACTACGCTACTGTTATAGCCTCACGTTGGTTCTCTGCCGTCGCCCTCTCGGTGTGGTACTCACTACATCCCTTTGCTCATCCGCAACATCAAGTTCACTTTGACTTTCATGAAACATCGAAAGGCCTCTCTCTATCTGTTTCATCAGGTCTTTCGAGCAGCCCTGAGCATGGCTCCATGCCTCTCAGTTATTGACTTGTCTGCAAAATCTAGCGCGTTATAAATGTAATCATTATTATTCGTATACAAATGAACTCGTTTCACGCTGCACGCGCCCGATGATTGTTGAACACACCCGATGCAACGCGCTGAGCGATCCATGGTGCTGCACGCGCACAATGGGGAGCTCAATCTTCTATCAATTCGAATCCATGAACTCAGACGGGGTTAAATGCTAAGCACGCCACGTGGGGCATTTTCGAACGCCGAGGGTTACACTGCCCCGCGAGAGAGACCGGAATGGATTCTCCGACTAAACACGTCGCGCACAGAGCAAAATTGGGATAAAACTAGATTTAACAACAAAAAAAACATTTGCGATTCGATCTCGGTGCCTTGCTACATGACATCCTGCATCTGTTCGCAAACACCTGCGACACAGTTGCCAGAGAGACCTTCCGCTCAAGTGAACGAGTGCGACTCTGTCCATGCAACCCATACCGTGGTTCACATCGTAACCCCACACGGAGTCTGTAGCTCCTTCAACGGAGGAGGATGAGCAAAACGACACCGACTCTCTCTGCTGAAGCCCTCCCATCGCGGCTAACAGCAGCAGCAGCAGACCTCGATATTGGCATTCAGGTCCTCGACACAACGCTGCTGCCATTATGCGCAAGAATAGAATCGCTTTGAGTGAAACTGCAAATGGGAAATCAATAACCACTCATGCTTGAGATGAAACAAACGTGTACTCTCACAAAAAAAAACTACAATTTACTTGAAAAAAAACATATATATACACACATGAAGGTGTGGAGATATTTTTTTTCTTTCTCGGCCAAAATTAATTGAAAATAAAGTGAAACCTTACCCATAGAATTGGCAGATTTATCAGTTACACGCCCATTACTATTCTACATAATCCCCTTTCACCTCAATGGCTTCACGCCATCGAGAAGCGAGAGCGGTGTCTTCCTCGCCAGCGGGGCGTTACTTTTTGGGCGATCCCCCTCGTAACACGGCAACTGCTCGCGAACGCGGTGGTGTTCACACGTTTTCGAGATAAACGCGGTACTCCCACCGTTATAACACGCACCGCTATAGCGCATAACACGCAGTTATAACGCGGGACGCGGAACCGTTACAACGCGCCTTCCGAGCCGTCGACGACGAACTACTTTCTTGAGCTGCGCGGCTGAGCGGCATGATAACAGTACGCGGAATGACACAGTACGTGGCGTGCCCTCGAGTTATTTGTCCCACCATCACACTGCGTTGCGCGTACGGTTCACCGTACCTCGCCAAACTTTACCGTCACTTTATTTGTTGGGGAGAGGGGGGAATCAGTTTCGCCGAGAACACGGCAGTCATTGCAGTAACGTACACTCCTGTCACGTCGTGTCATCGGCTATCCCTCGCACATCGATACGTTGAATTCTCTGTGGGATCGACAAGATTCTGCCTCAGCTCGGGCACATGCACGCGTGTGCCTCTTAGAAAGAGTGGTGTGGGTGGAACTGGATCAGTAAGTGAGCTGCAGCCTGCCGTTTCCACCGGCCCCGGCCATTCCTCTTCCTTAAACTCCTCCTTCATCGGTTGCGTAACGCTGTGTGGAAGCTACCTGGTCTGTCGCTCCACACAAAGCATCAGGTCTTATCGGCCACGGTCATGCCTTCCTTCTCTACGCTTGCGAAACGTGGACGCCCCTAATGGAACATCTTCACCGGTTAAAAACATTTAGGCTGGCCTGCCTACGATCCATCCTGGGTGAGGAGCTCACAAATAATTGTAAGATCTGGACAAAGTCCCATTGGTGAGCTCCTCCGGCAGGCAAGGCTGCGTTGGCTGGGTCACGTATCCCGCATGCCCAGCCACCGCATGCCTAACAGCTTTTGTTTGGCCGCATAGAGGGGGCTAAACAGGCACGACATGGGCTGGAGATGGACTGATGCGGTGCAGGAGGATGTGGAGGTCAGTGGACTTGCCGATGACTGGTACCAGTGGTGTAAAGATCGGCCTCTGTGGAGGAGGCTCGTGAGGGACGCTACTGGGCAGTTTGAGGCAGTCGCCCTCCAACAACAACGGAGGGCGGAGGAGCAATGCTCACAACAACGAGCGGAGCGCTGGGTGGCTAAAACACATCACGTTGGCATAGTAGGGGGCACAGGTGTTGCATCTGCCAGTCATCTCAGTCAGTCGACCTGTGGCACCTGGGTCTCTCCTGTGACCTTCCTGCCATCGGGCGTTCGACACTTCAGGTGGCCGCCGCGTTCAGCGAGTCACTCTGCTGCGCGTAAGTTCTCTTCGCGGCTGCGGCGTCTCTCTTCCCGGCGCGCGCGGCTCAGATGCTGCCGCCGAGCCACCTGGGCGTGTTCGGCCTGACGGGCGTGCGCTTCTGGCTGCTGGAGCTGCTGACGAGCCGGGGCGCGTGCGGCGCCGGCGCGCCCTGCAGCGCCCTCAACACGTTCCGCGCGCTCCAGTACGACGCCGCCAGCTTCGGGCGGCGGGTGGCGCACGCCGGCGGGGCCTGCTCGGCCGGAGCGATCCTCAACGTGAGCATCCCCCGCCCCCACCCCCCGCCCCCAACCCTGCCCCCACTCCCAGAGGTCGCAACCGGGTACCCGATACCCGTACCCTACCTGATGCCCGGCTACCCGTACCTAGCCGGGTACGGGTACGGGTAGCCGTTTGCGACCCTGGTGCGGCCGGGTACGGGTAAGGAATAAAAACCCGTTTGCGACCCCTGCCCACTCCCCAATCACCTTCCCCTTTTCTAACCGATTCCAACCGTCCTCCCTGTCAATCATCCTCTGCTCTTTCCCTTTTTAAGTTTCTCCTCCAGTCCCTTCAATTCCCTGCCTCTAACCAATCCCACCTTTGAGGCCCGTTACATACTAATCAGAGGGCTTGTTTTTACTCTGTCCGTGTCATGCACGCCGTGTCCATAACGTCGGGTGAGTATTTTTGTTTGCGATTGAATCACTACGTATGTTGAGCTTCTTTCGCACCGTACCGTAGCCCCTCATGCTGACCGGAGGTGGCAGCCTGTAGGGTCCTGACGGCCACCTCTGAGCTGCTGCTGCTGTTGTTGTCGCTGTCGTTGTTGCAGACGAGCGCCGTCGGCTTGAGCGGTCTCATCGGCTTTGACAGGCAAGGCTTTCGTAGAAATGGGACCTTGGTCGCGTCCGAGATGCACCACGACGGCCTGCAGCAGGTGAGCGTTGCACCAGGCCTAGAAAACACCGCGCCATCCACAGCCGCCACCGATCCACCGCTGTTGGCCACGCCACCCCCTTGCGCGCTGTCGACCTTCGTAGGTGCTGCTCGCTACCAGCACTTTTCTCCAACAGTCTGTTAAGGCTATACGGGGGGGGTGGGCTGGGTCTTTTGAGAAGTGGTGGCAGTGTTTAGCGCACTGCGGTATGAACCCTGCGACCCGAGTTCGATTTCCTGCTCGCGTCCGGATAATTATCATTGCCAATTGATCCTTATGGCGGTATCCCGGGGTAACCAAATAATACAAAATGGCCGAGGCAATTAAATACTTTATTTCTCGGATACTTTTTTCCAGGGGTGTACTTCACTCCGCGACTGGTGTACCAATCAATCTGATATCAGTGCTACTCCGCGATGTCGCAACGCCAAACATCAGCATACAAAAATTATTTGAATAGTCCATCGTGTACAGCTCGTCAAGATGAGTCGATGGCCGCATAGCCGACCATCAACAGACTAAAAATTACTGCTTCAAGGACATTATGCGAGAGCCGGGGTACTATGATACCCCGGGGTACCGCCATAAGGTTCAATGATCCGAACCAGTCCTGGGCCTTCCCTAGGTCGACCTCGCCTCAAGTGAGTGCCTGGTGCAATGTGTGAAGGCCACCACAAGGGAGACGCTAAGGTGGCCAGGAGTGGTGCTACACAGCACTTTCCCCAACGGTCTGTGAAGGCGACATGAGGGACCTTTGCCTGTTTGTGTGCCTGCAGGTGGGTACATGGTCTCTGAGCGAGGACAAAGGCTCCCGGACAGAAATGAAATCATCCAAGTTTTTTTTCCCACGAGATACCCTCTACATCCTCGCTCCAGAGGTAGGGTTGCCACCTGTCCTGCTTTTCCCAGGAAGTGTCCTCTTTGTTGATGAGGCTGCGTGTGTGAAATCTGCAAGTCTTCCCGGTCCGTGAAAATGTACAGATCTTGTCAGTTGTGCAATAACACGACGCTCAACGCAGCGCCTTTACATCCAGTCCTCCACTATTCCAGTATTTTGAGATATTCCCCTTCCCATGATACGTCCTGGTTATTTGTACCTTCGAAGGTGGTAACCCGATCCAGAGGTCAGGGTTCATCAGTCACTTTGTGGTTGAAGACCTCTTGGAGATGCAAGCGTTCCTCATGCATCCGCTTGATAGAAAAGGGTTTTCTTTGTGGCTGAAATTGGATAATCGACACAAGTTTCACAGAAACTGGCAAAACGATGTTAAAAGTACAGACATTTCAATCACTCCCTCCTCAAGCGGGGGTGGACCAGCAGGTTACCTCCTTTGGCGGGCCCTGAATCAGAGGTTAAATTTGGACATTCCTATGACAGGGCCCATGCTATCCATAGGACAACCAGTGTCATATCCAATAGGCACTGTGCCTAAGGCACAGAAGATATCTTCTTGAATAGATACATTTATGTAGCAAGAATAGGCACAGTATTTTTCACACAATTTAATTCTGGAAGGAGAGTAGTGCAAGGGAAAACAATCGTTGTTGTGCTACGCGCGAAACAAGCGAGTGATAGCGGCGGCAGTAACATGGGCAGTACCAACTGTCGAACATTATCACTGTAGGCCTATGAAACAGATGTGCCTAGGGCCTACAAGAACCTTAATCCAGCGCCTGATGATGCTAGATGTAATCTCCAGTGATAAGTCATGCAAATTTATCAAAATGTTAGCATGGGCTTTTCAACCTTCTCACTCTGGTTGGCTGATAATTCAGATGAATTTGCATATTTGCCCATGACGTAACAACTTTATTTGGTTGGCTCTGTCAGGTGGTGGAAGTTTAATAAAATGTAAATTATACCTGCACGACGATCTGACACAAAATTACTAATTGTAAACCCTTAATTACAAGAGATTGAAAAGGCAATGTAAGGGTTTCATGAATTGATGAACTGACAAAACTCACAAACTCTACGTTATTTTATACTCTTTGGTTCTTTCGGTAAAGTCACGTAGGTATAAAATATAAAATAAATTAAATCACGACGTTTCGATTGCAACACAAGCAATCATCATCATGTGTTGCAATCGAAACGAAAACTTAAAATCTAGAATCTACGTTATTTTCTTTCACAGGGCCGACTCTGATGAGACCCAGAAGGCTGAAGCCATCCCAGAGTTTCTTTCAACAGGTTTTAATGGATAACATTGGTACGGAACACCAATAGGCTGATGGACAAAAAAAAAAATTTTCTTTATATTTAGAGACCTGGAGCAGAGTTCTGCTTATGAATGATTGGGAGGTTGTTGGGCAGTTTCTGAGATCAGGGTGCTAAGCCAGTGTCGCCTCCGTCCTGGGTTCGAATCCACTTAAAGGCCAACAGCAGTTATATTCGAGTTACTTTGTTTCACTACATTTCTCTGACCTTGGCTATAACGGACCACTCCCAGCGGTCTGGAGTGGACACCAGTAGCCACAGTGGGGTCTTTTTCCTGGAAGTGGGCAATCACTGTTTGTGGAAATCGGGCAGTGTTGCATCGGGTAGGATTACCGGCGGCTCAAGGATGAGAGTGCAGAGCAGTGGCTTTAACCGCTCCGAAATGATGGAGAAAGCACTCAATTAGTCCATTATCCCAAATCCCACACCGGTCCCCTCACTCTCTCCGCTGGCAATTAACTGGATTCGGGTTTACGTGAGCTTACGGCTGTCATGAACGCGGGAGCCGGAGAGGTATTTTTTGAAGGAGTGTCACATTCGCTCACCGATCATACTGGCGCACATATAATCCGACAAAATTAATCGTGGACTCCGAATGCCAGTTGAATTGCACTCCATGGGAAACAACGGTTGTTTTGATTAATGTCATCCTGTCTGCCTCTGACGACTGTTAAATTATAAGCGCGCGTCCATCATTCGTGGCACGCTTTAAGGATGATGCGTTCGGTTATCCCGGGCCCGTGACAAGGCCACCGAGAATGCGACCAGTCTCGTCAGATATCAGAAGCTAAGCAGGGTTGTTCACGTGGATTTTGTTCAACCCCACTGAGAATTCCAGAGACCGAGATAGGAGTCTCATTTGCAAAAGTAACCTGGGGCATTTAGTCTTGCCAGGAGGGGGGTTATGCTTGCTGTGAATACAGCTGTCACAATTGAGGACATGTTTTCGCGGTGCAATTTTCTTAGAATTTGGAAAATGTGTACCACGACGCTGGCACACATTGGCCGACTCATGTGACTTACATCAGGGGATCTCTTAAAGCCCGCTGTGAAGCATACGGCATGCAGCGTTGTCATGGTTACTGCTCCCACAGCGATGATCAGGGCGGCCGCTCGATTCTAAGCGTGAACCTCTACGAAGTTGAGTCCGCATAGCGCTTGGATAGTGGACCACTACGCGTAAGCAGGTTTTCATAAACTTTGCGGGGCCTACGTGTTGGGCAGCAGAGGGCAGTGCAGAATGAAAAAATAACATTGTTGCACTGTACCTCTGTGATCCCATGCCTATGCTTCCCGCATTCACCAACCCACACTGACCGGTGTGCTGAGGTGTGGTCTCATAACCCCCACGACCTGCAGTGTGGGGAGACCCTCATCCAGCAGTGGAGTGACAAAAGGAGCTGTGCATGGACATGCACTGATGTATATTATTGGTTCTTTCGGTAAAGTCACGTAGAAGGGAAATAATAAAATAATAAAAATAAACAATAAAATTCTCACGACGTTTCGATTGCAACACAAGCAATCATCATCAGGCGTGAAAACCACAGCAATAATTTTTTTTCAAATTTTTCACATTTTCTTGCTGTGCTTTTCACACCTGATGATGATTGCTTGTTTTGCAATCGAAACGTCGTGATAATTTTATTGTTTAATTTTAATTATTTTATTATTTCCCTTCTACGTGACTTTACCGAAAGAACCAAGAATATTAATCACTGCGGTCACGAAAGCTTTAAATCGAAAAAAAATTTACACCAGTGTGTTCACTCACCGCACCCGGTTCTAACTTGAGGCCAAATCGACCTAGTGGAGGCCCAGGACCAGTTCAGATATTTGCTGTTACCCGTGGCTGGGAATCAAACTTAAATTTCCATATTTGTAGCACAGTCCACGACCACCATCACACTGCTTCTCTGTGCCATACAAGACAAAGATCCCCCATGTAGCCTTAACACATTATCGGGGCAAGTGCTATGAGTGAACAATACCTATGAAGGTTTTAATGACATGAGGGGATGGGTGGCCAACATCACGCCCTACCACCTTTGTCTCCCCAGTGCTGACATCTACACAGTGCACCAGGTACTCATTTGAGGCTGACTTGACCAAGGTGACGCCATAGACTGGGTTCAGATATTTCTGACCATGAGTGGGAATTGAACTCTGGGTGCCGGGTTCGCACCACAGTGCGCTAACCATTGCACGATCACTCCCCACGAACACGCACGCACACACATCCACACATGCCATGCAGGTGGCAGGCTTCGTGTCCTATGGGCAGGCCAGCGTCTCCAAGGCGTCCGGGTTCCTGGTGAACCTACTGGAACTCATCGCCGAGAAGCTGGAGTTTGAGTACCAGCTGATTCCGTATGACCGCAGGCAGCTGAGCGACGTGGCGCTCATCGCAGACATCCGACGCAGGCTCCTGCTGCACGAGGTGACGCTCGGGCTGCCAAACTGCCTGGGAACATGTTGACGCTCTTCTGAGTTCACGTGCGCTACTACCTGTGTGAAAACCCACACAGAACCCACGTAAAGACCCACATCGAGCTCACGTAAAAACCCTCCTAGAACCCACGTAAAAACCCAACAGAAGCCAACATTTGTCAAATGTTGATGCAAAATACCGAATTGAAAAATGACTACGCCTAGAGCTGAACCACTTGTTAGTGAATTGTACGCTTGGAATGACATTGACTAGAAGAACGCGTGGTTTAGAGGATATGAACAGGCTAAAGAAAGATGTAGTCACTGTGTAGAAAAGTAAGCGGACTTGGACCGGGCATGTCGCTTAGGAGGAAGGGATGATGGCCGATGGTTGAGAATGTCGACAGAGTGGCAGCCAACGGAGTGCACCGCGGAGAGGGAGCGCTAAAATCAGCTGCCATGCAGGTGCTCCATGGATTGTTACACCACGGGACCGGGAGAGATGGCAACGAATTGCGGAGGCCTTCACCCTCGCAGTGGATTGATCATGGCCGATGACGACGACGATGACGATGACGACGACGACGACGACGACGATGATGATGACGACGATGATGAGGATGATGATAACGATGATGACGATGATGACGATGATGATGACGACGATGACGACGATGATGATAACAATGACGATGTTAACGACGATGAAGATGTTGACGGCCGCCCGACCGCCCGTGCGCGCATGCAGGTGGACTTTGCCCTGTTCGGTTACCCGATAACCAACCAGCCGGAGGACGAACGGCTGGCGCTGTCGCCGCCCATCCTCGAGAACGGCTACCACATCATCATGAAGGGCAAGGAGGTGAACGAGCCGCGCATCTTCCAGTTCCTGGAGCCGCTCAACACGCTGCTGTGGATCTCCATGCTGTCGGCGTGCGCAGGCATCAGCGTGGTGCTCTTCGTGCTGTCGCTGCTGCACCCCGACGAGTGGTACCACCTGGCCAAGCGCAAGCTCGTGAGCCGCGAGCAGGGCCAGAGCTTCAACCTGGTCAACAGCTTCTGGTTCGTCTTCTCGGCGATGGTGAAGCAGGGCAGCGACCCGCTGCCGCTCTCCATGGCCGGCAAGATCATCGTGTACACGTGGTGGTGCTTCGTGCTGGTCGTGTGCTCCACCTACACCGCCAACCTCGCCGCGTTCCTGACGGCCGAGGGGCAGACGAGCATCCGCTCGCTCAAGGACCTCACGAGGCAGATGGACGCTCGCTACGGCACCTACAGCGGCTACCGCATCGTGGGATTCCTCAACAGCTCGGCGCGGGACCCCTACATGACCGTGTGGCGCCACATCCGCGACAACAGGACCATGGTGGCGTCGCCCAAGAAGGGCCTCGAGCAGGCCGAGAAGGCGGGCTACATCTTCATCGGGGAGGCCTCGGCCGTCTTCACGGCCAAGAAGGACCACTGCGACCTCATCATCTCGGACCGGCGCTTCTTCCGCCACCGCCTCGCGCTGCCGTTCCCGCCGGGCTCGCGGCTCGCCGCCGAGGTGTCGCGCGCCATCACGGAACTGGAGGACTCGGGCCAGCTGGCGGAGTTGGAGCGGCAGTGGTTCGCGCAGGAGGGCCAGGAGTGCGTGGGCCTCAGCAACGAGCACCAGATCGAGATGAAGGACTTCAAGGGCGTCTTCTACTTCCTCATGATGGGCATCGCGGCGGGCTGCGGCGTCTGCTTCGTCGAGTGCCTCTGGTTCAAGCGGCGGGACGAAGAGGGAGGGGCGGCGGCGGGGGGGGCCGCGCTGCACCAGGACGGAGGCACCATCACCATCGACCAGCTGCAGTTCAAGTGACGCCGGCCGAAGCGGAGCTCGGGTTGAAAGGTGAAAGGCAAAGGGGGCGCGGGCCCTGCGATCGCCTGCTCGCGCCACTGCTGGCGAAAGGGCCTCCCCCCCCCCCCCCCCCCCCCCGGCCGGGGGCGGGGGGGGCCCCCCCCCCACCCTGCACGGGGTGTTTTTGGCCTCCTCTTCCGCGCTCGGCACGGACGTCTTTTGGAGGAAGCGGGAGTTTCCCGCGCTTTAACCCCACCGCACGCGGACTTGCCGACCGACTGACTGCCTGTGGCGGACCTATTTGACGCCGCTAGGTGGACAGAGGCGTGGGGGGGAGCGGTCAGGATGGCGGTGGTGGATTTAAGAAACCCACACCATTGTTTCAACTGTCGCGCCGGGAGATCCGGAGTGCTAGCCATGACACCACGGTAGCAGTGTCCGGCGAGTCACGGGGAAGGGGGGGGGTGTGGAGGTGGTGTCGATTGGCAGACGATGAGGAATCGTCTGGCCCGGGCGGAGGAATGTAAATAGGGGAGCCGCTCCGGAGGTGGGTGTGAAGGGCTCGCTCCGCGAACGCCGGGATGACACGTGGATGTTCTGACGTGCTGTTTGGGGATGGTTCCAGGATGCCGCACGGTTCAACGACGATTTTTGTTGCCAGATGTGGGGTTTGCTGTTAGTCGGAGAGTAAGATTGGCTAAGGGGGACTGACGGGGGAATGGTCGAGTCTATTGCAAGGGAACGAGCGATGAGTGAGTGGGAGGAGACCTGGGCACTGCCCAAACGTTTAAGAAACAGAACGGTTTGAGCGTCACACTCGCTTTATGCGGTAGTAATAGGAGTCGATGCGTTCCAATAAAATGGCTCACAAAGTGGAACCGCACGAGACAGCTGATGCCGCGTAGTGCACGCAGTACACGCACACAATGCCGTCCCACGTCCGACCGCATAGCCGCATGTGCATACCTGTCAACCCCTTATCAGTGCCCTACCTTATTACAGACCAATTCAGACCGTATTGGTCACCCCGTGCCCTTGTACATCTCAACGTTCATCCTACAAAGTCCCATCACGAGAGAGAAACACAAATATATATTTTTGCCCATATTGAAATGGCTGTATGCCATATGGACCTGAAAACTCAATTTCCCTGTACAAGAATACGGGGTAAACCGTATGGGTTGCATGTGAGTGAATTCAAACCGCATAATATAGCGAATGTTGGCCATTAATAGGCTAGCCGCATATACGGCGCATACTAGCACAAAATGAACCCGCGCAGAGCGAGGGAAACCTGCAATTGGATTTACGAGGCTCCAACTCCCCATCATTAATGGTTACCTTGCGCTAGGGATTTCAATGGTGAGATGCGTACGTAAAAGTGCAGCCCTGCAACGTCTTGGTCACGCCACTGATGGCGAAAGGGCATCCGCCAGAAGGGTGCGGAGGGGGGCGGATTTATGAAACCCAGTCCAGCAGCTGCGAAATCGAACTTGCGACCTCTGGATGCTAAGTCGAGTGCACCGGCCGTTGCGTGCCGGAGTCCGAATGAATATTGCATTCACGTGTTGCATTTACAGGGCTTCGTTCAACCACCGTTACCGGGAAATTTGTGGCGAGATGTCGATAAAGTGGTTTTATTTTTTAACTGGTCTATCACGGGTACTCCCTCTGGTCATTTGCGTTTATTTTCCTGCGTAATGGTTTCAATGACGGCGGGGTGGTTGGGTTTCCTGCAAGGTCATTCTTGGGCGCCATCACAAACCCCTGAGGGCTCAGCATCGTCTCTGCTAGCGTTGGAGGGCTCTGGGGGGAATCGCGTTTGAAGGCCACGCTAGTCCTCGACCCCAGCAGCCATGGTGGCGTTTTAACCCCTGGACTCTCCCGACGTGATCGTGTCTCTCCAGACGTCCACTTCCGCGGGAGATCGCTCCGTCTCCTCTCTGCCGTTCCCCGGCTACATTCAATGGCCTCACCCTGGCTGGCCAAAATGTACAACCTCCTGGCCCAGTAGCCTTTAGCGTGGTTGTCACCAGTGGCGCCGCCACACTGTGGTTATTGGTTCGATTACAGACAGCATCGTCCTGAATTTCCCACAAATCAGTTCACCGCTGCACTACAATCACCTTCGAAAATACCGGCTGCTGACTTGGTACCGAGCTCCCCCCGCCCCCGGTTCATGCGCTATTATGTATTTCTATGTATTTAAAGGTCTGCCGGTCGTCGGAATAATCGCCATGTACATCACAAAACGCCGACTCAAAAATACGGCAATACTCCGGTTTTCGTCGAATATCGAATCGGCGTCAAAGCGATTATTATTTTTTCCACGAGAGCTAAACGGAGACAACGGAGGGGCACGGCGAAGCTGTGTGTTAACGCACGCATCTTCATCCTCGACAGAACCACAACGTTACATTAAATTACTAAAATACTGCACTGAACACTAGTGTATAGCAGTAAACTTAAACACAAATTATACAGGGCACACTATAAAAAAAAATTTCACCAAAATACTGTACATAAATAATATACTGACCTCTAAAGTACATTTCTTTATACGCGACGCAAAGTAGTTTGTGTACAGGGTAGGTGGAGGCGGAGTGCTGAAGCGAAGGATGTGAGCGATTGAAGTGTGGGTTGAGGCGACACAAATCAGGTAGCGGAGTTCATGATAAAGCGACGGCGTGTTTGCCGTAACGACGTTAAAGGGGGAGACGTAAATCGTGGATATTTCCGTGCCACTATTTTTTGTCCAAGATGTTTCGGGTGTCCAAAATGCTGTGGGCATCTCGTAGCCATTATCTAAAACTCCTGGCAGTCGTCTTTGTTGGCATGGGCCCTGGCTAAATAAAACGGGGGGCCCCCTGTCCAATTTGCCCCCCTTCTGTCGTAGCCAATCACCCGAGTTCCTCGGAGACAAATTGGACCCAGTTGCACACCGCCTGCACACTCGGTCGGTAGCTACACCACTGGCTGCTCATGGCCGTATTTAAATACAGGCAGTCCCCGCGTTACGGAAGGGTTATGTTCCCGAGAAACGATCCGTAACCGAATTTTCCGTATTGTCGGAAACTGAACAATTTTCCCCCAAAATCAACGATAAAAATCTCATAGCCGCTAATAGTTGTGCCTCCCCTACCCGATTTCTCGTTATTTTCCTCTCAGTCAATAATGCATCACGCTGTCGTTCATATTCTATTGCGACCTGTATCGTATCGCTGTACATATGCTCTGCACTTCCTACGAGTCTTTAATTTCATCGAATATCTACCGTAACACTACCCATTATTGAACTAATGGAACATATACTGCATCCAATTGTTTATGAATGCGACGAAACATTAAATATTTTTGCTGTTAACAGAAAGCTGTCACCTCCGAATATTCGTTTACCGTGCATTAGGCTTAGGCCTAGACTGTGGTGAGATTCTTTTAAAAGCAATCGAAGTGTAATTGTGTTAAATAAACTAGCAATAGAAACGTGGGGGAGTTATAAGCATAGAAAACAAACAATGACGTAGCTCTATAAAAGGAAAATAATTACGTAACGCTACAAAAAACTATATTTATCTCAATCCGAGTGCAGCTCCGGCTGGGCCAAGGCGGCGTTTTGTTTAGCACGTGGACTTTCGCGACTGATATCATCCATAATGTAGCTTTTTGGGGCGAGGGAGCGAAGCGTAAGGAAGGGCCGGCTTATGCCTCGCTCCGCGGTATTCATCTGCAACCTCACCACGCTGCACTATTTGCGCTTATGTAACTAACGCAAACATTTCCGCATATTGAAATTTTTTTTAATTTTTTTATGGGAACATTTCCGTAAAGTCGAATTTCCGTAAGTCGGGTTTCCCGCAATCCGGGAACTTACCGTACAAGATTTCCTCCCAAAGGCTTCTGCTGCATGTCGACGTGACGCTCAACGACAAAGAACTACTGAGATCATATCAGTGATTCACCGATGCCGAGAGAGTAGCATCCACGCCTTTATTTCACCTCGACCGCACGCCTGTGTCGCTCCGTTTTTGCTGCGCTTACAAAGTCGTGCCTTACCACGGCTGCAGCTCGTGCAGCATTCAGCCACAGGGGGTTCTCAACATATCAAGACAACTCTTGTGCTGGCATCTCTGCACTGGCTTCCCTCGAAATACACATCTGATTTTCATAAACTCACGTTACTCAACTTTAAAGCGCTAAATGTAATGGCGCCAGATTACTTTTTCAGAGTTCTTATCTCCCGATCGGCCTGCCTCAGCGTGCGCTGAGGTCATCTGGTAGTGGTGACCCCGTGGTCTGCATCCCGAGGGTCAGGATCAGCAGGAGAGGACAGGAGGAGGCTCTGGGTCGGACTCGACGACTGTGGAACTCTGTGCCCCATCGCACCAGAGGTTCCTTGCCCACATTTGGCTACATTTCATTCAAGGCTTGAGGCCGATTTGTATAATTTAGCCTTTTTATTTTATTTTCGCCTCTTGTGATCATTGTACTGTTTTATTCATGTTTCCTTCCCTATGTATTTTTAATATTATTTATTATTACAAGCGAGTTTTTTTACATTTGTATTTGCATTTTTTTTTATCTTAACTTGTGTGAACTTTGGGGCACATAAGGCATTCTGTAAATAAAAATGATGATTATTATACGTGGCATAAGAACATACGGGGCTTTGTTATCCGACCCGCATGTCACTTTTATGACCACGTACATATTAACGGAGATTCAGTTCGCATTTTTAGCTTGCGACAGCAGCGAACAACCAGTGGATGCTGTCTAACCAACTTGTATAATAAATAAAGTGCATAACATCACTTGCTGTGGATGATCGCTATCGATAATGTCGTTAAATTCTGCAAACGTGTCGTTATTCTGGAAACGCAGAGCTCTCGCGTTATAGATTCCTCTGCAGTACCGCATTGCAATGTCTGTTCATTTCAATATCCCCATGTTTTACTGTCGGTCGATTTCATTATGATAAGTGCCGCTCACCCTGATCGTACAACTACACACGTTAGCTCCAGAGCTTCATTTCAGCCGGGTCTATCCATGTCAACCAGCCGGAAAATATTTCCACAACTGGACCACGATAACCGGTATACCCCTCGCTATGGTGTGGCCACTCGTTAGGTGCCACCCACGCTGGTCGACCGACGACCTGGGAAATATTGAGTGAGGAATAAAAGCGCTGCTTACGGATGGTTATCTGTCAAAAACTGTGGTGAGATTCTTTAAAAAAAAACGTTATTAAGAAAATGCAGAGCTCTCGTTCTAAATACCTCTGCAATATCCGTAAATATCGCTGACTCATTCTAATAGCCCCGTTTATTTCTTACTCTGAGTCCTATTTCGTTTTGATAAACGCCACTAATTCCAACCATTGATTGTGAACCAAGATGAATTCAGTCTCTTACCTCAAATAAAAGTGACACTCGTTAAGACCAGCGTCTGTTTGCATCTTATTCTCATTTCCATTTTTAAACGGCACAGCGTGCATGTGACCGGGTGGCTCCGAGGTCAGAGCACGAGACTGGCACCACTGAGGTCATGGGTTTGAATCCAGACAGCCCGCCAGTGATTAATCCAGGTTCTCAAGTCTAGTGATTTCATGATCTCAGCCCGGTCTCCGATGACTGTACACTAGCAATACCCATCACGTTAACATTGGTCCTGCACTTAATTTTGATCAATTCCAACTCTAAAAAAGTAATGCAATGAGCATTACTCTCATGTGCAGAACATGTGGGAAAGTTCTGCCCCCTCCTATGTGGACCGCAGTTACTTAATAGGATCTCGGCGGTAGCTCTGTGATATCCATTTCCCTGGTATGTTCTCACGTGAAGTGCTGCACTGTTCTATGAGAGATCTGAAAGGATACTTCAACCTCCGCACTGTTATTTTGTTCATGAAATTAGTGATGAAAATATTCAACGAGATGGGTTTGTTTAGTCAACTCTGAATGGATAAAAATTATCAAGCATGATGATGATTGATTACCGAATTGCACTAACCACTGTGCCCAACACTCAACAACAACAACAGCACGAAGTGGCGGTGACGTCACCGCGGCGCTTGTGCCAGGCCAGGTGCACTTTGAGACCACGTGAAGTACCGAAGGCTCACTGACAGGAGGGACACGGGACAGACTCGGATGCCATGGGTTGACTGACTGAGATGACTGGCAGATGCACCACTTGTGCCCCCTACTATGCCAACAACTCCCAACATGCACACACGCATGTCCACACACATTCACACACTTGTACAAAGACATACCGACAGGCAAACACATGCACATATGTACGCGCGCGCCCACTTGCAGACACGCATGTGCACACACATGCACAAAGACAGCGTTTTTTGCGTAAACATTTCACAAATAAGAGTGGACTACACGTTTGACTCTTTGGTCAACTAGGCTAGGAGTCTTGACTAAATTTTCACAGGTCGTCATCAACTATACTAAGCCTGGAACTAAAATGAGAAAAGATGGTGAAGAGATAAACCACCGTTCTCATGGAATGCCACCGGCGGCACAACCAGATCAAATGTAGAGCAAGATTTGTGAATGCCAAACAAGAACCAGCCCAGCCACAGTGGCTCCTTTGGCACTCCTGCCTCAATGTCGGATACGCTTTTCAAAGACTGCATTATGATTAATGTTGAATGTAATGTCGTTACAACCCAACATCACACACGTATTTAAAGCTCATGGCTGTGTTGGCAGCGTTGGACCGCCGGCTAATGCAGTGCGCATTAGCGAGTTACGATTTCCGATCATTTGTTGCTAGCGGAATTGATGGGGCCTTTTGATCTTAACACTAATTCCCACATTGATCCTTAAGTGACTGGCTGACGCAGGATAATTCCTGTAGCCCTATAAGACGTCCCAAGGACACCTTGCAAAGTGACGAATTAAAATAGCAGTAATAATAACAATGTCATTTGTTTAAACCAGGAAAGCCTGAAATGTACCAAACATCGAATTCGCCTAAATTAAAAACAGTATGCTTGCACGCGCGATTTGATGTATGCATGTACACTGAACCTTGAGGAATCGATATGAATTGATGCACTGATCATCATCAGCCATGAACAATCCACTGCTGGAATAAAAGTGTCCCTCCCCAAGCCGTCGCGATGTAACAATCCACCATGTATCGGCATGAAGCAATATAATTAGAAAATGAATCAGGACATCGCAACAAGTAACTTATTGATGGCACCATAACGAGTAATGTAAGTATGGCATCTAAAAAAAGGTTGATTTGCAATTCGCAACTGGTCGCCCTTTTGTGAAGACACATTGGAACCATAACACATGTGCGTGTGCAACCCTTGTCTCAATCCACTGCTAGATTTGGGGCTTCACCACGCTATGGGTATCATGGGGGTAGTTGACCATACTTCACCACGCTGCTCAAGGAGGAGGTGATGACGGGGTGGGGGGGGGCAAAGACGAATGGATGTTGCACCACTGCCCTCTGCTGACATCGTGGACCTGCAGAAGTTTACGCCAGCTGTACAAGTGGTCCCTCGGTTAACGATATTAATTGGTTCCACGATAAATCGTCGTTAATTGAAGTTATCGTTAATCGAGTGTGGGAAATGCATGTTCAAGGCTCAATTTGTTCCAAGACGATCGGAAGTTGAGCTTTTTCACCCTAAAAACACAGTTGATAATATTAAAACTCGCAATTTTAATCAATAAACGTCAAAGAACATTAAATCATTCATATGGATAGAAACATGGATAAACTATTAATAAATAGAGCATTTAAAATGTGCATAAATAGAGCATCAAATAACAATTCTTACCTTAGGCTAAGAAGATGGATTGCTAAGGTTTGCTGCCGAGTCCACGGAGGAACGCTCCAATTGGCCGAAATTGGCGGGTCCGCGTAGTATCGTAAACACATCGTTAATAGAAAACGTCTCGTTATTAGAAACAATGGGAGCCTATGGGAGGCAGATCGTCAATCGAAATATAATTAATCTATGGCACCGTAAACCGAGGAACCACTGTATAGTAGTCATCCAAGCACTCAACCCTGCTCTAATTTTCATATTATGTTACAATCTTGCAGACCCAATTCGGTGTATTAATAATGTATCGGTTCGAATCTTGTCAGCCTCTCTAATTAAAACTGCGGGTGTAATAGCCATACCACACAACGCGCTATATCTACTTCAGAGTGGACGTTAAAGAGATTGTGACGCCAGTTGCAAGAGTAGGTGAGGTCATTGTGTACCAGCGTCTTCATCCAAATTTGCCAAAATTCAAAAAATACTCGATCGATCAGAATGCATACCTGCCAACCCCTTATCGATACTTACCTTATTAGAGACCAAATTCAGACCTTATAAATCTCAACGTTCAAGGGAGAAACACAAACAAATAGACAACCCATGTTTTTGCCCGTATTGAAATGGCTGTACGCCGTATGGACCTGAAAACTCAATTTCCCTGGACAAGAATACGGGGTAAACCGTGTGGGTTGACAGGTACGGGAATATATAGCAACCATCGGCACCCAACTGCAAAAACACTCGGAATGACCCTCCTGAAAGTCATGATACCCTGAGAGACTTTCCTGGTCAATAAACGCAATATAATCAGAAACCATATTAATCGATATTATACTAGAGGAATCCGATGACCTATGAACTCTTTTCCGCAGATGTCCATTAGGGGCGGGTAAGAACGTCACAACAACAAACAGTACAACACACACCATAGTCGTGCAAAGTACAAGAAAGGTAAACAAATCTCCCAACACACGATACAACTAAACCATCGTCATCCTAACAAGTAAAGCCCACCGAGGTATTCAATTATTTTTCCAAAGCGACCTGGTCACAAATGATAGGTCAACAAAGTGGCCCATCATTTGGACATTTATAGCAGCAAATTAATCTAAAGAAAAATGTAATATGCGACGTGTTAGGCAATGACCCTTTTTCGTAGAACATGGGTAAAAACTTGTCAAATGTAGCTGGCAACATCCCAGAATATACGAAATGTTGTTGGGCCAAAGGTTCGAACGACCCCACGTCGCTCTCCCAACAATGCCCCCAACGGTTGCAACCACCCGCCAATGTTGGGCCAACATTGGCGCTAAGTCGCGGGTCAACGTCGACTCAACGTCAAGGGACAA
>CM025646.2:2903687-2948480 GCA_014621495.2 Entosphenus tridentatus
TCCCCACCCAGCCACTCCCTGCACGACGGACGGACACAATAATCCCCTGTGGGATGGTGTAACCAGGAAGTTCCTACCAGTATAAACCTTCACAATATACCTTTACATGTTAATACATAGTCATAGAGCATGCGTTTAGATATTGCTGCTATAAATCTCCACATGATGAGGTACTTTGTTTAGCCACCATGTGTTGCCAGGTTGCTTCTGAAAGAAAGTTACACAGCGGGCCTTACCTACTCAAATATCTGCCACATCTACGCCTCTATATAAGGAACGAAACAGGTGGAATTCACAAATCTGGCTGTCGCCTGATGAAGCTAGTTGCAATTACTGGCGAAACGTCGTACTCAGATTGTAAATGTTGTGGATTTGCTATCCAACACACCGGTGTGCTGTATTAGTAACGAATTGGCACGTTGTTTACGTGACAACCTTATTTTATTTGTATTAATTTGAACCTTTCTACGTGACTACCAAAAGACCCAAAGAATATGAACACTTCCTGGTTGGCTGTGTCGGGTGGTGGCGGGTTTTAACGACACATTTACGCAATCTCACCCAGAAAAACACCTCTTATGGAAGATTACGAATTGTGAGGAGAGTATGAAAAATTTCCCCGCGGTCTGGACATCTGTGAAAACTGCTGTAAATGTTTGCGGGAGTAAGAGCTTCACAGCTCATCGGATTCCTCCAGCACGACCAAACAAATTCTCGTTCATGGCCACCAACCCCCAGGCAAGATGGCGCTCCTCTTTACACACCTTCGCATTTCGTCTCCCCACGTGACCAGGCTTATCCTATCCCTGGCCTCCGGGCGAGTCACGTGCCCCGGGATCCCCCCCCCTCTCCAATCACCCAATTCTTGCCCACCCCCCGTTGCCCCCCGTGCCCCGCCCCTCACTTTAACATCCGGGTCACCGCGAGCGGCGTCGCCATTTTGAAGGAACTCGTCGGGCCCCCGATCCACCCCCACCCGCGTCCCCGTTCAGTGGCTTCGGCGTTCGCTCGTTGCCGCGACGACATCACAGCGAGAGTCCTCGGCGCTTCGACTCTGAATGGGTGAGCAGACGCGGCCCCTCGCCGCCCGACCGCTGCTCGCCGGCGTCTTCCCACATCGCCACCTTCCCCCCCCCACCCCCCTTCGTCTCAACGCCGCCCAAGGGCGGGGTAGCAAAGATCCTGAGCGCCGCTTTTAGAATTCCCAGCGCGCTCGCGCGAGGGCTCGCTCCGGGTTTGCTGTCGGCGGTCACGCGGGCGGCGTCTCGGCCAATGGGGAGCCGCGTAGCCACCGCGCAACGCTTAAGCGCGCGATGGTTTACAAAGCCGGGCCGCGGCTGACATTTTCGTTGGCGTGAAAAGGAAAAAAAAGCGATTTGCCGTTCTCGATTTTTGTTTTGTTTGTCGCGCGTTTAAAGTCGGTAAGTTTATTTGTGTTGATCGTTACGATAATTCGGTGGCCCTAGTTGAACGACGGTAATTCCTCCGGCGTATAATTAATGGGGTTTGGCGTGCGAACGAGAGGCGGAGGGGAAGCCGCGTGGTGGTGGAGACTTGGGGAGGAAGCCGGTATCGGCCCGTGCCTCCTCCCTCGTTATATAATCATCGTTGTTGTTCTACTTTATCTTAATACTGTGCTAACATTTACACAGAAAGTGTCCACGGAGTGCGGTGGTACTGGTAGATGTTCATCCGCAGCCGTGGTCCATCCACTGCTGGATGATGATGGAGTCGACGCCATCTCTCGCGATCCTTGCGGTTGTGTCAATCCGCAGTGTTCAAGATTATTTCACCGCTGCATCTCCACGATGGTGGTAAACCAGTTGATTTCATGGCACCAGTTAGTGTCGTGGATGACTGTAACATAGTTTCGATATCCGTCCGTCGTTGCGTCTCTATGAAATGTCATACCCAACAAGCAAACTTTACGTAACGGTGGCAAGGTTCAGTGGTCGGTGTCATCTATGTGGCTTATACACTCGTGTTTTTTTAAACAACAAATGTGGAATGTAATTTCGGCTGATTGGGGAAGTCTTCGTCCAGCAGTGGATTGAGCATCGCCACTGATGTCACGTTATTTATTTTACATTACAATGTTGTCAGTCGTGAGCAGTTACTAAAATATGCGAACCACTTGCTTGGAATGGTTTCCGTAATAATCTTAATTGACGATTGACTAAGTTACTTTGTCGTTACGTAATAATGTAATGTACAGTATTGTAAATAATTAATGTAATGTCTTATACCAGTGTATCGTTAATTTAGTCATGCAATGTATGTTTATTGTAATGCAGTATTGCAGTTTGCAGTATCGTCCAGCAGTTTAGGCAATCCACGCAAACCAATAAATAACAATTAAACCTCCGCACAGATGGATACTAGAATCTCCTGGCAATGTTCCAAATCAGTGGGTTTTAACGAATACACGTGATCTGCCAGCCATTGTATCAGTGTCTTGTGTATCCAAAAATATTTGAATCTGTTAGATTGGCCTTACACTTCATCTAGGCCGCAATTATATTTCTGTAACAGTGTATAATTGTGTGTGTGTGTACGATATATCAATAATGTCCAATGGAACACGGAGGCGCACGCATGGAATTGCATTTGGGAGAACGGGGAGCATATGGATGAGAACATACGCAGTCTAAATATAGAATTTTAACTGTGAATAAAAGTGGACTTGGGTAGGACATTATCGCTTGAAGGGATGATGGATAAGGGTGTCAAAGACAAGAACATGTTGGACAGGACCACCTTCGCCAATGTGCAGCTTTGAGATCGGTTCACTTGAGGGCCATTTGCTATTGTGGCGAGAAGGGAGAGTTTAGGCCTGCGATGAATAGGCGAAGCGGCATTGCCTTTGCGTAATGGTGCGTTACACGTGTTAAGCCGCTGCCAATGTTAAAGGAGTTGAATGTATTCACTCTCAAACTGTCCTCTGGGCGTAGTAAGTATCGACTTGTCCCTTCCATGGTACTGGAATTTCCACCAACTGCCTCGGTCGAGATGAGCGTCGCACAATGCTTGCTTTCAAGCACTTGAATGTGCCGAACATTTGCCGAATGTATGATGAATTGTTATCTGTTGGGGTGTGATGGATAGTGAGTGGTCTGGGGAGTAATGTGGCCGAGTGATATTGCTTCCAGAGCAATGTTAGATATCTGGCTCGTGAAGTCGCTGAGCTGTTGATGGCTTGTAAGGCTTCTTTGCGTGGTTTGTGTGAGCTCTTTAAAGAGGGCTTTTAGGAACATTTCATAATCGCAGGTTAGGGATAGCTTTGTCTTGTGCTTTAAACGGTAAGTACAGCACTTATTTACGTATATTTAAATGAGATCGAGTTAATTTTACGTTCTCTTTGATAACCGTAGGTCCATCTTGTGCAATAATTAACCTTATGATTGCAGTCTTTGCTTTATGCTCACAATACGGGCATCAATTGTTCTCCTATACATACATTATTTTCTGTTCACGTATGCTACGTTTTGTGATTCGTGCAAACCTTGCAGTTTTAGATGTACCTCAAGATAAAACGGAATTGACTTTTGAAACTAAATTCTGACCCCCGAATCGTGATAATTCGGGGGTCGATCGTAAAAATGCCTCGTAGTTACATAAACTCAAACTTCTATACAGGATCTGCACACTGTGGCGTTTAACAAATAATATTCAAATGTTAGATCACAAATGGTTTAGTGCCGCTGACAGAATGTCACTAATAACACTGTAACAAAAAAAAATTGTTCCTGGGTAGTAAGTGTTATTTCCGAATTGCTTATGCACCAAAAGTACAGACAATGGCTATTATTCCCCACAAACTTGTGACTAGGACAGTGATAATTTGAAATGTACCTATTTTCAATGAGAAAACGTGTGCATTTGTATCATTCCTTCACATAAAGTCCCGGTCACAAAAACAAAGTTTGTGGGGAATAATAGCCATATTCTATACCTTTTAGGCATAAGCAATTTATAAAAAAGCACTTTCAACCCGGGGACAAAAATCGTGTTACATGGTGTAATTCGGCCGACGGCGCACTTGGGCAAGTCGGCTTCATGCAGATGTTATCTCGTGGCCCTTGTACGGGAATCGAACCTGTTTGACACCCGTGTTAATCAGCTCAGCGCTGACCTCCCATGCCAACGCTGTTGAGCTTTCAAAACGCTCGACAGAGGTCGTTGAAACTGAAAATAACTCGGCATCAAAATCACTCCCGTTTCCCGTATCTGAGGATTCGAAGCTTTTCCAGTAACATTTTTAAATTGAGTCAATAACGCATACCGGGTGCGCAATGTGCACTCTTTTTAAACAACTATTAATATTGTTGCCGCTTGCGTTAATGCGCTCCGCAGTCTAAGAACATTGCGTTCCGACCTTGCCTTATCGTTCGCTCTGATAGGAGAACCCTTGTGGGAATAAAATGTCGCTTGGTAATACTCACAATGTGGTACTAAAGGGATAATACGGACCTGGCAGCGGACACTGGCTTTTGTGGCCTTTATGTTGTCAGGCGCAACATCGTAACGCTGCAGTGACGTCCACTGTATTTATGTTCAAATATTTAGGGGTGATGGCACTCTGGGCATCTCTAGAGTGCCATGACGCACCTGATAATCACTTAAAACAATCTTTTTTTATTTTCAAAGTTTCAAACTCGTGTGTTGGGCAACTTGGGACAACGCAGCGTATGAGATGTTTGTCGAGTCCTACTTGGAGAGGGGGAAAACATAAACGTTTTACAATCTTGATAAGGCCATAATCAGTTTTAATGCCTTTGATCCATCCGTTTGGCGCAGTGGTTGCACTATGCGAAGACACCGCCATACAAAGGCCTCATACGGTGCCGTCTACAGCTAAGATAATGTTAACGGTGGTTGTTAATTTGTAATTACTTCTGGCCAGAGTAATGTGGAATCTCCAGAAATGGCTCAGGCTTGTATAAATGTTCACCTACCCATTTAAGTGACCTTGACTGTTCCTCTTGAGTCTCATTTATATCCAGTCCAGCAGTCTCATAATACCGCATTGGACTGTTGGGCTAATTTTATTCCTCCCTCTCAGATCATTATTTGAAAAAAAAAAATTTGTGTTATTTAAATTGATTAATTGCGATCTTTTGCAGCCACGCAGTGCACATGTGTCTAAGAAAACCTAGTTGCATCCTGCTATAATTCAAATCTCTAGCGTGTGTCGTTTTACGTGATAGCAATGAATGGGAGATTTTGCCACAGTGGTGTTGCTGCACAACAAAGCGATGAACACAAAGACATAAATGCTACAGCTAATTAAGACAAAGAAAATAAATGCATTTTTAAATCGAATGGGTTTAAGAAATGTGTTACGGCTGAAAGTGTCCCAAGTCACACCAGAGCAGGTTTAGAAGTCTTGGATTCAGTGTTAATGCCTAAGGTTCTGACAGCCAACTAAAGCAACTTATTGTGATCTAAGCTCCTTGTGGACAGAGAAATGTCCCCATGCCGTTTATACCGACTGGCTTGTTTATGATTAAAATCTCTCAAATCTGAGTGCCTTTAAGGAAGACAAAACTCCTCCATAGCCATTGATAGATACATATCTAGACTGTGGCCTTGGCTACCCAAAACGGGTCTGAAGATTAGTTAATGATTTTTAAAAGGAGCGTATTCACATACATCCCATAGAGTTATAAAGTCACTGCAGCGATGCTCCAGAGCATTTTAATACATAGATGAAGGGACTGCTGTTCTGGACTGATTTTTGTCGTTTATATTTAACAGAGCTTTTAACTGGTGTTGAATAGCCCCGGGGGGGGGGAGAGCCTACATTTTTCCTACAAAACGACAGCTATTTGTTTTTGGGTTGCAAATTCCTTTAAAGATAGCAGCTGTACCGTGACATGCACGCGCAGAAATTGCCACAGTGGTTGAACCAACTACGTTCCTGATGCTGTTGTGTTAAACTGCTGTCAGCTATACAGCATGCTTCCCAAAGGCTTCCCTCTGATGGTCACCATTGAGAGATGCCTTGAAGGACCCAGCATTGGCACCAGGGTCGGTGATATCCCAAACGGGTCCCCCAAATCAAACGGTGCCACGGCTGGACGCTAAACTTCAAAGGCAGAAGCGTAGTGATGTGAAGCTATCAGTGCGTTACAAAACTGCTCCGCTTATCTGCGCCTCTGCAGGGCTTGAAGTCCTGCCAGAAAGTGGGGCGTTGTGGCCCTATCGGCTGCTAACCATCACGGCCATTTCATTTACGCTAGTGTTGCTTTCCTCGTAAATACGTATATATGTACATCGGTTAAATCTTGATTTGAAGCTTTCGTGACTGCAGGAATCCATACTCTTTGGTTCTTTCGGTAAAGTCACGTAGGCATATACCTACGTGACTTTACCGAAAGAACCAAAGAGTATGTACATATGTATCCATTGATATTTACTGCACGAACATAATAGTGATATGGCATACAGTTAGACTTATTGATGGCTGTTAAGTGTGTACACACCGTACAGTTCTTAGTTTTCTCTGTTTTCTTAACATTCATTTTACTGAACCTGTGTCGCAGGATTTGAGATA
This sequence comes from Entosphenus tridentatus, assembly GCA_014621495.2. Classification (NCBI taxonomy): domain Eukaryota; kingdom Metazoa; phylum Chordata; class Hyperoartia; order Petromyzontiformes; family Petromyzontidae; genus Entosphenus; species Entosphenus tridentatus. The sequence goes on from CM025646.2 coordinate 2,910,244, forward strand.
CAATTCAGTTTTCCTTTTTCCTGAAAGAGGTGTGTAACAGATCCATGAATCTCTATACCACCGTCACCGTACTTTGTTCCTTTAAAAAATGGAGCCATCACTTTCACAATAGTCACTCACGGGTTGACAAAAAAGGTCATTCTAAATCAATGAGGTATCTTTAAATCGCCATAGATATTGAATATATGTGTCAAACATCAACTTGTATGTGACGTTAAGGTCATCTACAAAAATCACTGTATTTGTTCCATATTGCATTTTTAGTCAATTTCTGTTCACGTGCATTCAACATAAGAAAGCATGACAGACGCTTCCTCCCTCACATCATAATAATTGTAACATTGGTGAACTTGCCTTGATTTATGGTAATTGCGGTAATTAGCGCACGAGACGTTCTTTTACATGCCCTGAGCTTTTGTTGATGATTATAATGTACCCATTACAGTCCAGAGACTTGCAATAGCAAGCTGTGATTGGGTGGGGGGGGTTAAGATGACATAAATATTCACGAGCCACAAATAGTCAATGGAGGAGTGGCAGCCCTTACTGAAAGTCTCTGACATTGATGCGTCACCTTGATTAGGTGTGGCATTCCACATATTTGCAATTTTTCTCCCAACATCAAGCGGTGGCTTGCGTGGGCACAGCTAACAATGCATCATCGGACTTACTCACTGTGCTTTTATTTATTTTGCAATGTCACCTAACTAGGTGTAAAAGAAAAAAAAAGGAAGTTGTAAGTCTGTGTACGTAAACACTACAAGATGAGGGCCTTCCCATACCATGACCATACTTCACTGCGCTGGGTTAGTGTGGGTTGTTGGAGGGGAGGGGAGCATAGATTTTACTGAATTGCCCTCTGTTGATAACGTGTTTCTGCAGCCTATAACACCTGTTTTCTGCACTGTGGCTGCCCATCCAAGCACTGTCTAGGCTCAGTTTTGCTTGGCTTCTGAGGTCTGCAAAGTTAGGCGCATTCCGTATATATATTTTTTTTAACTCTGATTTTAGCTTTTTTTTCAGAGGCGACCTGGCCATCGAAGTAGCCTATATTATATTATGTTGGAATTTATAGTCTCCAAGTAATCTAAACGCATGTTTATAAATTTGGAGGACTCGAAGAAAAATCCAACGCAACCATTGGGAGAACATGCGGACTCCAAATATGCAGGTGTCAGGGTCTGGATTGAATCCACGATCTTCCTGCATACCAGCCGAAGGAGATAACATCTCGACATCTCAGCGCTCATATAGGATTACATGTATATAGTCATGCATGCATTTTTTTCCAATTGTTCAATGGGGTTTGAAGTCCTTTACTTGCATTGTTGCTGAGCTGTCAACAATCCACGAAATAATGTCGTTCAGATTTTCCTCTGCCTTTATTAAGGCAAGTTTAGCAAACTTGGATATGGCTTCTTAGGAGCACATTGTTAAAATGTTTACTTCACAGTGACCCATTACGGCCACAATTTGAGTGGTGCGAATGTTAATTTGCTACAATGTGTAAATTGCTTGCGGATGTGAAGCTCACAGCCATAACCATAAATTTTTTCCAATCATTTTTCCATTTAGAGTGAAATAATGTACAACTCGCCGGTTCTGATGTTGAGCAGTATTGAGCCGATATAGCATTTTACGGATCGTTTCCGATGCAGATAACTAAGCGATTCGTTTCTGTTGTGCAATGTAACTGGCTACACATTGCTGAGGCCCTGTATGGGCCTGAACGAAGGGGAAAAACACGTGTGAACCTTCCTTTCCATGTCTCCACGATTCGTTTCGTACTCGCATCGCCGGCCCCCAAATACCTGACACACTATTTATTACAAGTCGCTGTGCATTAAATAGCCTAGCCTGACCCTGACGCGCTTGTGCTGTCAGCTGCTCTAGTTCAGAGATGCGTTATTTACGCTGCATGGTAGAGATGCCCGTGTGATGTTGAGCTATAAAAAGGGTCAGCCGAGCCAAGTGAAACCATACCTCTGTGTGCGTCGCATGAATCTGTGTGGGTTTAATTTTTTTGTTTGCGTGTGTTTTTTACAGTTATTTTTGGGCGTACTATTTTGCATCATGTCACGAGAGGCTGAAATTTCAAAATGTATTGCAGAAAGCGGGCTATTGCCCCACATTAGAGAATACCCTCTGGAAAAATAACATGGCATATACTTCTGGGATACATTCAATTACATCTTATCTACTCTAAGTGGTGGTGCACTTTCTCAGATGGCTCAGTGCACAGGCGTTCATTGCAGTACAAACTGATTTCCATTATTACATAAAAAATATATAATTTTTCGCATGTTTTTAATGCATTCATTCACGAGGGTCATATAATTAACTTTCTACACTTGAGACTCCAGTTTAATTATGGGTTGCCCAGATTTGGCTGTCAGAATCAGCTAGTAGTATGTCAGAGGTCTTTGTGACATTTTATTTGCCCCCCCCCCACCAAGCAACGCGGACCAAACACTTTTTAAGTTTCCATTATAAATGCAATTGGCCAAAATGCTGGACCCTTGGCATAAGTGCTCCGCATGGCAGAAAATGGAGAGTCGAGTTTAAACCTCTCGTCATGGAGGTGAGCAAACTTGGATGCCTGGGCAAGGTGTGCCTAATGAGACTGAATCGTTCCCTTCTTGCATATGGCGTTATGTTCAGGAGCTTATTGCCAATGTCAAGGTCAACCAGCCACAATGTGGGGCTTCAGGAGTGTCGTTTTAATTTTCCGCCGTTGAAGTAGCACAGACCACCACAGTGGTCTACTTCTGTACGCTCTTTGTTTGGATTTCACGGCCATTTATGAAGATGTGCACATCAGCCTTGATGTTCTGATAAAGGTAATGTTACACTCGTATCATGGAGTAATGTCAAAGCTAGGAGGCATTCTGTTTGAGGGGTTTATTCTGGATGTCCACTTGAGAACCTGTGAAATCTGGAGGTTGTCTAGAAAAGTCCGATCATAAAACGATGTACACCTGGTCAGACATCCCAAGAAAGGCCAAGAAAGCGATCGGCAGATGACATTAGCAAATGGCCAGGGATGCAGATTAACAATACAGTGAGACTGGCAGAGAATTAAGATAAATATAGGAAGGTGCTGCACCCCCAACCTTGTGGAAACAGTTTTTAGTTTCAAGTTTCTTTCGTTTTAATCAGGTGACAACTTAAGAGACCAGCAGGAGTCTCACTTTCAAGAGTGACATGGAGCATCAGGTTGCCAGTAGCTGGCGACTTTTGCTATGTACAATCCTCATTGAGTAGTTTTGCAGGTGACTTTCTATCTTGGAAAATGTGTACCCTAACGCCAGCACACACAAATGGCCTACTCTTGAGAATGCCAATGAAGCAGATTAGGCCTTGGCAAGGTAAGGTAAATGTTAAAAAGTAAAAACAATGAGCCTAGCTTTACCCTACCTTTTATCCTTACCACAATACAATCTCTCCACCCTACCTTTTACCCTTTAGCAGGTAAGGTAAAAGGTAAAAAGCAACGAGCCTATCTTTACCCGAACTTTTACCCTTACCCCATACAAATGACCCGATTACAGGGTAATTCTAGGGAACTACACATATTAAAAAGGTTTATAACGGTAAATGCTAGGTAGAGCGCTTTATTCATATAGAATACTCTCGATGATTCCAATTTTACACACTTGTTGTCGTTGTCGTATCCTCAAATCTTGTAACTCAATTTTAACCAACTTCCCAATATGGTATCGACTGCAAACTTGGTATACTTATGTCATACTGATGACAATACTATATTCTATCATAAAAAATATATATTAAAAAAATTGATATGTTATGTTTCGGCTTGGGTCTAATTGTCCACGCTCAACTGACGTTGGCTGTAAGCTTCGGGGCCACTTCCTGGAGTCATGGAGTTCTGCCATTACTAGTATATTTAATAAAAGCGTGTTTAAAAAAAAGTTTTTTAATTCTACTTATTAAATGGAGGCCACGGACTGCACCACAGAGCTTTTAGCGGTTAACAAGGAACCGTATTTACCGGGTAATACTTCGCGCTACCTTTACCCTACCGGGTAGTTCTTCCGAGCTACCTTTACCCTACCCTTTACCTTACCCCTTGGCATGTCGACACCTTTACCCTTTACCCCGGTAAAAAGGGTAAATTACCTTATCTTTCGATTTAAAGCTTTCGTGACTGCAGGAATTCATCTTCTTGGTTTTTTCGGTAAAGTCACGTAGAAGGGGAGTAATAAAATAATAAAAATAATAAAACATAATAAAATAATTCTCACGACGTTTCGGCCACAACGCAAGCAGCCGTCTTCAGGTGAAACCAGGTCTGTCGAGGCGACAGCGTCTGAATGGAACAGCATACGTGCTTGGAGCATATATATAAGCTGGGTTGGGAGGGGGGGTGAAGGGGGGGGCGCCTTAACAAAAGAATTTGCATATCAAGAGGTATGTAATTAGTGCTACTTGTGTCCGTGCATTATGCAGGATTAGCAGCATCAAAGGAGCGGATATGGGAAATGCAGGTATGTGAATAGTGTTACTTTGCCCGTGCATGATGCAGGATTAGCAGTATCACAGGGAGGGGGTGGGGGTAGCATTAATAAAGGGATGAAGTGTTAATAGTATGTAGCTGCAGTAACTAAAACCACCACGTAAACAACTAAAGTATAAACTACATAGTATCATAATTATACTAAATATACTCTACAATAAGCTGAGTTACTAACAGTAGGTAATACATTACAATTCTACGTCGTAAAAAATATAATATGCTTCCATCTAAACTTTATTCTCTTACATCGCACGAGTCTACACCGTACTATATACTGCCATAGACAAACCCAAACATTAAATTATATACTGTATTGCTATAACCACCCTATACCTTATCCATTGTAATGTTCCTAATGTATATCACACTGCTGTATATTCACTATACAATTACGATACTATATATTACTTTGTACATTGTATTAAGCATATACATTTTAAAACTACCTTATCTTGCTGAGGCCTAAAGCAGATGGCGCTTAGTATTATCATGGCACCGGCTAGAATTGAACCGTGAACCTCTGCAAAACGCGGCGAAGACACTACCGCTTGGCCATGCCACCGCCCAATCGGGACGGCACTAGACGGAACAATAGCAATGTAAAGATTAAATCTATTTGCATGCTCAAGGTACGTGCAGTACGATGGGATGGTTCCTGATTCGCGTATGTTTATACGGAAGTGGTTACGCAGTGCCCCCCGCACACTGTGCCAAGAAGCTGGTGACCCCAGTTTCACATCCTGCACTGCCCCGCCCCCCCCTTTTGACCAACCCGCACTGACCAGCTTGGAGAAGTGTGTTATGTTCTGAACAACCCCCATAACCCACATGGCTTTGGGGAGCCTAAATTAAGAGTTGGACTGGCAAAAGGCTGCCGATTACATTTTTAAGATTTGTCAAAATAATCTATATGACGATTAAATTTGAACATTTCCGTAAACTCACATCCCTGCACATACGAGTATATAGTCAGCCGCACCACCATTAGCATAAGTTCTCCATACATGCATCACAAGGGGCAAAGGAAAACATCAGTCATTAATCGTAACCCCGCGTCATCTGCTTACTGTACTGTGGAGTTGAAAAGTGCCCCTTACAATGGAGAAAATGTGTTAATTTCCTTGCTTTGACATTCTAATTGCCCCTTTTGTTTTTTATTTGGGGTTTTGTTGGGAAAAAATTTTTGTTGTGCATATAATGGTGATGCTGCGCACATTTCCTTTGTGCGAGCAACTTCAGTTAAAGCTACTAAGCCGGAATATGTAGCATCAGGGGGGAAAAACCAGACAAATTATGCACGCTGTTACGTATTTGACTTCTTTTTAATGTACTGCACCTGGTTTTCAGAACCAGGATTTTATGGGCCCTGTCTGTTGAAAACAGATAAAATGCTTACAGAACAATCTGCTCTAATTATATTTTTGAATGTAGTTAAATTTACATTTCTGTGCAGCAGTGATTGATACATGTGGCCACTGTGTGCTGCCTAAAAATATAGACTCTGGATGGTGACTAAAGACTGAACCGGCACCAGTGTGTTTTTGGGTTCCAATTATATTCCAGCCACCCTTGATGAAATCGGATTCTTAAGTGCAACGAGTTCATGGTTTCCGTTTAGTCAACGATGATTGCATAAAACCCCTATTCAATTTGGTTTGTTACTTAATTTGGTTTGATTGACACGTGACTATCACTCTTTGCGGGGGAATAAATGTGTCCCTATTGTGGATTAAGAGGCATACTTAAGTGACGAAAGAAATGATCCTGTCATGATGAGGTGTGCATGCATTTGTATTACTTAATCTGTATAGTTTTCTTTCCTGGGCTAAGGTCAGGTTATAGTTTAAATGCGTGATTAATAAACCGACGCAATACTAAAAGAATTGTTATCGTACAAAACTGCTGCATTGCGTCGGTAACAATTGACGACACAAAGTGACCGCCGACCCATGAATGATTATGACTTGATTTTCATCTGGCGGAGCGGTCTGAATGCCTGTAGCTGACCGCTGTGGTGTGTGTTGGTGCTGTTTCCCACAGACATAATGGCGAGCCCAGCCAAGGAGAACTATCGGATGAGAAGCTACAAAAACAAGGCGCTGAATCCGCAGGAGATGCGGCGACGGCGTGAGGAGGAGGGCATTCAGCTGCGCAAGCAAAAGCGCGAGCAGCAGGTGCAACAAGCTTGTGTGCGCCCTTGTCCCCCGCTGGGGTTTGTCATCCCATGTGCAAGATGGACACAGTGATGTAATTTACTTGGGACGCCGCATTTTGTAGTGTCAACCTTTCTTCAGAGCAGTGTTCTTCATTGCAAGGCCCGTCGGCCCCTGGTGTTCTTGAATGCAGTCACTGACGTGCGGCCCCCAAGAATATACATCTGTCAACACCCCCCTTCATTGTGCTGTCAAACCCAATGGTTTCAAATGTGTGGCGGTCTTCACACTGATGTCTTATCGGCGAAAGTGGCCCCTCTCCGAAAATTATTGAAGACCACTGCTTTCAAGTGATGCAATTTTAATGTTAAATCTCATGTAAAAGTTTGTGTGTTATGTGATGAGACTTGCCCATACCATCCTTTGACTTTACTGTAGGGTATTTACCCAATGAAACCCGTATTCCCACATAAGCTGACACCAACAGCGAAGCATGTCATCTGGCCTACGTTCAGTCGTGCTTGTAGTTTTTAGTGTCAGGGTTGTGATGACGTATGTGTTTCTCTCCCCTGTCAGCTGTTCAAGCGTAGAAATGTGGACATTCCCAATGAGGATGTCTCCATGGACAATGGAATCCAAGATCCCTCCGTCACCACCACCATACCTGGGGTGAGACTCCCTTCCCTTCTGCCCCCCCACCCAACTGGCACGCTGCCCCCTCATTGGGTCACGTGCCCTCGCGTGGTAGTGGCGTTGCACTCAAAGAATGAGCCATTGGAGAGAAGTTGACACTGGCATTGAAGTGTCTTCCGTAGTGAGAGTGGTGATTTTCTTAAGAGTAGGGTTTTTCTAAAGAGTAGGGTTCTTCTAATGGCGGCTCATGACCAAATGTGGCCTGTGAAGACTTTTGGAATTGCCTGCCAAGACAGAAACAAATGATAGCGATGAAAGTTGAGCAAAACATAGATGTGATTTAGCCTTTAGACAAGAAACAAAGATTAACAATGGAGGTTAGAGACCTGGAGAGGTGACAGATCATCAAGTTGGTCACATGTTACGGACTATACAAGGTGCCGACGTCATGTTACACCATGGCATCCATCCACTTTGCCCGCTGGAAAATATAGTTGAGGGAATCCCTGGCTTAGAAGTTGCCTCTGTGAAAATGTGAGATGATAAAAGGGAGGAGAAATTTTACCATTGTTTAGTAATGATGTTTTCCTCCATAGTGATACATACTTAATAATAATTAACCCAACAATCAAATAAATTATAAGCTTCACTTATAACTCGTGACATTCTCAAGCAAATGTTACTTATAAAGAACAAAGCACATTAATAATGTGGTCGTATTCTTCTTTACATTGGCCACCTTGAATATATGCATATGTTATGCCTGTCCACGTGATGTTCGTGGATCGGCAGGTAACGTAGTAATTCCGCTGCATTGTTTTAATTTCAGGAGTTTTCGGTCATCACGATTGAAATGCTGCAGATGATTTTTTCTGACGACCCCGAGCATCAGCTTGCCGCCACGCAAAAGTTCAGAAAGCTCCTCTCTAAAGGTAAGCGTATCGCAACCGGAGGTAAAGTCCATTGACGTTTTGGTTCCAAGACCGTGGTGGTTTCCTTGACCTGGGATTGAGGGAGGAGTGGCTGAGAAGTGTAGTTCTATTTTATGTTTTGTTACAACGCTGGAATAGCAGTCACCAAGAACATCTTTGGAAATGGGAAATGTTCTCAGTGTAAATGTAAGAACTCAAGTTGAAATCCTTTTCTGCCAGATGGATGTTTTACATTTACTATTCTTTAAAAAAGTGATTTAAACTGCTCTGATATAAATATTGAAACGCTTCCATGGTTTTTTGACAAAGTGCTATTTACAGTACTGTTTGGGTGGAAAAGTATGTATTTAAAATAAATAGGATTTTTGAAAATTGTAAACGTACAATAAAATGTAAATATTTGACCAATAGCCACGAAACTTTATAGTGTTGACTCCCATACTTACAGATGAAGCTGTTATTCTCAACATTGGTTACCACCAATACAAATGTTCATAAAATCAAAGGACAAATACATTGACTACATTCATTATTAACACCGTTTTATACCAGAAAAGCATCTGATAGGCGAATACTCCAGACCATGGTCCTTCTCCTTGAGAAGCAACCTCTTAAATGAGATTCGCACAGCCGTTCCACTCATTGCTGCAAAGAAACGTGACGCAGGAAACGGCAAAGTGGACCAGCGTATATAGCATATTGACATGTACGTGTGTGCGAGAGACGTGCAGGGAGCAGTGGCATAGTGGTGAGCGCACTGCTACGAACCTGGCGACCCGAGTTTGATTTCTGGCCACGGCTAACATCAGTGGTCAGTGACAGCTGAACCAGTCCCTGGGCCTCCCTGTTGCCAACTGCCTTAAATGAGTGCTCGGTGTGGTGTGTACGTTTTAGAACGATGGAGACAGAGGTGGCCGGGTGTAGTGCTGGCCACACCACCACCTCGTGCACCGTTCCGGCCTTCATAGGTGCTTGCTTAACGGCGCTTGCCCTGAGCCTGCGTAGGCTATACGGGGCGGGCGGGGGTCTTTGTGTGACATGTTCCTCTTCCCCCTCTACACAACTCAGAGCCGAACCCCCCGATCGACGAGGTAATCGTCTCGCCCGGCGTGGTGCCTCGCTTCGTTGAGTTCCTCAAGAGGAGGGAAAACTGCACGCTGCAGGTTAGTCGCGCGTATTCCTCCTCTGCGCTTGTTGTGCACGCCATCGCGCGCAGCTGGCTTGCGCGCCGGACCCTCCAAATACACGGTTGCTGGTTCAGTCTCCCGGCGTGGCTGTTGAAACTGGTGCAAGTTTCTTAAATCCTACCCCCACCCTCTCACGACCAGAGTTTTTTTGGGTTAGATCACATAAATATGAATGTGTCGTTAAACCCGCCACCCCCCCAGCAGCCAGTTCGTAAAGTTTGTCACGTGAACAAAATATTCCAATTTGTTACTGGTTCAGCACACCGGTGTGTTGGAGAGTAAGCTCACAACAATTACAATTCGAGTACGACGTTTCACCGGCAATTACAACAGTCAGCCTCATCAGGCGACAGCCAGATTTATTGAGAAATCCTCCTGTTTCAGTCCTCTATCCACCAAGCAGTTTAAATCGTTAAGCCACAGTCGCTCAGCAGGCCATTTGTAGTTTGGTAAATTGTGGGGAATCCCACCACTTTGAAGACCTGGCCAACATGAAGAATCGACCAAAATTCCCTCCAGGGAGGCTCTCTCATGGGTCGACGAGTGGAGGCATGAGCAAGTAGTTACGGGGTCTGTACCTTCACATCGCCGTGATCCCCAAATGCTTTGGAGGCACGGCATGGTGGGTCATGCACCTTTGCCGAGGCTTCCAAACCCACTGCTCTGCAAGGTGACCAGGAGATGGCACTAGAGCAATTGGATTTGTATCACGTTTGAGTAGCCTTCTGAGTGTTATCCCTGTGTGTGTGCTCTTTCTCTGGGTACTCTGGTTTCCCCCCACACGCAGGACAACAATACATTGTATAAAAACTATCACTTGAGGTCTGTATGGAGTAGACAGCTGCTCCACTTTATTGTAGACCCGAGATGTACTCTACACAGCCTGTGGTGGTCACGTAAATATCTATTAGCAATTTACACTGATTTAGGATATTTAGCACATTCTATCGAATTTAGGAGAAAATAGGGATTTTATCATGCTTAAAGAAAGGTGCACCCAAAAAACATGTTGGTTTTCGTAGACACTTAAACTATGGTCTGTCCCAGGCTTGCCAACTTGAGTTTGACACTTCAGTCATGAGAGAAAGACTTTAAACATTTGTCGCACGTGCTGCAATGGCATTGCTGTAGTGATGCATTAAAACATATTGCAGTAATGCCGCAGTGATATCAGCCTGATGAACTTTTTCTCATTAGCAAGGATCCAAACTCGTCGGACAGGGCCACAAAACCTTACTCTGACTATTACAAGAACATTTTATTTATTGGGTTGATTCTTTTTATAATTTAGGCGTCATTTAAACTATTTTTTTCTGCACACCCAATGTTTGGCTTTACAAATCAGAAGTGTAATGGGTACACTAAAGTTAGTCGATCGGCTGGTCGTATTTGGTGGGTTAAAGTTTGAGTTCCCTCCAGCAGATGGCCCTTCTGCCAGCAGCAGTGGCGTGAGCGAGTCGTTGGAGGGGCTGTGCCGGCTTCCCGTACACGAGGTGAGAGGCCCATTCACAACGTTGTCGCGTCCACTCCGGTGTCGCCCACAGTTCGAGGCTGCGTGGGCGCTGACCAACATCGCCTCGGGGACGTCGACGCAGACGCGGGTGGTGATCACGGCCGGCGCCGTGCCCATCTTCATCACGCTGCTCTCCTCTGACTTTGAGGACGTGCAGGAGCAGGTAGGGCAGGGTTCACCTGTCGTCGGCTTTGCCTGAATGAACTTACTAGGGGTTGGTGCCAGGATAATGTGGCTTGTGCGTTTCCTACGCCTGCCTGCCATGCCCTCAACCTCAGGCCGGCGCGTTGACAATCGCAACTCACGGCCGCTCCTGTAATTCACCAGGCGCGGCGAGCGATTATAACCCCAAACACATTGACTGCTCGCTCACCGCACGTGCGATCGCTTGTTACTTGCCGCGTGCTCCTGCATTTGCCTCCCACCACGTTTACTCGTTTACCGCTTGACGTACTCGCCACTCCACAGGCTCGCTTAGTGCTCACTGCATTCGGTAGCACTTGCTGCTCACTGCACATTGCTATTGCTTGCCATTCATCAGCAAGGCAGTGAAAACATATCCATTATTGGTGGCCTCTAAGCCTGTGTTGGAAAATGTATTTTAAAATATTTACTAAATGCAGTTTTAATTTTTAGCTGTTCCTCATTCATGGGTGGTCAATGACTAGGTGTTTACCTGACCATTAACCTCATCACATAACTTGATGAATGTTTGACATTTATAGTTTCGCTAATGGACAGTCCTCTGCGTCTGGCTATGAGCAACAGTGCAGACCGCTTTTGCGCTAATCCAGTGTCCTAATGTTGCCTCGCTGTCATTCCTGGAATTCTCACAGCACAAAGCAGGGTTTCATTGACCACACAATGCGATTTAGACCAGCACCTCACTGTTTTCTACTCTGCAGAAACAACTTCGGATGCTCAAGTGTGTTGGCTCTCATTCCCATTACTGTGTTTTTGTTCCCCAATGGGTGGGGAAACATTGCTCTCGAATCTCTTACTGCAAGTGTTGTCTTAAGTCCTCCCTCAAGTGGCAGTAACTAAGAATTCCAACCTAGCGGAGGAAGTGTTTAGGTTGAGTGCCTTTTTAAAGGTCTTCGAGTGTCGCCGCAATCGTTTTTTTCCTGTGTGGTGGTTCATTGTAGATGGCATAAAAATATAGGCCATATATCATCACTATAGGTCAGCCACAGTTACTGATGGTGGGTTTTAACCAAGTCGAGTTTAAACAGCATTTAATAATCAAAATCGGCACACCCAGTGTGCCTGAGAGAAAAGTTTAAAATTATTACATAGACCAGCCGCATCATGGATCAGAAGTATGGACACCGACAACAACAACAAAAAAACATGGATCGAATGCTAAAAGTATGCAAATACAAAAAAAAATATTCTCAGAATTGCAGTGAGAGAGAAAAAGAGAGGAATGCCATGGATGAGTGAACAAATGTAAATCGGGAGACATCATTCCTCCCCGCACTGTCCCCACTGCCCCTTGCCGCCCCTTGCCGCAGGCCGTGTGGGCGCTGGGAAACATCGCCGGAGACAGCCCCGAGTGCCGCGACTACGTCCTCGAGTGTGGCATCCTCGCGCCGTTGCTGCAGTGAGTGCGACGAACGGTTGCCCCTGCTACCCCTCCGTGTGATTTTATAAAAACACAACGCCCCATTCACAAATACGAAGGAGGCGTCGCGCGGCGACTACATCAGCCGTACGAAAGAAGTTGATTGTGGCCGTCTGTTAATAATAATGACATTTATAACTCACCAGATTTTGCAGACAAGTCAAAAACTTAGAGGCGTGGAGCCAAGCTTAGGGCTGCTCGCAAGCCTGACCAAACAGATAGGCCTTTAGATGTTTCTTGAAAGTCAGTGCATTGGATGTTGCGGATGTGCAAAGGGATAGAGTTCCACGCCGAGGGGGCGACAACAGAGAACCAACGCAAGGCTGTAACAGTTCGAGACCTCTGCGTCGGAAGCAGATTTTGAGTGACGTTGCTGCGTAGGGTTCTACCTTGAGCTTCAGTGCAAGGCGAGCGTAGTGAGGCGAGGTGTGGTGGGGAACCGGTGGTGAAGGCACAATGACAAAGTCAGGCGATTTTATCATTTGTCCTGCTGGCAAAAGGAAGTCAATAACGAGTACGGAGAGCGTTCGCTAATGATCGCACACAAAGACTTGGGAGTTACATTTGGTTCTGCGCTGAACTTGGAAAAATGACGACTTTTGAAAATAAAAGGTGTTGGTTTGCTACACGCATATTACTGTGGCATACTGGGTGAGAGAGTGCTGCCCCCACCCTCTTACTGGGCGGATGAGAGGTCACTTGAAGTGATCTCAGAGTTAACTCTGGTATCCGCTTTCTTTAGTGTTTTTGTATTGTTGTTGGAACTTTCTGACCTCGTGCCCGTACTGGACATCGTATGTCAAAAAGAGCTTCGTCGCTTAGCGGATTCCTCCGGCATAAATAAAGATTCCGATCCTGAAGAAACCGAAAGGGGGAAAAAAGCGGAAGTGTGAACCGGACTTGGTCCTGCCTTTCTCCACGCAGGCTGCTCACCAAGTCGAACCGCCTGACGATGACGCGGAATGCAGTGTGGGCGCTCTCCAACCTCTGCCGTGGAAAGAACCCCCCGCCCGACTTTGCCAAGGTGACGGTGCCGCCTGACGGATGCAGTTTCGCTTGCGTGCAAACACGGTGTTGCCCTCAATTCCGGGCCCTGTGCTATGCCCAGGTTTTCTTAACAAAAAGACCATTTGTGTCCGTGAAGACCAATTGTAGACAATTGTTATTGTTATTAATATAATTTAAAACCATTGCCGATGGCCAAATCACCTGGAATGCTCCCCCATCTTATTAAATCTCGGGACACTGAGTGTGGTTGAGCCTGCCTAGTGCTTGGATGGGTGCTCCCACATTTATGTGTACCCCACTTTCACCAACCCCCCCCACAACCCACACAGTATGGGGCAGCCGTCACCCAGGAGTGGACCGACAAAACGACCGTCCGTGCATGTACAAACCATTGTTGCAGTGTGCAACCACAGGCGACGTCCACTTGTCTGCCTGTGTTCATGCGCCTATGCACACTCGCTCTTATTACTCTCCTCGTGCGTCCTCCCCTCCCCCAGGTGTCTCCGTGCCTGAACGTGCTGTCACGCCTGCTGTACAGCACCGACACGGACATCCTGGCGGATGCCTGCTGGGCACTCAGCTACCTGTCGGATGGCCCCAACGACAAGATCCAGGCTGTGATCGACTCGGGCGTGTGCCGTCGCCTCGTTGAGCTGCTCATGTGAGTTTCCACTGCTCCCCCCACCCCCACACCCCCCACCATGTGATGCATATTTTTTTACTCTTTACAAATCTGTTTGAAAGCGTGAATGCAATCGATCTCGCCGTCGGTCTGTAGCACGGTGTCACGCTTGCCCATGACGATGATCCAATGTGGACGAACCTGCTGTCTGAAGCTGTTGCTCTATTTGGGACTTAACCGATAGAAAACTGGCCAAATGGTCAGAGGTTTGCCCAATCCTTAAAAAGACAAAGCAGAGCAAAAATAGCACTGGTTGCATATATTCAAACGTGCTTTGTCCCGTCAGCTCAATAACTCTGAGCACAATTGCACATTTGAGAGCGTTATGCAACACATGCGTGTATACGATTATTTTTTTACCATTTCATCACAAACGCAAAATAACCAGAAACACAGTTGTCTTGAAGGTGTAATGTGTAAAATTGTATATGTTTATTGAATTGAGGAAGCTTTTACATGCTTGGCAAAAGACAATGGGATGGAATAATACAGTAAAACCTTGGATTGCGAGTAACTTAATCTGCGAGTGTTTTGCAAGACGAGCACATTTTTAAAATAAAAATGTATTTGATAAACGAGCGAGGTCTTGCAATACGAGTACTGTAGGTACGTACAGTATACGCTTTGTCCGCTGAGCGTCACGTGATTACAACTGAGCCGATGGTTCTTCTCTCTCTCGCTGCGGGATTGTGGGTAATCGTCTCCCATGCTCAGTCGGCGTGCCTCGTATAGTCAACATCCGTGCGAGCGTATACTGTTTACTATAGTGTTGTGACCACGTGTGTGTGTGTAAAGCATTTTTTATTTTGTGTCCAAGTGTAGTGACTGTTCTTTAGTTACTGTACTGCAAGTGAAAGTCGTCCTACACAATAACCCTCCTCTCCTCTCTCGTCTCCCTCACACCAGCCACGATTAAATTGTATTAATTTGATTATTTTTTATTAAATTTAAATAATAAAAATATAAAAAGGTATTTTGTATTAATCATTTTTATATGAATACAGTACTTTTGGGTTGTGGAACGAATCATCTGAGTTTCCATTACTTCTTATGGGGAAATTCGCTTTGATATACGAGTGCTTTGGATTACGAACACGTTTCCGGAACGAATTATGCTCGCAATCCAAGGTTTTACTGTAGTTAATAATACAGTTAAGTCTTCACTATTTGTGAGCGGATTAACACGGGTCGTGGATTAACTGCACTCATTAGCACTTTTTTAACTTGCTCACGCGAGTTCTGTATGTAGCAGTTCCCCACTGCCCACAAGGGTCAATGAACCAGTGCCCACGTGCCTGTAAACCAATTGCTTTAGGAAGCGGTAGTATGCAGCCTTGTTTACACGTTTTTCACTTGAACCTTGT
Source organism: Entosphenus tridentatus (assembly GCA_014621495.2). Taxonomy (NCBI): domain Eukaryota; kingdom Metazoa; phylum Chordata; class Hyperoartia; order Petromyzontiformes; family Petromyzontidae; genus Entosphenus; species Entosphenus tridentatus. The sequence goes on from CM025646.2 coordinate 2,925,877, forward strand.
TTTAGTTTCACCTGGGCCACCCCTCTGCCCCATGACCCCCATTTACTCTGAATTATCGAGAGTTGACGACAATAATAATGGGTAAAAGACATTTTCACAACACCCTGTGTCTCACCTACTGCTGTTCCCTGGAAAAAAGTGCTCATTGTTGCTAAATAGTCTCGCTCTCTAGAAGGTAATCTTTTAAAGGCCACACTTGAAATCTGATATCGCGGTAAGCGACCTAAAGTTGTTCATGTGCTTGTACAGCTCTTTGTCACTCTAAATACTTACGATATTATTCTGCGACTGAGCGTTACATCCTTGTTAGATGCAATTTGCCCTCGTAGAAATCACTCGCGCTACGCCACGGTTCTCTTGTTGAGCCTTCTTGTCCATTGATTAGTTGACTGCTTGCAGGGCGGGGGAGCCCTTCTGTGTGGTCTAGGGCATAGGGGTTGTTTCCCATCGACTGGAAGTTAGATGGGAGGACGTGAGCAGACTGGCCCGCCTTTAAGTAAAATAGTCGAGCATGCCGGTGCCGCACTTCATTATTTATTTACCCTGGAAGGTTTTTTTTTATTTTAAAAATTTCCTTGACCGGGTTGCTACTTTGATGTGCGATGCGCATTGATCAGGGTTGAATTAAGGTGACGCTATAGGGGTGCCGTGGAGTGACACAAAGCGGGATGCGGAGGGAGCGGCTGGGACATGGCGTTCCTGCGAGAACGCGGCATCTCGGCTCGGATGAAAAGGATTTCCAAAGCGCAGATCCTGCCGCCTCTATTCACACACAGACCCTGGCTTGTAGACCAGACTGTGCCTTGAATTGCCAATCGTGATATTTTAGTTGTAAAATCCCAATTAGCGGGTGGTTTGCGTAACAGTTTATCGATTTGAAATTGATTGCTGCGCTCAAGGGTACGTAGGCTGAAATGTGCGACGATCTATTATTTAAGATTTTAGCAAATAATACGGAAATTAATCCTTTGGGATAAATAAATGATGCGGAACAAGCTGTGACATCTTGTCCGTTAAGGGAGCCTCCAGTATGTCTGTGGATTCTGAGGCTTGTGTCAGAAATTCTTTGGAGATGAGGATAGGGGATGCTCTGCATTGTAGCAATGTTGTGAGACATTCCCAAGCGGAGTCGCTTGTACAAAGTGTACGGGAAACCGTGTGCAGATGCACACACAAATATGTGCACATGCGTATGCACCACGCATAAAATATTGTAATATACGCGTGCATAAGACATTTGCCTATTCGCCCAAATACCGACTATGGCTGTCGCCTGATGATGCTGGTTGTTATTACCGACGTCGTACTCAAATTGTAAATGTTGTGGGTCTACTAAACGAGTAACGAATTGGGATGTTTTCTTTACGTGACGAACCTTCGTAATTGGCTGTGTAGGGTGGTGGCAGGTTTACTGACATTTATATTTATGAGATCTAACCCTAAAAAAAAGCTCTGGATAAAATTGGCTGCGACAACCTATGTGTTAAACTTACTGAGGTGTTATGCCAATTTGAATTTAAATCCGAATTGTATTTTATAAGAAACGAAAACTGTAGAATGTTGCTCCCTTGGCCTCTCTCTTTGTCTTCATTAATATCTCTCTTCTGGCTCTGTCTCTTGGTCTCTCTTTTCCTTTTATTTTTTTCAAACCAGAGCTGCTGTCATTTCTGCTTTTGTTTCCCCCTTTTTTTACGCTTAACGGTAATGATCGCCTGCTCCGGCAGCTACGCTCAAAGGAAATAAATCAGTGCCTACACTTAAAACATAAACTTGTGTATGTTACGGATGAATAAGTTGAATTATTCTATTTTTTTTTTCTGTCATTATGTTACATACTCGGTTGAGATGGCTTTTGAGGGAGGCGTCTGGTTGGCTGTGGGGAGTTGGGCGAGTGATGGGGTTTGTAAAATGTGAGGGTTTCCCTTGTAAAGTCTGTCGCCAACAAATTTACTTTGTACTGCACAGCTGTTGAAATTTGATGCTTGCCATCATGCTCGCTGTGAAAGGCCCTTTCAGATCGGTTGCGCAATTACGGTCACATTGTCAGGCCTCTTCCAGCTGTGTGTGTGTGACCAACTCGGCATCGTGCGGTAACGAGTTTGTGTTTTTTTTTTCCAACGGTTGCCGAGCCAGTTGTCACGTCTCTCGGGAGCATGATGATTGTACTGTTTGCGCAAACCTCGCCCATTTCTGCTTCACCGCCAGAGTCCGTTCGGTCTCGTTTGATTTGTTTGTGATTTTGAGCTCTCCGCCCTGGTTTGTCGCACTGCGCAAATCACTTGGAGGATGGTTTTATTTGAAAAGCAATGAGCTCTGATTCCTCTAATTATTGCTCTTGTCTCCGATTCTTATTTCTCGGTACTGGTTTTGTTTTACCCCTACACAGTATTTTCTCATGACATTTTGAAGATTTGGGATGACATTGGGGGAAGCAAACTACACAATAAAATGCCGTAACAATGTTTTTGTTCAAAGCAGCACATGATGGTGAAGTGCCACGTTGAGTCTGCCTGCTCCCCACCATTATGTCTCGCTCAGGCACACGGACGTGAAGGTGGTGTCCCCCGCCCTACGCGCTGTCGGAAACATCGTGACGGGAGACGACGTGCAGACACAGGTAGGTGGGGGGGGGGGGAGTACGGCCGACTGCGCCGGTGATACAAACCCAACAAAAATCAACCACTCTGAATATTCATGCCTAGGTAGTTTGACCGAGGCCAGAGTTTGTCGACTTGGGGTAGTCGTGCCGTACATGTGGCCGGCGAATGCTCTTTGGGAGTTGCCTGCCAGGAAATGTCTTGCCGGCATGTAGGGAGATGCAGGTTAGGGAGATTGAGATTTTTTTTTTTTACGTGGATAGAGAGCTGTAGACAAGAAGTAAACTTTAGTTATGTTGATTTGAGGCTTTCGTGACTGCAGGAATCCATACTCTTCTTTGGTTCTTTCTTTCTATCCCACCTGAGGACGATCGCTTGTGTGGCGATCGAAACGTCGTGATCTATTATTATTTTTCTACGTGACTTTACCGAAAGAACCAAAGAGTATTAGTTATGTTATGAATAGTGGTTATAATCTCAATTGGATCCAAGTTAATTTGAAAATAAGTTGCTTGAGTTTAGTAGTTCCCAACCTGTGTTCTGTGGAGTGGTGATTGCCCGCACGGCTGTGGGAAACCGAAACTGTTGCAGATGCTTAGATTTTGTTTCGCAAAACTATTCATTTCCTTGCACATTTTCACAACTATATAGATTAGTCAAAGTACAAGATAATTATATTTGTTTTATTTTTATTTTCCTGTGCTTCTAGAGTAGCTTTCATTTTAAAAATGGTTATTGGTGCGTAGAGGCCCGTGAATAGAATCGAGGCATGACAGGGACGGTCTGAGTCAAGACGCGTAATGACGTGACGTTCCGCCAGTCCGGACAGCTTATGATGTGACAGTCCTTGAGTCCAGACAGATTATGAACGGGGCACGAGACGGAGCAGGGGAACGCGGATCCCACATGACGCTTGACTGCTTGAGACAGCGAGCCATGTTATGACGATGCTTCCCTTGTCCTTTGTTCACAAACTGCCCTCTCGTCCCTCCGTGCACACCCCTTTACCACACCACAGGTGATACTGAACTGCTCGGCGCTGCCCTGTCTGCTGCATCTGCTGAGCAATCCCAAGGAGTCGATCAAAAAGGAGGCCTGCTGGACCATTTCCAATATTACAGCCGGCAGCCGGGCCCAGATACAGGTCTCACATTCCACTTGCACCTTAAAGCATGACGAGTGAGGGGGCTTACAGCCAGCCGTATTAACATTTTACTTGGCCTGTGGCTGCATGTGAGGCCCGACCACCTCGAAAACGTGCCCAGAAGAATATTTATCTGTCGCTGTATACATCTTAACCGTGCTATAATCCTAAGTCAAACTATTATAACAGCTAGCCCATGATCTTCTTTGGTGAACTGCTGTAGAGAATGTACTTTTAAGTTTTCAGCTTGCCTGCTACCTTTATTGTTATCGAAATTAACAACGCTTTTGTCTTAACCGAAGGCTAGATTGTGGGACTTGGTCAACCCACTGCCACCGATCAGTACGTGTCAAGCCCCTTGTCAATCCACTGCTGGATGAGGGCAGATTTTTGCAGAATTCCCTAATGCAACCGCTGTCCTGCTTTAAACATAGAATAATCCGTCAAAAACCTATTACCATTTTCACACTGGAATGTATTTCTTTGCCCAGGCGGTCATCGATGCCAACATCTTCCCGGTGCTGATCGAGATCTTGCAAAAGGCGGAGTTCCGAACGCGCAAAGAAGCAGCCTGGGCCATCACTAACGCCACATCCGGTGGCACCCCTGAGCAGATCCGGTGAGGATGGTACTGCTGTCTCAGCAGATCTAGTAAGAGGGCTGTTGTACTACTGCCTAGTACCTCTGAAGACGACACTATTGTCCGGCAGATCGTGTGAGGAGGGAATACTACTCTTGAGAGAGATGGTAAAACAAAGTTGGTTACCCATTTGGCGCACTTTATTTGCTTGAGTTGATTCAAGTGAAGAAAATGAGCTGTGCCCATCATGCGGCTAAGCAGGTAAAATTAATCCCTGATGGATAAGTTTTCTCTTTCAAGGGAAACGTTCTGAATTGTACTCCAGCCAAGGCAACCTGTTCAATGCCTGTTGTGAATCAATTGTCACAGTTCAATCATAAATCTATTCTAAAAAAATTTACGTTGCAAATGTATTCAATCTGCAGGCTTTCCTTGAGCCTAGCCCATACAAACTTTATGAAGAGACGTTTGCTCATTATTTCCCGGATGATTCGTTGCATGTAACCTCCATAAGAATTGATACCAGTGATGATTGATTCTATTGATCGAACAAAGACTACTTCAGTATAAACACGCTGACCGTTGTACAAATTAGTTTGTTCATGCAGAGGTGACTAAAAGCATGGGGGTGCACAAATCACGACTGACAATAGTAAAATGGGATGCTCTGATATTTGGCCCTGTCGCCATGGTGACGAGATGTTATGTAACTACCTCGCCTGGTATGCAGGAGATTGTGGGTTCGATCCCGAGCCTAACACCTGTATATTTTGAGTTTGCATGTCTCTCTCCCCGTGATCGCATGGATTTTTCGCCAGGTCCGCCGGTTTTTCCCTCCACATTCAGTAACATGCATTTGAGTATTTGGCAGCGACACATCTACACGATAAGCCACTTCATTACGCTATCATTTGTGATAGCCAGGTCACTTCTGAAAAAAAGCTACATAGCTCAGTGAAGCCTTACCTGGTATAAAATAAAAACGAATTTAGTTTTAGAAGGATCTTTCCAACACTGCTGCAGAACCCAGTGACAGGGAATTGGGATGGAATGTTCGTGAACGTGCAGTCGAACGATGAACAATCGCGTTTTAAAAGTGACATCGGTGGCAAACGTCCCGAGCCGCTGTTTGGCTTACCTCCTGTCATGTAATCATTGTTCGATGGAGGGGTGGGGAAGTAGGTCTCCCAGTACTGACGGTACCGCCTGCCCCCCCCTTCCCCTTTCCCCCCGCAACGACCCGGTTTGCGTGGAGCAGGTTTCTGGTGGAGCAGGGCTGCATCAAGCCGCTGTGCGACCTGCTCACCGTGATGGATGCCAAGATCGTGCAGGTGGCTCTCAACGGCCTGGAAAACATCCTGAAGCTGGGCGAGCAGGAGGCACGGCAGGACAATCTGGGCATCAACCCCTACTGCGCCACAATCGAGGAGGCATACGGTAAGCGGGCGGGTAGGGGCGAGAGAGGTAGCCGTGATGTCCGATTTATCCGGCGGGGTGGGGTAGAGGGGGTGCGGGATTTTCAAAAACGCCGGATAATCGCTGCATCATTATTTAAAATGGCTTATATTTGCACATTCTTGTATTACATGTTTTTAGGTGTTATATGTGTTTTGTAAATATGTTTAGTTTAAGAAATTGGCATAAATAAGCATACAAATAGTCAAAAATAAATATTCTCCTGTAAATAGTTATTGTTTTTACTGTATCGTACTTACCATTCCAATCTCGAAAACTGCATGGGTAATGTATTCATGTGCAGTATTTTAATTAAGTTTCATGTAGTGCATAATGTATTGTAAAAAATATTTAACACTTTAAATCTAGTGTAGCTACTTTTTTTTCTCACGGTCGTGGTGCTGATCGCTGGACTGGTTTACAGCCTTTGGGGCAGTTTTACCGGTTTTGTGTGATCAGCCCTGGATCACGGCATGATGTTGGAATCTGGATTATTGATGATCCAACTATAAAAATTACAATTGATTTAATTTACATGTGTGATTGACGTTTAAATTACACGCCCTTCCACGTGATGGGTAATTTGTATCGTTAAATAACGAGATGCTGTTCATTGGCGAATCATGTCTCTTATAGTTACTAGAGTAATGTAATATGTTTTAATGCCGTTGCCCATCGCTGATTCTGTCGGGAGGAATGGGGAGCAAAAGTGATTGCAGGTTAGGGGAACCATGGAAATACAGGGAAAAAGGACTTGACAACGGCAACTTATTTCACGTGGACGTTTGGGGCGACTGAGGCGCAAGCTTTGTTTTGTATGGGCACGTCGCTCCTGGTACCAAGATGGAAAGCGAGGGGAGGTGAAATGACAAGTGGGGGGGGGGGGGGGGGAAAGACTTGAGGCCATGAAACAGCTTGACCATGTCGACTTGGGCATTGACATTCCGAGCTGTAGCGTTGAGAGCTATAGAGGGCGGTACTTGAACAAAAATCGGTAAGTACGCAAAGGAGCATTGAGTGATGCGTGCATCAGATGCATTGAGACAGAGGGACACGCGGATTGGCGAAGACACGAAAGTTAGACGTCACATTGGCTGTTGGGTAAAATTAAGTGGGCTCGCGCAGGGACAAGTCGCCAAAAGGAATGGTGGTCGGTGGTTGAGACTAATGCCAGTGTGCGAGCCAAAGGAGGGAAATGCATCCGAAAGGACGTTCACTACAGCGGTGGAAAGATGAATCCAGCATGTGTACAGGTGCTAGAGATAGATTATTACATCATAGAACCGTAAGAGATGACAATGGCTTGGGAGAAGCCTTCATCCAGCAGTGGATTAATCATGGCTGATGATGATGACTTGCCAATGAGCTGTCTAATTGTTTCAAATATGAACGGGAGTAAACCGCTTTGGTCTGCGGACCATGTCTGCGATTGCGATATCGCTCTCGCAACAACAAGAAAAACAACCAACGGAACAAAATGACTAAACTGAAGTACAACCGCTGGATCCCCCCTTCCCCCATCGCCCAGGCCTGGACAAGATCGAGTTCCTGCAATCGCACGAGAACCAGGAGATTTACCAGAAGGCGTACGACCTCATCGAGCGCTATTTCGGCTCGGAGGAGGAGGACGGGGAGATCGCTCCGCAGGTGGATGAAAACCAGCAGCAGTTCCTCTTCCACCCCCAGCCACAGGCGCCCATGGGCGGCTTCCAGCTCTGAACCGCTCGCCCCCCACCGGTCCGGTCCGTCCGTCCGTCTGCTCGCCCGTCCAACCCCCTCCCCCCCCCCCAGAAACTCTCCTTCCCTACCCCGTAGTGAGCGAGCGATGGCTGCTGTCATTAAAAGTGGCTTCTTGCCCCACCCTCACAAAACCCCACCCCGTCCCTCAACGTGTGCCATGGATAAGGTAGCGTTGGGATAAAGCGGACGGCGCCGTCGAGGGTTGCGGCGCCGTCTAAAAAGAGAGACGACGATGTTTGAGTGCGCGAGAGAGAGAGAGAAAGAGAGCGAGCGAGCGAGGGGTGTTGCTGTGAGCGAGTTCGCGTGGGTGTTGAGCCGAGACATTTGCCGCGCGACGGGAGAGGATTCGGCGCCCGCGTTTTACGCGATACGGGCCGTTCACGTGGTGGAGTAGCGGGGGGGGGAGAGGAGATCTTTAGCGCTTTAACAACTGCTGCCCCCCACCCCCCGATGGTTGGGCAAGCAAAAACTTTGCTGCCCGTTTGTGCCACCTCCCCTCCTCTGCCGCCCGTGCCCCCATGCGTGCGCAAAGTCTGTGAGCTGATGGTGTTGGGCTATAAGCGGCATTGGCTTTTCCCACATGCTGTGCATAAAGTCCTCTGCTTTAGTTGTGCCTGTAGATGAAACTATAAGCTGGGAGCCTCAGCCGACAGGGAGGAGTGTAAACCCGAGTTTCCGCTGTGAAGTCTGACCTTCCCTGATCCCCGTTTATCCCCAATTCCCGCCCCCCCCCCCCACCAATGCCATCCCCCCGCCACTCTTTTTTTTCCTCTTCCCTTTAAAACCTTACTGCATTGTGTGTTTTTTTGTTGTTGCAAGTAGTGAAAACATTTGCGAGCAGTTGATTAAGCAACAAACTAAACAAGTATCAAGCGAAAGAAAAAAAATCAGAACTAATTATAACCACGATATTACTTGAGTGTTTGTCCCCACTGCAATTGTGCTAAAGCGTGCGAGCGCTACGTGTTGTCGACATGGGGCAACGCCCGTGTAGGGATAGGGTGCAGCCTTGTGAACCAAACGGTACTCGCTCACCGTCCCTTAACCTCCCCTGTACCCGCTTCCCCCACACACACGGACACGCGGTGGGGGTCAGTGCATTGCGGCTGAGTTCTCGCTACCCATCATCCCATGTGAACGATCGCCCAACGCTTCGAAACGCCCGCGGTGTGCCGTAGTTTGCTGTGCCATCCACCATCGCTCAATCCCGGTTCCCGGTTCGCCTTCTCACTTGCCCACGATCCCCACCATCTCCATAACCCAGCAAAAATAATCTCAGATATAACCAACTCTCCTCGCATGGTGAATGGTTATGTATTTTTCACTCTTGGTGGCTGCATCCATTCCCTTTTGGCCTTTGTGCAGGGATGGGGGGAGCGCACCGTGGGTGGGTGGGCTATGCGACTGTGGGTTTGTTTTGCTGTTCCTCCGTTGTTTTTTTGGCTCTTGGTGTTTTTTTTTTTTTGGCGCGGACCTTTGGGCTGCCTGGCCCCCCCCCCACTGCCCACAAGGACCGCGTCGGAGTGGGCGAGCTGCGACCTATGTGCAAATTTGTGACCCCGAAATCATTTCTTCTCAGGAGCCCCATGGCCTCCCAGTCTCGACCAGCTAATAGCCTCTGTCCATTGCTTCATACAGACAGATGTATTTGCACACACGAACACACGAACACGCTGTATTTCTATGTTCCTCTCAAATAGTCCATTAGCTTTGAAGGTACTGTTGTTTGGTGGTTCAAACATCATCCTTACAAATAAAAAAAGCAAACAATGTTCCATGGTTTGCAATTGCACATTTGATGCATTGAGGCCACCCTAAATTGGGGCGGAGGGGGGGCTTTGCGCAGGTGGGCGATTCACCGTGCAGTGCTGTGACTGCGTGCATTTTCTTTCCCTTTATTTTCCCCTCGTATTTCTTTAAACGGGTGTTGTTTTAACGTAGTCTTAGCAGCAGCAGCCGCTCAATAATTTCTTCACCCGCGCAGCAACTGCCACCCCTGCCCAAGGGAAGAACCACCAGCGGCCCTCCTGGCAAATTACCGAAGGGTGTGTGTGGCGTTGGAAACGACGATTGAAAAACATTTGTGTTGTGCGAATTCCCCACGGCACTCCCAGGCACACTTTCGTCGGAGGTGCAGTCAGATTGCCCAAGCTGCTGTCGGAAACAGGTCAGGGCTGCCCGCCCCCCCTTGCTCGCACACACAGGGACGAAGGTTCCCTCAGCAGCAGGAAGTTCAAAGTGAGGGTGGAGAAAGTGGTCGCTCGTTTTGCGTTTGACAGTGGTGAGTCCGTTGATAGGACAGCCACTGTTGGCTATCTCACAGAAGTACTATTTTAGTGGACCCCATTTGGGATGGACTACACCAACGACCCTTGAGGATTTGAACTTGTGACACTGGCATCCACACACATTGAGCCACCTGGTTGGATCACCCCACCCACTTCTATAACAAGTGTGGTTCTATCGATTGTTGGTGTGCAAGTCCCTGTCTGCAACCCCGGGCCCCTTTGCGGCCATGGTAGGGTAGCAAGTCCGCAGTGGAGATTGAAATTTTGTGCCGCTCTTGTCGCCCCGTGACATCGACACGGAGCGTGTAGGCGGTGCAACTGCACTGGGCCCCTTGGGTCGGAGGGAGGGCCCAGGTTACAAAGTGGGGAGAATATTTGGGCGGAGTGTATGGGGTGGCCGGGTCACATCTTCATTCCTTGCGCCAAGGCACATGGCAACCCGGCTGGTAATGCCAGGCTGTGTTTGCTGATGCCAGGGTAATTGTGCGGCCAATTCAAAACTCGTAGGAAAATTATGTTTCTGAAAGCAAATCAGGCAGTGTGAATGCACCTCTTCCTTAACCCTTGGCTTCAAAAAGCTGCGTCTCCTTTGTGCGTTGTGGTCTTCGACTGCTGTTCACCCACATCGTCATAACCGCATGTTGTTTTTTTTAGTTTACGTTTTATTCCGCTCCCTCCTTTCCCTACCCAATCCGTGTTTTGTTTTCCTCTCGTTCTTCAATACATTAAAAGTGTACATTATATAAATAATTTATAAAACAAATCTGTCTCATTACGTAGGCTTATTTTGCATCTTGTGCAGCCAAATGTATAAAAAAAATATTTGTAAATTTAGAAGGGAGTGGTATTTGAGCTAAGACAAATGCTGGGGTCTTAAAAATAAACAAAAAATTATAATTGCGCGGGGATGGAAAATCTCCTCCGCTTATTTATCACCATTGTGTGTTTAAAAAAAAAAACTCATTGGCTAGTACGTAACCCACAAGCCAATTGGTGCAATTTTAAGGTGTTTGCCATAAGGTGCACACATACATGAGAGGAAAGCGATTTTTAAATTGTCAACTTGGTTTGGCACTACCTCCCGCCCATTAAATCGATCTCTTAAAAATAAAAATGAACGCTCATTAACAAATCTCCTTCCGCGCTGCTTGGAAAGAATCCCCGGTCGTGCCAGTTCAGTTGGGTCTTAGGCGCGAAGGGTTAAACCAACTCAGCACAAACGCCCCTCCCCCCACCCACGCTTTCTCATTATTTTTGTAAACGTTTGAATTTACGTAGACAAGTAACTAGAGGTTTAAACAAGAGGTAGAATTGTCCACTGATTATCTACACTGGCTTGAGAGCTAATTTTTTTGTGATTGTAGCCTTCAAACAGCACTGCTGAACAAACCAGTTTTGCACTAAGCTATCATTCACCTTGCGTTCATGTAGGAGTTTCAAAGCAGTGAACGCTTGCAGCTTTTAATTATGTTAAAGCAGTAGGTTTTTTTTCTTAATTGCATGAAAACCATACCTGTTCAGCTTCTGCTGAATTTGAAAAATGACAGCGTAGTTTGCTTGGGTAGAACTACAGCCAAAACAACATTACACCATTTCAAGTAATAGTATTTGGATTTTTGGGTTCTTCATAAACCCTCTGCCAAACAGTGATGTTGGCGTTTAATTCGATCATACATCCAACACTGCTCTAACAGTGGTAGGATGGTGACTTTTATATTTGTCAAGCCCATCGTGTCTGGGCACATGAATTGCCAATCGGGCTGTACATTTTTCAATTATTCAGCCTTCTGCATCGCGTCTGGATTCGGAATTGCACGCTCGCTGTCTCTACATTGGGTCTATCTACCTCTTTTCAAATGCTCTCAAACTGTGACCTAAACTGTTTTGCTCTTTGCTTTGAAGACATAAAGCTATGAAACTAGTAAACAAAAATAGCATTGATATAATTCTAAAACAAGTGGGGGAAAAAAATATTAAAAAATGTTTAAAAAGTGACATTTAGCAGAAGCTGTTAAGGTTGTATTATTCTTGTGATGCTCTGATTGGGTTTAAGCTTCAAACTTGTGCTGATTTTGTGTAGGCATTTGATTTATTTTGCCCCTTTTTCCTTTGTGTTTATTTTTTAGTCCCTTTATTTCCGGCGTAGATATACTCGCCGATGGGTCTTACCTTTAAGAAAAATGCATAAGAAGAAAATTGTATGTAAAAAAAAAGGGAATAAGAAAGGTTTAAATAAAAGTTAGTTTTAAGCCCTGGTAGAAATGTAGTCTGCCTGTGCAGACGCAACAGCACCCCGCGACCCGCAGAATCAACCCAACCAAGGAATCGACCCGCAAGAGACACTTTCGCGCAAATTTTACAAAATAATAATTATCAAGGACCAACCCAAACCAAATCCCAAGCTGTCGTTTATACAACCCCCCTCCCCCCCTTCTCTCACCGAAACCGGCCACCTTGGAAATTGAGCGGTGGGCTGGGCAGGTTCCTTGTTGGACGACGGGTTCTGCGCGCCGTGTGGGAGGAGGCAGCAGCAAGTGTTTGTTGTGTCGGTAATTCATTATTGCGGTTCGCATTATTAGTACTCTGGGCCGCGGCTTTGTTGGGATGGACACACGCAGGACTCTGTGACGGGTCGCCAGCTTGAGTGTTTTGAGCTCGGCAGAACGGTTTGGCAACAACCTAAAAAAAAAAATTACCACATTTTTATTTTTTTAAGATGTGTACGACAACGATCGGGTAAAAAAAAAAGCAGCGAGGCGTTAACACTGCTAAATCTGTTGCGGGCGTGTTTACGTTTGCCCGTGAAAGGCCCGGAATAAAGCACGCTGTTCAACCAAATTGTCTCGTGGTCACCCTGCCCTAACCCCACCGCGCTGTTTCTCTCGGCCACCGAAATCGGCGCCAGACCCCCCCAACGCCCCCCCCCCTCCCGGCTGCGGTTGACGGGTCGAGGAGGCAGACGTGGTGGGGGGGGTGGGGATGTCGGGCGGCCGCTGCCCAGTTGGCACGCACGCGGCGGGGGCAGAATTGGGAGGGCCCGCGATTGACGTCTCAATGGCCCCAGGGGCCACGGCGTCTCCGCCAAGTCCCCGACGCTTACCCCACGTCACTCGCTTTGCGTGCCCGCTGATGGGTGTTGCTCTTGTTCCGGCAGCCGTGGGGGGTGTAATTTTTGTTGTTCACGCCCCCCCACCAGGATTTTGTTGATCTGCGGCTAGCGACACGATCGCCGAGGTCCTTGAGCGTGTGTGGGCCCCAGCAAACCCCATCCCCCAACTTTATTAAGTCGTTAAGTGTAACTCGTTATAAGGAATCTCAAAATGTTAATGTGAATATTTGTAAGGCCACCTTGCCAGGAAGGATTTCACGACCGAGGGGGGTTCAAAATTTAACTTGTTAACTGGATAAATGAACTTTTTGTTAATTAATGCTGGCAGAAATTAGTCGATGCAAAAATATATATTTTTGCATTCAAAGCGTATTGAAGAGAAAAAATACCGTATATACTGCAATTTTATAAATGGTTCTCAAGTTTTGTTAACGTACCATTTGCTCATGCTGATGAATAGGCAAAAGTTTCAAATTATAAAACACCAAGTCCTTAAACTATTTACATCTATGACCATGCCATTGCTGTAATTGCCACTACAAATATTTTTTTTACCAACATTGTGTTTATTTGATCTCTTTGCATAAATGTAAGCCAGTACAAATATCATTTTTCAGGAATCGCATAACAGTGGCACATGAATAATTGGAACGCGGTATTTTAGTTTTCGACTTGATTTATGTTGTGTAAATATTCGTAGTATTTATATCGTTAAATATTCAATTTGCATTTATTTTAATATCCTCAAAAGAATAATGAGACATGAACTTAAAAATTGTCATTGATTAGCCTATAGCGTTGTTAAATTGTATTTGCCGAATCCAGTAAAAAGGGGTAGGTGAATTGAGTCCCCTTTTTTCGATGGATAGGAAAAAAAGTTTGCTCGATTCCGGGGAATGGGTCTCCTGGCAAGGTGATGCATGCACGCACACGCACACACTTTGTCCCTTGGTACCGTTTTTCCTGGGACGCGCGCACACGCACACATCACACGCGCACACATACAGTCGCATGCCGACTGGACGGCCCCCGTTCAAGAGGCTTTTGGTGGAAAATTGAGAATGCCCAATAAAAAAAAAATAAGCTTATTATCTTAAGTTCTTTCCCAGTTAGCGGCGGCTGCCGGTGCCGTTCCCCTTCCAAATTTGCGGCCCGTTCCGCACGTTTAAATATAATGACATTTCTTTGACATAAAACTGTCGTGTGGCACATTATGATCTATCTGCAGACTGCTGCTGCTTTTTTTAATTTCCGGAACAAATCCTGTTTATGGAAAAAGTAATAGGAACATTGCTTTGGCCTGTATGCGACAGCTCTCGCAGTATTTATTTTTATAATCTTGTTTACATTTTTTGGCGCTGCGATCTTGGCAGAGTAGCCGTGAGCCACCACAACCGGCGGACAAGGCCATTTACTGCCACTCCTGCCGTCTCGAGACTCGGGAACGGCAGTAATAAATAAGAGGGGGCGGCATAAATGGGGCGGTCGCTTCTCAACTTCCCGCGAAAGCCAGCGTTTGAACGGAGGGTACCAAACGGAGAACAACCACGCGACTTGTGCTGACGTTCCGTGTGTGTGCGAGTGAGAGAGAGTGAATGCTCGACTGACTTGATTGATTGGCTGTGGCTTTGCAGACTTAAAAAAGGAAAAAAAAACTATCTATTACCCCCTCCCACCCCTTAAGCCGAGAATGACCGCAGGCGTCAGCAGTATCGGTGTGGCATTACGCACGTGTTTCAGTACTTTAATGCAGGAAGTTACTGACAAGCGTCAGTTCATTGTTTGTCTCTCCTAGGATTAAAGCTGTGGAAAGCTTTCGCCAGAGGGAAAAGTGGCCCATGTTGCTGTCCCTCATTTTTTTGTTTGGCTCGGCGTTTCCTGGCGCACAGGGCCATGCTTGGGGACGGGGGGCTAGTCTGGCTTCATCTTTGCGTTTAGTTGCCGTGGTCAAATTGTGCTGCGCTTTTTGGCGTCGCAATACAATAACAAAGAACTGCATTCACGCACACACTTGCGTGTTTGGCCAGGATGCGCAAGTTTCCACGGGCCTTCGTGATTTTGTTTTGTCGATAACATCGAGAAGATACATATATACTATACATATATATTGGAGTTACGCACGCTGTCCGTTATCGGAAACCCAACGTTGAGAGCAAAGAGCGTGATCTGCATTGCAACTTGGGAGTCGCAGCTGCAAATTGTAGTTGCAATGCAGGTTGCGCAGTTAGGAGTGACAGGTTCCGACACCATTTATTGTGACACCTAAGCGAGCATTGTTGACTTGTTGAGCTTGAAATGTTAGCATATTCTCGCTTCACAAACGACTACGGAATCGTTGCAATATCACGGCAAGAGTATGCACTGTGCATGTAAACCAGCCTACGTGGTGGTGTCTCGTCCGCATCTTCCGTTCACGTGGCATGGCGTGGCGTGTCTTTCCGTCGTCTCATTCGTGTCACATGTTTTGTACGAGCACAATGTCCACAAGCACGGCAATATTTGCCTGCTGGTGGTGGTGAATTCCACTTGGACGTTGAGATCTGTATTCTTTGGGTCTTTCGGTAAAGTCACTGGGATAGCTTCAAAGAAAATCACAAAAAACGACGTTTCGATCGCTACACAAGCGGTCGTCATCTGCTTGAGATGTTGACTGTGTGTACCCTCGCCACCTGCAGGGTTTCCTTTGATGTTTCTTTTTTGTTGTAATCAGAAAAAAAAGTTTCGATTTTCCTTTCCACTTCTGTACGCGTGAAAGTGGTTGAGCCATGGTTGTTAGCCAAACATATCCTCGATAACTGCATCGATCAATCGGGTCGAGCCGTTGCCCCCCCCCCAAAAGGTCCGAGACTTCTCCACTCGACGTGATTGTTTTCTCTCTGCTGGTGCGGACACCCAAAACAAAGACGAGCGACGTAATAACTGGAACTGGCGCGCTGAACTGGGGCACGGTTTGCACGGATGGAAGTTGCCACGGCACACGTCCATTGTAGCCTTCTTGGCCTGGTCCGTGCCTGGGTTTCTTGTTTTGCCGTGCAGCTGCCGTGGGTACATTTTGATGTCTCTCCAACATCATCATCATCATCTCTGCTCTCTCCCGTTTCTCACTGAGGCTGTTGAAGGGTTCATTGTGGCCGGTGACATTGTTAGGTAAGCCCACAGTGTGTCTCGTCTTTTCCACCCAAGGTAAAAACATTTTTTTTATAATTTCGACTTTTCAAATGTGATAAATGTGTGTTTTGCACATGTTAGAGGTGACTTAACTGGCATTCAGTGACTGCTATTGGCTATTGTACAAACAGCTTCATTTTTTTAGGATAATTTTTTTTTTCACCACACAGCCCTTCTAAAAAGGCACGCGCACCTGCTTAGAACGTGCGGCAAAACAAGTTATATCAACAAGCAATAATCGGACCTCTTAACCAATTCTCTGAAATACCCATTTATTAAATGTTTGATTCTAAGTTAAGCAGATTTGGGTACTTAATACCTGCGCGTGCCTCAGCCACAGGGGGGGGGGGGGGGTGCAGTGTTGTCATGATAAACAATAGCACCAATAGGGCATTTGAGATGCACGCTTTTTTTGTAATATTGGAGTTCTCAGCGGGGAAAATCTTTCCTTCCCTTGTCCATTGTAAACCAGCAAACAAAACAAACAGGGTAATTGAAAACAATACCGCAAACGGGGCTTGGGTGGAAAAAAGTCGGTGTTCATCGATTTGCCGTCATGAAATTTAGAAGTTATTTTGTTTTTACTACGGAAAAAACAACCGATTTAATTTCTTCATAATCACTATTCTCTAATTGTGTCCAACTCAAAGGAGGCCTTTGTCAATTAACGTGAAACGTATATATATTCTTATTTGTTATACATTGAATTATATTTTAATTTTCTAATTGTGCAATGTGGCTAAAGAAAATTCCGATTTTGGCGAAAAAAGCGGATTCTACTAAATCTACAAGTCTCTTGGATCACTCGAGAATGCGCACAATTCACACGGGTGCAGATGTAGATTTCAAAAAGAAAGCGGCAATTGTGCTTCAAACTATTGAAAAAGTGCTATTTTGATAATTTAAAATAATAATAATACAGGAAAAAAATAACTAACAGCTGTATGCAAATTCGTTCCGGCTGTTGATGGCCGAATTGAAACAACATGAAGTGGGGCAGCTTTAACTGGCTTGAGGTTGCCGCGGGGAATATTTAAACTCGGAATACGCTCTCGAACCAAACTTTGCTGTATTGAAATTAATAAATAAGTCAAGGAACGTCAAAAGCGGCGAGTGCCCCCCACCCCCCCCCCGGCTTCGACACCGGAGCGCGAGTCCGGCATGTGGCCGGTCCTCTCCCTCCCCTCGGGCCCCCCCCAATCCCTTCTTCTCGACATGCCCCCCCCCATCCCCGTTTACACTCAGCAGCAACGTGCCATCGATCATGCGCTATTATAAATGTTTTTGCCTCCGCAGGTACAAACCTCACTTTTCTGTGCAATACAATGTTTCCTCTTCCCCTCGGCTTCACGACGTTGGCTTTTTTTACGCCTTTTTACCGTAACCTCAGAGTAGCGTGTTGTCGCTCATAACTTTTTGTTCTTTTATTTTTATTTCATTTTTTTTTCCTTTTTTATCCGTAGGATCTGTTTACTGGTTTTTCCTAAATCGGCTTAAAAAAACAAAGTGTTACATTGCAGATGGCATGTCGGCAGATATATTTTTCTTGGGTGCCGACTAAAAGCGTGCGCGATTTCTTTTCCTTTACGGATGATAATACTGTATTTGGGGCACACGCCAAGGCTTAAGTTAATTTTCGTCGTTTGGCTATATTATGCGATGTTTCTGTGACAACCACGCGTTTGCAATACGAGAGAAAATTTAAACTTAAACAGCCAGGAGTGTTCAGCTCTGCCGCAAAGGCTGGCTTTCTTCCAATAAAGCTTATCTACTTTATTTGGTTTATATTTTTAAAACAGCACTTCATTTTGTACCTACAAAACTTGAACGATCTCTACCATTTTGTATGCTGCGTATGGCCGCCGGCTGGGGCAGAGATTTGACAGACTGAAGACGTTTGCATTGACTTTTAAGGAGTGGTCTGGAGAGAGGTGTGAGTGAGTTGACATACGTAAATATTGAAAAATATAAAGTACACGAACACGACTCGCAGACATACACAACTACAAAAAATTTCATTTTGTTACTTGTATTATGGTTTTTCCTGTTTAACATGTAAAATTGTAACCATTTAAAAGCGATAATAAAAGTCTTCAGTTACAAACACATCTTGCTCTGGTCTTTTTTTTTTACCAATGTTGATCGTATTCAAAGTGTCATTATCCGTGTCATTTAAATTGACACTTTGTGTTGTGTCATGAGACCTTTTTTTCCAGGCTCAGCGTGAAAAATAAGAGGTTTTACCCTTCATGGCAATAAAACTGATGTTACATTGTTCAAACACCAGATATATACATTTCGCAAGGAATCAAGTCTGCATTAACCACACGTGCTTGTGGTGAACATGGAAACAAACACGCGCTGACAATGTTCTATCATTGAAATTGTCATTAGCCGTGTCCTTAAATTAACACTTCATTAAATTGACACTTTTATTATTGAAATCGACGGGGTCTGCTGGTGTAGAGACACTGCCGTGGTGTGATGGTGAGCACGATGGTATTTAAATCCATGGGGACTGCCGACTTCCATTACATCTCGTGCGGCAGTTGTGGCAATGGGGACGAGTTTCTTAAATCCTCCCACCTCTGTCCGCCCTGCAGCATCAAGTGGGTACCGCCGCTTAGTCTGATCGGCAGGCAGGTCACCTGTGTTGAGGTCAAAGTGTGGATACTTCCACATCTTCCAAGATATGCTGGCCAATATGGAAGTAGGCCAAATGCCCTCTCTTAGAGGGGCTGTCCAGAGCTCCCTCGAGCGGAGAGGCCCCTTCTGTCAGCAGTGGCGTGAGCAGGCAATTGCAGAGCTGCGCCTTTACCTGCATCCACATTTTGCTCCCATGTCCGAGTGGGGGCGCCATGGTGGCAAGATGTTATCTCCCTCGCCTGATATGCAGGAGGTCGTGGGTTTGATCCCGACCCTGACGCCTGCTGTATATTTAGAGTTTCCATGTTCTCCCCGTGGTCGCGTGGATTTTTCTCCAGGTCCTCCGGTATTTCCCTCATAAATTTAGAATCAACATCACGCGTTTAGAGTATTTTGCTGCTATAAATTTCTACGTGAAAAGCCACTTGGGTGAGCTATCTTTGGCGATAGCCAGGTCGCTCTGAAAAAGAGCCGTATAGCTCAGTGACGCCTTGCCTGGTAAATATCTTTCTTTTTTTAGAAATCTGCATTTCAGGCAGCAGCTTCAAGCCCAAGTCGCTGTTGGTCGGCTGGCTTCGCGGGATGGTTAAGCGCAGAGCGAAACGGATTTTGCTTAATTTTGTTTAACTTCAACCCGTGTCATTCTCCATGCGAGTGCCTTGAAAGTCGTGCCTTCAAATAAATCCCGTTACGTTTTTACCAAAAACAGCCGGTGGGTGTCTTTTTTTTCGTCTCCCACGCTTCTCGAACGGCTCCCCGAGGTTTCTGCGACCCACCCGGTCCCAGTGTCTTGTGGCCACTCTGCTCACGCGGCGCTCTCGTTTGACCCAATTGCCACCTCGCGGCGGTTCGAGCACGGAATGTCCAGCCCATGTTTGTCGCGGTTGCTCCTGGGCGTAGCTCTGGTGTGGTTTCTCAGAGGGTTTTTTTTCCCCCCGGGTGTCATTCGGCACAACATCCTGACGTTTCACTCCGCGTGACGCACCGTCAAAACAAGTCGGGAGGGCTGCGAATAGCAATCCGTACCGGCGCGAGGTATTTAGTTTCGTCGTCCCAACTGTGTGAATTGGCGTTGAGGTTTCCCCATTCTCTAATGAGGATCATCCACGTACAAGGAGGGGATCGGGTGCCTCGCAGGTCACAGGTCGGAGCGCTGAGATGGCACCGCCGTGAGGCTGGGCTCGAATTCGGGCAACCGCCTGTGGGTCAATCTGGGTTCTCGTGTGCAGTGAGGTTATGGTCCCAGGCTGGTCACCGTTGACTTACAGGGAAAGCTACAGACTCGCCTAGAGACCCATAGACTCACATATGCCGAGTTGTGATTAAACGGGGTTCTCAAGTGTCGTGAGTTGATGGTCTCAGCCCGGTTCCCAATTACTACACACAAACATCCATCACATGAAATTTGTTTGTGCCCCGAGTGTGGCTATAATTCCAGCTTCTGGGAATTTTAAAATATCCGTTTGAACTTTGCGCAACATTCGTCTCAGGCACAGCAGGTGGGACATTGTGTGACCAGAGATAATGATAGTAACGTGAAGCGTTCTCGGTGGTGGCTCCGTGATATCCACTTCCGCGAGCCATTCTGTAACACGACGAGAGATCCGGCGGCTCTTCGTCTCGATACGCGACGCCGGGTGAACGATTCGAATGAAATCGGGAGCGAAGGATAACAAATGATGCAGGACATTCCATTTGTATTTT
Organism: Entosphenus tridentatus; assembly: GCA_014621495.2. Classification (NCBI taxonomy): domain Eukaryota; kingdom Metazoa; phylum Chordata; class Hyperoartia; order Petromyzontiformes; family Petromyzontidae; genus Entosphenus; species Entosphenus tridentatus. The sequence goes on from CM025646.2 coordinate 2,946,308, forward strand.
ATTCACGCGCATCTTTGTGTGTTGACTGCCCCGGGACAGGCAAGAAGGTCCGATACCCCGCGACGAACAGGCACTTCAAGGACCGCAATGCACTTTTCACATCCTTGCGTCCACCCTTGTAAACAAGATATTGCTTCTCATTGGACCCTCGCATTATTTAATCATGCCGCTCAGCCAGAGGCACTAAAACCAGTAACGCAAATTGGCAGCAGCAGCAGCAGGCAGCGGCTTGAGTGAGGACAGTGGGTGAGAGGTGACAAGCTTCTTGAATTGGTTACACAAAGGCCGGGGAAACAAACAAAAACACATTTAAGCTGATGCCTCTTTTTTTTCTGCCGTACAACCCGAGCCACGCTTGGGCTGTGCTGAGCCAGCCAAGCACGACTCACGACGCGCCACTGCGAATTTTCCACCGCAGAACCAGAGCCGTGCCGCTGACGTCATTCGCAGCGAGTGGATTGCAGACAGACTCGCGCAACGCATGGAATGATTGAACGCTCTCCTGGCCCTGCTTGGCCCCGAGCCAGATGCAGTTTCACGGTTTTGGTTCTGACTTGGCTTGGCAATTAGCCCAGTGGAAAATAAAACAGTCGGGCTGTGAGGGCCCCCGTGGTGGCTCGGCTCGGATGTGCCAGTGGAAAATTGGGCCACGGTGTGCAGAGGAAGGGAAAGAGGGTGGACGTGTCCCACAGTGAGACCGCCGGGCAAATATACAAACAGCAATGTCCACAGCCAATGACGTTTGGCTACGACCTTGCCGTTAGCGAGCCACACCGCGACCACAGCAATCGTCATTCTCTCGCTGAAATTTCGTTAATTACGCAGCAGCAGCAGAATCATCACCACCACTGCCATGTCATTTGTATATTCGCCGTGTTTTTTGGTCTTTCGCGGTGCCCTGCTGTCTCTGCGAAGGCTGCTACGTCATCCCGACCTGCGTCTTCATTGAGACCTCAGTCGTGAGTTGTATTGCATCACGGTGAATTCCGTCGCGTCGCAGTTCCGTTGTGTCACCGTTCTGTCGTGTCACAGTGCTGCCCGCCGCTCGTGGCATCGCCGTCGACTAAAAACAGAAAAGCACCGCCCGACGAGACGTTTCCCGCCGCTAATTCCGCGCACAAACAACGGAGAGAGCACCGCTGGACGACAGGACCCGGGGTCGCCCGGCCCCAAGGGGGTGGCTCAGTCGCTCTTGGCAGTGATGGCGTCCTTCTCGCGCCGAGCCTCCGCGTGCCGCTCAGCCTTCTTGGCCAGGTTCATCACGGTCAGGGACTCGTTGCGCTGCGCCGCCTGGGGGTGGGGTCGTCATGCGGACAGGTTCACGTTGAGTAACAACAACAACAATAATCGTAATAATAATGATGATGCAATTTGTAACGCGCGCAATATTATAATCATAATCTTTTACGCATACTGAAGGAAGCTAATGAGATTTTAATCTCTTTTTTTCACAGATTTCCAGTAGGACAAAATATAAGAACATGATTGGAATGCAAAGTATAGAAAGGGTAAGCAAATCACTTTATAAAGATAACTGAAGTATTTTTATTTTGTACTCGGTAAAGGCCGACTGAGCATATGAGCTTATTTTTCAGAAGCGACCTGGCCATCACAAATTATAGCTTAATCGTGTGGAAATTTATAGCAGAAGCCAAATGTATTTATTCAGCTGTGCCGGGTGGAGGAGGCTGTAGATGTGACGTGTCGGGATTTCACTCACGCCGTGATCTGACCCCAACGAAAATCATCGATTGAATCCTAAACATCTATCGCAAAAGCCTGCACCATAAAAAAATATATAAAAAGTGAATTTATATTGCGTCTAAATACAATTTGCATTTGAAGACACTGTACAAAAACAGTTTAACATAAGCATTATGTTGGCAACGAAATCCAATTATACAGATGTAATAACAATAGAGCCTGCATGCAGTATGAGGGGACTGGTGGCCACGGGAGGTAATGACAGGTTTATCAGTTGTGAGTGCGAAGGGACTGGTGGCCACGGGAGGTAATGACAGGGGAATCAGTTGTGAGTGTGAAGGGACTGGTGGCTACGGGAGGTAATGACAGGGGAATCAGTTGTGAGTGTGAAGAGACTGGTGGCCACGGGAGGTAATGACAGGGGAATCAGTTGTGAGTGTGAAGGGACTGGTGGCCACGGGAGGTAATG
>CM025646.2:2963372-2981309 GCA_014621495.2 Entosphenus tridentatus
GAGTGTTGGGTGGGTGGGTGAGTGTTGGGTGGGTGAGTGTTGGGTGGGTGGGTGGGTGAGTGGGTGGGTGAGTGTTGGGTGGGTGGGTGGGTGAGTGGGTTGGTGGGAGAGTGTTGGGTGGGTGGGTGAGTGTTGGGTGGGTGAGTGGGTGGGTGGGTGAGTGGGTGAGTGGGTGAGTGCTGGGTGGGTGAGTGTTGGGTGAGTGGGTGGGTAGGTGGGTGAGTGCTGGGTGAGTGTTGGGGCGTTGAGCCTTAACGTGAAGTCCAGAGTCAACCCAGACGCCAACGAGCTCAGTCACAATGCTGACATGATGAAAGACATTGCCAGCTCTCAGCGTTGCCACTTTTTCCACAGCTCAAACCGGGACAAACACAGGGGGGTGTTTCGAGTCGCCCTTTCCTGTAATGTCAAAACTGTGCAGTCGGGAATACACTTCAGAATCAGAATAAATATGTGTATTTATACTAAAGGAATCCGATGAGCTATAAAGCTCTTTATTCACAGATGTCCAGTCGGGGCACGGGGTAAGAATGTAACAACAACAAACAGTGCAAAAACATGATAGTCGTGCAAAGTACAAGAAAGGTAAACAAATCGCCCAAACACAAACACATACAACACTAAACCATCCCCAGCCTTACTCTGTGGTTATTTCGGTAAAGTCACGTGGGTATAAAATAAAATGAATCACGACGTTTCGGGCGCAACACAAGCGTCCATCATCAGGTGGGAAGGCGTGGTCTGCTGCTGACGATGGGCGCTTATGTTGCGCCTGAAACGTCGTGATTTATTTTATTTTATTCCTACGTGACTTTACCGAAAGAATCAAAGAGTATGGATTCCTGCAATCACGAAAGCTTCAAATCAAGTTCATCCCCATCCTAGCAGGCAAAGCCCACCGAGGTATTAACCTATTTTTCAAAATCGACCTGGCCACAAATTATAGCTCATCAAAGCGGCGAATTTTGTGGACACATCGCAGAAAAATAATTGAAATAGTTCAAACGCACATTTCTAAATGTGGAGGGGAAACGCGGAGGACCCGGAGAAAAAAAAATCCCCGCCACCACGGGGAGAGAGAGAACACGCAAACTCCAAATATACAGCAGCAGCAGGCGTCAGGGTCTGGATCGGGCCCGCAACCTCCTGCATACCAGGCGAGGTAGTCAACATCTCCCCACAATACCGGCCCCGTATTTCGGTACAAATCAATTCCCTGCCACCCGAACACAGACGCGAATTCACGAACTATAAAACAGGTGGCAACCCTATCAGCAATATACAATTAATCATTAAGAAGAAAAGATTATCTCGCTTTGTGCGGTAGTAGTAGATGCGTTCCACAAAAAGGGCGCACAAAGCAAAATCGCAGAAGGCTGCCGAGTAGCGCACAAAGTTCACAAACAAAATGTAGGGCCGCGTCTGAGCGTGAGCCACACGTGCATGACTTGAGAATCAGAATCATGTATTTATCCTGGAGGAATCCGAAACAGAGGTTATTTTTGGGTTAGATCGCGTAAATAACTAAATATAAATGCACCCTCAATTCATAGCTGTCAACCCATATAGTTTACCCCGTATTCTTGTACAGGGAAATTGGGGTTTCAGGTCCTTACGGCGTACAGCCGTTTCAATACGGGCAACATTTTATTTTGCCTATTTGTTTGTGTTTCTCCATTGTGATGGGGCTTTGTAGGATGAACGTTGAGATTTATAAGGGCACGGCGTGACCAATAAGGACTGAATTGGTCTGTAATCAGGTAGGGCACTGACAAACGGTTGGCAGGTATGGTCTGCACCAACCCAAACTTGGTGATGGGGCGGTGTTGTTAGTGCACAGGTGAGTGGGTGTGTGTCAGAGGAGCGGTGGTGCAGCGGTTAGCCACACTACTGCTGAGTCTTCTTCTTTGTCGTGTCTCCTGTCCCAACAACCTGCGTGGTCTTTTACCAATATTGTGCACAATCCACCGCTCCTGGGCGAGCGCTGGGTGTGTGTGAGAGATGGGGAGTGTGAGAGATGGTGGGTCCTGGGTGAGTGGGAGAGATGGTGAGTGAGTGAGTGTGAGAGGTGGTGAGTGAGTGTGAGAGATGGTGGGTGAGTGTGAGAGACGGTGGGTGAGTGTGAGAGATGGTGGGTGAGTGGGAGAGATGGTGAGTGAGTGGGAGAGATGGTGGGTGAGTGGGTGTGATGCGGGCCCAGTTGACCGGGTCACATTGAGAGTGAGGTCCACGTGGCAGAGAGCGATGGAAGGAGGGCATCACGGACAAGAGCGGAGCACGCGAACAGCGACAAAAGTCGTTCCAGTTGGGGGGGAGTCCTCGGCTGCCCAGAGGGGGGTGTTGCGTCTCCTGCCGAGCTGGAATCTTCTCGTCCGAGCAAATGTCCCGAGTCACACCGCCCGGGGGCGACATTGCTCCAGGAATTGACACAAAAGTTCGAAATTCAAACGTTGAACTTTTTTGGCGCAGCGCGTAGCAAACCGCGCTGATCGGAAGGACAACGAACTAAACACCAAGAAAACAAACTCTTTGGTTCTTTCGGTAAAGTCACGTAGGTAGAAAAATAATCGATCACGACGTTTCGATCGCAACACAAGCAATCGTCATCAGGTGGGAAAACCACAGCAAGAAACAACTGATCTATTCTTTTTATACCTACGTGACTTTACCGAAAGAACCAAAGAATATGGATTCCTGCAGTCAAGTTTCAAGTTTTCAAGTTTATTTATTCGGTGTAGCCCTGTGAGCCATTCGGCTCTTGAATCGGGTGCAACCGCAACAAACAAAAACATGAACAAGAAAACATCTTAAAGTGACTATGTGACTATGTGCAAACATAGTCACATAGAAAAGACAGCAAAATATTGCAGAAAAAGCACCGTACACCAACACTGTGTGCAAAAATCCCAGTGGGATGCAAGTCAAACAACAACAACCACAAGACAACTTAGATTAAGGCCATCAGTCTAACTCCGTACTACAACAAACAAACATGGCCAAACCAAAACACTTTTCGAAAATCACCAAAATAAAGCCATGAAAGCAATGAAACAGTGATCATAGGAACTGTGACCGAATTTCACAATAAACGACGTAAACAACATGTGCCACCAAACTCTGCAAGCCATAGCTGGCTGCATGAGTCACTCCACAACAGCAGGAGCATCAGTCACGAAAGCTTCAAACCAAGAAAGCAGTTTTCTTGGTTCTTTCGGTAAAGTCACGTAGAAGGGAAGTAATATGTTTAATTTTTATTATTTTATTACTTCCCTTCTACGTGACTTTACCGAAAGAACCAAGAAGATGAATCTCTGCAGTCACGAAAGCTTCAAATCGAAAAAGAAAGCAGTTCTGAAAAAATTAGTTTTCAATCTAAAAGTCCGCCGCTCCAGTGGCTGCCTAACATCTGAAGGAAGAGCGTTCGAGATGGCCGAAGAAGCGCGTCTGAAAGCGCTGCGCGATGCAGTTGACGTCCTTAGTTCGATGGTTGGTCAACAGCCACCGCCGCTGCTGCTGCTGCGAGGATGACCGGAGTTAGCGTGACGATGGGGTTTGGCTCCTTGACGAGACCAGCCAAGGAGGGCCGGATTAAAGTTATTCTGGTAGGCCCTAGGCACTTCTGCTTCGTTTCAAGTTTTTCAAGTTTATTTATTTGGTATAGCCCTGTGAGCCATTCGGCTCTTGAATCGGGTGCAACCGCAACAAAAACACATGAACAAGAAAACATCTTAAAGTTACTAAGTGCAAACAGCAAATCCAAGAAAAGACAGCAAAATATTGCAGAAAAAGCACCGTACACCAACACTGTGTGCAAATATCCCAGTGGGATGCAAGCCATCAGTGATGATCTTCTACAGCTGGTTCTGCTGCCACACGTTACTGCTACCGCCGCGATCACCCGCTTGGTGTGCGAGAAACACAATTTGATTGATTTGAAGTTTTCGTGACTGCAGGCAAAATTTTTGTTTATTGCTGTGGTTTTCCCACCTGATGATGATTGCTTGTGTTGCAATCGAAACGTCGTGATTTCATTAGTTTTGTTTTATACCTACGTGACTTTACCGAAAGAACCGAAGAGTAATTGATTTATGTTACTTTCTAATTTTGCAATTAAAAAAATCTCGAAAAGTTCGTCTCCGGTGTTAATTTCTCTCACCTTATGAAATGAAACCAATTGACATTGACTCTGTCTCTTTGTATTTACATTGTGACTATTCTTGCTATATATACACACTAGCTGTACTACCCGGCTTCGCCCGGGACTTGGATCCACCACGCCCGGCCGCCTTTGTCTCCCCAGTGGTGATGTTCACACACCACAGCAGTTATTTGTTTGAGGCTGAGTCGACCTAGGGGAGGCCCAGGACCGGTTCAAATAATCGTCACCGGTGGTGGCCGTGAGCGGGAATCGAACTCGGGTCGCCGGGTTCGTAGCGCAGCGCGCTAACCACTACACCACCGCGGCCCCCCGTCATCATCGACGGGGGCATCGATTCCTCGTGCTCCGTCACCCGTCTGGGTTCGATGTTAGAACGCCGTTCGTCTGGGACGACAACTCGGGCGGGTTCCAAAGGGAGCCGGCGGCTTTGTTGTTGTTGTTGTTGATTTGTTGTTGTTGTTGTGTTGTTGTTGTCCGGCAGCAGTGGCACGGGCCCGCTGCCGAGGTGCGGGCGTGGCTGCACGACATCTAAGACGCTGACAAAGCCTCGTGGGCATTGTGAGCGTGGTAAACATGGCACCTTGCTGGGGCAACGTTGACTGGACGTTGGAATGTTTACTGGGAGGACACTGCCTTCTGTAAACGACGATGCCGCTTGGCTCGGCACACACACACAATGGTGTATTGAATCAAACGGAGACCTTGGGTAACACTGGTCAAGAAAAAAAATTTCTGGCCTGGACTTTTGCAGCTGTTTTAGAATAATTTCAGGGTGCTGATTCAAAATCTTATCTCAGATTTACTCTATCACGTCTCATTTTTATGCTATCGGCATACCCCATTTTCATTGATTTTACCAGAAATTAACTCTGTCACTTATGATTGCAAGTTGTTGCGAGTCAGTGACTGCTTTAGTGTTAAAATATGGTGCTGTATTTTTAGGATAGTGTGTTTATAATAAAATTTTATGTAGATATCCACATTTATTTAATATTTTTCTTCTGCAGTTTTTATTGAAAATGCAATATTTGATATCTCAAAAACCTGATGTGATAGACAAAAACTGATGCCAGATTTGGAATCGGCACCCCAAAATTACCTTAAACCCGTTGGAATACCTTATGCCAGAAAAAGTGTGTTGACCACTGTAATGCGAAGAGCAGAAACACTCCGAATGGCATGAGAATCGGAATCCTTATTTAGACCGGAGGAATGCGATGAGCTCTGAAGACACTGTTCACAGATTGTCCAGTCAGGGAGCGGGTCAGCAGGTCACAACAAACAGGACAACAGGAATTCACCATTCCAACTCTTACGTGTACAGGGCAAATGCAGTACACAAGACGACTTCTGACATTAATTAACGCCACTTCAACAGCCCTTGCCGTCTGATGTTCTTCACTCATTATCAGAGGGGGTCAACTTTCGCCGATAGATCATCAGCGTGAGTGCCGCCACACCGCCTACAAGACAAAATAAGTCACTCATAATATAGGGGGGAGGGGGGGTTTGGGTTAGATCGCGGAAATATATAAATGTGTCGTAAAACCCGCCACCACCCGACACAGCCAATGAGTAAGGTTTGTCACGTGAACAGAGCTTGCCAATTCGTCACTAGTACAGCAACACCGGTAGTGTGTTAGAGAGCAAATCCACATCATTTCCAATCTGAGTTCGACGTTTCGCCAGTAATTACAACTAGCTTCGGCAGGCTGTCCCACACCGGCGTGCTGTACGAGTAACGAACCCGCATGTTGTATTTACGTGACAAACTTTGCTAATTGGCTGTGTCGGGTGGTGGTGGCTTTAACGACACATTTATATATTCACAAGATCTAACCCCCCCTCCAAAAACTGTATTTTGGATCTTGATTTGAAGCTTTCGTGACTGCTGGAATCCATACTCTTAGGTTCTTTCGGTAAAGTCACGTAGGTATAAAATAAAATTGTATTTTATTTCATACCTACGTGACTTTAAAATAAAATACATTCTTTTATACCTACGTGACTTTACCGAAAGAACCAAAGAGTTTGTATTTTGGATGATATTGGTCGCGAACGCCTACGTGTTAAACCAAAACCATTCACATGTGTATGTTGGGGGGGGGGGGGACGCACTAAAGGCCACATGGGGCCACAAGGTGGCCTTTAGTGTGGCCCCTCTCCTGCGGTAGTCCATCCCCGGAGGTTCACTTGACGATGTTTCGCGCTGTGCTGCTGTCAAGCGAGCCGTGACGGTGCTGCGTAGGAGAGTGTTGCCAAACAGGTACGATGGCTCTGCCCTCCTCAAAACAAGAGAGGGTTTCTGTGCGATGTTTCACCACCAGCGGTTTGCGAAACATTCCCACGGATTAAGGAACAAACAAACCAGCAATGCCCCCTTGACGCATCCGCATCTCCACATGAACACACACAAAACAATATTCTGTGTTCAGTGTTTCTTAACACGTTACATCAGCCGCACCGGGAGTGCAGAATTCCAGCAGCTTTGCGTCAAGACGAGCAGCGAACTGTGGACACATTTGGTCACCGCTTTGTCTCATCGAGCTGCTGCATCTTAGAGGCAAGGAGCCGCTGTCGACATTGGTTTTGTCTCATCGGCATCAGCCAGGCCTGCTCCAATCACCTCCGATGAGCACGGCTGGCTACGTACGGCGTGTAAGAAGTTATTTCAATAAAATACCGGCGAACTACCGATCTTTACGACATTGGGCAAAATGATTTCGTCCGACACAACTAAAAAAGAGTCGCTTCTTCAGAACTGATTTTTGGTGCTTAGTTTGTTGTCCTTGACCCGCATCTCCGATGGGCACGGCTGACTACGTACGGTGTGAAAGAAGTTCAACACACAACAACAACAACCGCCATTCGCCACTAAGTGGCGGTGACGTCACCACGACGCTTGTGCCAGGGCATGTGCGCCTTGAGGCCACGTGAAGTGTCGAACGCCCGCTGGCAGGAGGTCACGGGGCAGACCCAGGACCCAACACACACACATACAGACATACAGACATACAGACATACATGCGGAGGCAAGAGGGGTCCGTGGGTGTAAGATCGCATTAACACGCCGCCTCTATTCATTCCGACTGAGGCAGAGGCAGCTGGTTGCAATTCGTCTCTTTAAACATTCCAGCCCAACAACAGAGGGCCCCATCGCGACGCCTCTCTGCGTCCGTTTGGGGTGCGGCATCTCGCCATCATTCACCTCTCCTCCTTCCTCCCCCCTCCTTCCTCCTCCTCCCCCCTATCGCCCCCCAACCCCCCTCCTGATTAGTTCTCCAACCGCCTCAAACCTGTTCGGGGCAGCTGAAGCGACTCTCCGCTATCGATTACCCATCGCCCAGATATTTAAATACCCCCCCCACGCCTGCCATCCACTCTGCACAAAGACACAGAACCCCCGTATAGCCTTGAACAGACTGTGGGGGCAAGTGTGGTTAGCGAGTAGCACCTGTGAAGGAACAGTCCACGAGGGAGTGGATGGCCAGCACCACGCCCGACCGCCTTTGTCTCCCCAGTAGCGATGCCTACACACCGCACCAGGTACCCATTTGAGTATCGAGGGGGAGCCCAGGACGACCGCTTCAAATGATCGGTTTTGGCCGTGGGCAGGAATCGAACTCGGGTAGCTGGGTTCGTAGCGCAAGGGCGCTAACCCCTACGCTACCGCTCCACTCTGCATACCCTCCCCCGCAAACTCACAAATCAAATCATCATCATCCTTAATATAATAATTCTAAACACTTGAGGAGCGATTCCAACGAGGTTAAATCGAACGTAAAAGCTCGCAGAGGGCAAACGAATGATAGATTCTAAACGCCAGTCAATGCGATCGTGGTCTCCACGATTCGGGGGCAGGAGGGGATTTGTCAAAACTGTGGCCCTCTGCAGTTGGCTGGAGGCACGTGGAGCGTTTCCCTTCGTTGCTGAGCTGTGAGAGGAATGATTCGAGGGTGGAGATTGGGTTAAGGTTCGGGTTAGGGAGGTAGTCGGAGAATCCTTCAGAGAGAAATTTGCTCCCAACTCGGAGATAAACGTTACATGAAGCGAATGTTTAACGCGTAGTGGCCTTTCGCGATCGGTATTATTCATAACAAAGGCTTTGTCGGTTAGATCGCGTAAGTATAAATGTGTCGTAACCCTCCACCACCCGACACGGCCAGCAAGGTTTGTCACGTAAACAACACGCCCATTAATTACTACTTCAGCCCGCCGGTGTGTTGGAGAGTACATCCATAAGATGTACAATGTTAGTAACGAATTGGCGGTCTCGCCATAAGGTTCAATTTTATAACTCGGTGAGCTTTACCCTTGTTGAACAAAAAATCATTCGCTCACCGCATGAATGTTGTGAAATTCCTTTCGTGTGGGCGTCTTGCTCGTTGTGCAGCGATGTGATAATGCAGTTTGCATGAATCACACTGCTATATTAAAGCGCTCATTATCCTAATTTCAGAACAAATCCAACGCTAATCTCGCCCAATGTTGCCCATTAACCAACGATGCCCATACCCTGACACACTGCACAGGCTTCGTTCGCAACAGCATCATCAGCAGTGACATCTACACGATAGTCCAGATGTCTCGTGACTTACAATCTTCTCGCAGATATCCAGTCGGGGCAGGGTAGAATGTTACAACAACAAACATATTCGTTTCTATTCTTGGTTATTTCGGTAAAGTCACGTAGAAGGGAAATAATAAAATAATATAAATATAAAACAATAAAAATTCTCTCGACGTTTCGACTGCAACTCAAACAATCGTCATCAGGTGTGAAATCCACAGATATAAATTTTGAAAAAAGTGGATGTTTATCAAATATGTATTTCTATTTTAAATTAAACTTTTTTGTAAAAAAAATCAAGTAAAGTTTTCGAGAATTAAATGGGGGTTCGTTTATAAGACATCACGAACCACCGTGGAGTTGTTCCTGCCGATGAAGCAGTTTGTGAGAAGCGACCTGGCCATGAAGTGGCTCATCAGGTGCAAATGTTAAACAGCGAAATACTCGAAACGCGTGATGTTGATTCTAAATGTGGAGGGGGAAGAGATCACTTCTGCAGTGTCATCGGCAAAAATCAGCAGAATTATCAGCAGCATCTGCATTGTCTTTGTGAATGATGCTGCTGGTGGTGATGCTGCTTGCTGATGAAAGTGAAGATGTGAGTGGGTGGGTGAGGGGTGGGTGAGCGGTGGGTGAGGGGTGGGTGAGGGGTGGGTGAGCGGTGGGTGAGTGGGTGAGGGGTGGGTGAGCGGTGGTGCAGTGGTTAGCGCTACGCTGTGCTACGAATCCGGCGTCCCGAGTTAGATTCCCGCTCACGACCAACACCAAGTGACGATTATCTGAACCGGTCATGGGCCTCTCCTAGGTCGACTCAGCCTCAAACGATGTGTAAACATCGCCACTGGGGAGACAAAGCCGACCGGGCGTGGTCGCTGGCCACCCACCCCCTCGTGTACCGTTCCGGCCTTCATAGGTGCTCGCTAACAGCACTTGCCCCGACAGCCTGCAAGAGCCTATCATGGGGAACCTTTGTCTTTGTATTTCTCGTGCACAGGGACAGCTGCCACGGCTGTCGCAGCAGCAATCGTCGCCACCCCAAGCTGCCACAAGCTTGGCAAGGACCCTCCTCTCGACGAGTTAATGGTGACCTCGAATGAATGAGAGAATGAATGAACGAACGAAACTGGCGTCAGCTGACTCCTACAATGATGAGTCAGCAGTCACGCGCGCGACGGTCACGTGACCCGCCCACGCGACCCCCCCCTCGCCCGCGACTCCCCCGCGACCTCCCCTCCCCCGCGGCCGCCGCCGTCGCTCCTCCCACCAGCAGGCGAGGGAGGGGGAGGGGACTAAGCGCGCTCCTGGTCACGTGAACCACAAAGACAAAGTTCCCCCGGCGTGCCGTGTAGCCTTCACAGAGTCGCTGGGGCAAGTGCTCTTAGCGGCTGTGAAGGCCGCAGGGCCGGGTCAATGTTCTTGGCAGGGCCCCTAGACCAGCGCTGTGTTGTTCAATAGGCCCGGGCACTGTGCCCAGGGCCTGTAACTCGTTTTAAGGGCTGAGTCGACCTAAGCGAGGCCCCAGGACCGGTTCGGATAATTCGCCGAGGGCAGCGGCTGCGTCGCTTCTGCAAGCGAAGCTGATGGCTCCGTGGGCTTTGCCTGGGTCAAATTTATTGCAGGTTTAGTTTTGTGTTTTTATATATTTTGTTTAGGCGATTTGTTTACCTTTCCTATACATTGCACCGCTATCGCGTTTTTGGTATTTTTTGTTCTTGTAGCTTTATGACCCCCTCCCCTACCGGACAAAAAGAGCTTTACAGCTCATCGGATTCCTCCAGCATAAACGTTCTGACCTGTACCCCCCCTTCTACCGGACATCTGTGAAAAGAAAAAAGAGAGAGAGCTTTGTAGCTTTTCGGATTCCTCCAGTAATATCTACGTATGAAAGAGAGATATGGGAAAAAAACACAGATTCTGAGCTTTACGAAGCGCGCTAACCGCTGCGCCACCGCTCCCTCCATGCGAGACCACGGAGGCTGCCCTCCTCCCCCAGCGGAGTGGGGGAGGAGGAGGAGGAGGAGCAAGAGGAGGAGCAAGAGGAGGGGGAGGAGCGAAGAGGAGGAGGAGCAAGAGGGGGAGGAGTCGTGGTGATGAAGTTCGCGACCGCGGCCTCGGATCGACGTCAGACTCCGTGAGGTTTGATCCGACGACGCCGCCGCTTCCGCTCCTGCTTCTGCTTCTTCTTGTTCCGCATTTCTCCCTCGAGTCGTTCCCCGAGCCGCCAAGATGCTGTGTGGAGGAACTCACAAGGTGCAGGCGGCCACAGCGGACATCCAAAAGATCGCCGACGAGGTGAGTAGGAGGAGGAGGAGGCTTCAACCCACTCATCGCCACGGCCCCGCGTTGTCACAAAGACAAAGATGACCCCTCCACCCCCTCCACCCCCTCCACCTCGTCAAGTCCTCCCCGGCTGCCTTTGTCTCTCTAGTGGCGACGTTGACGCCACAGCAGCAGCAGGTTCACCACTCAGGCATTCGAGGTGAGGGCCCAAGCCGCGACTTCTCACTGGTTCGCGGTGGCCGCTGTGGTCCGCGGCCGTGGCGGTCGTGGGCCGGAGTCGAACTCGGGTCGCCTGGGATCGTGGGGCCGGTCCTGTCGCTAGAGATCGATCCATAGACGGCGGCTCCGTCATCGAGGGGCATTACGGGCCAACACAGAGCATGAACAAACACGCGTCTAACAACACTTTGTGGCTTTAAAAGGTGGGGGAATTGGCGACGTTTCGAGCCGTGGCCCTTATTCATGCCACGTAAATAGGTCCGAGAGATGAGTGGGTTAAGAGTTGGAGCCTTTGACACCACGGAGGCCCGATGATAATGACACGTTTACGATTGTTTTATAGTTTAACACGTGGACTTTCGCGACCAATATCCACAATACAGGTTTGTTTTGGGTGAGATCGTCGTACTCTGATTGTAAATGTTGTGGCTCTTAGCTCTCTACTAGTAACGAATTGGCATGTTCTGTTTACGTGACAACCCTTACTAAGTGGCTGTGTCGGGTTTAACGACGCATATTTACGGGATCTAACCGAATCAAACCCTGTACTATGAATGTGTTTTGTATAATTACACAATAGTGCCACCAGGCAAGGCATAGGGCGAACGAGGAAGTGAAAGTCGCGATGACCGCATCAGTGTCCACTTGTTCTAATAATTACTAATCTAATGTTGTCTTCGGAAGGCCCTAACACAGGTGCTTAAATGCCCACGACACTTCGTAGTCCATTATTAATTGTGGTCAACTTTATATTCATCATAAAGGTTTACTTCAAATTTTTAGTACAAATTGTAAATGTTGTGGATTTGCTCTCCAACACACCGGTGGGCTGAAATAGTAAACTAATTGGCACGCGTTGTTGACGTGACAAACCTTACTGGCTGTGTCCGGTGGTGGAGGGTTACGACACATTTATATTCATATTCTTGGTTCTTTCGGTAAAGTCACGTAGAAGGGAAATAATAAAATAATATACATATAAAACAATAAACATTCTCACGACGTTTCGACTGCAACACAAGCAATCATCATCGGGTGTGAAATCCACAGCAAGAAAATTTTCACATTTTCTTGCTGTGGTTTTCACACCGAAACGTCGTGAGAATTTTTATTGTTGTATATTTATATTATTTGCCTTCTACCTGACTTTACTGAAAGAACCAAGAATATGAATGCCTGCAGTCACGAAAGCTTTAAATCAAGACACATTTATACTTACGCGATCTAACCCAAAAACCTGTATTATGAATATTGGTCTCGAAAGCGTACGTGTTGACTTTATATGATATACAGTACTGTATATATTTAATTTTGCGTTGCCTAAGACGGAATGTCACCCAGAATTCATCACATTTCCCAACTCAATTAGGGTTTGAGCCTCAATAGACAATATGATAAATAGCAGGATGGACAATGGCAAAATACCTGTAACGTGTAAGTTTGTATTCAATTCCATGGTGGGGCTATTGTGTTTATTTTCAGGGAATGAGATGGTTCGTAAAATAACGTTTAATTGCTTACCCAGGAAAGTCACGCTGAGAGTCAGTCGTAGGAGCCTGCTTCAAGAGGGCCCTGCATTGGTTTTTATTTAAGGATATACTGTACGGTCAGTGTTTATACACGTGGGAGGAAGCTGGAGCACACACAACGTGCGAGGGGGCAACATTCTTTCCCCGTAAAGATGACCCAGGGTGTGGCACCTCGACGCCTACGGGAAAGGGGAAGTTTCGCAACATTTGTGCAATTCACCAACCTCATAACGAGGGGTGCAACGTTTGGGGTGAATAAAAAAGTATTTCATCACTTGTTAAAACTTGATCTTGGCCATTGTACAACTGGTTTTGCGTGTGGCTTAGATGGGTTCATACATGTAAAAATAACTATTAATTCTTACGCTTCATCTACGAGCGGTTGGTGAAACCGCAGCCATGCGGTTATTTCACGCGGCTCGATTCCACATGAGGTCTGGGGCTTTGGAACGGCCCACAAACAATACTCTTCTATCCCTGCAACAACAAAACAACACCTTCGCCGCGGCCATCAGATACTGGAATATGAGTGGAGGAATCCGTTCCGCCTTGGCAGCAGCGCTTCCACTTCTTGCTTCATCGCAAATAAAATCGTTTTAAACCATTTCGTGAATTGGTTCTAATTTGTTGCAAAACATTTTTTTAGAAAGTTGAAAACTGTTTTTTTTTTTTTATTAAACTCACTACTTTTAACACAATTTTTGTCCCCATCATGGCCATTTAATGATACTCTCTCGGAAAATAACCCATCACTTCTTCTTGGTTCTTTCGGTAAAGTCACGTGACTTTACTGAAAGAACCAAGAAGATGAATCCCTGCAGTCACAGAAAGCTTTAAATCGAAACCCACCACTTGCTTTTTGTTACTATTTTTCATGGCTTGCATTTCAACACGATTTGGATGCATTGTTTTATATGAGTAGAACCATATGTGTTCCGTGGCTTTACACAATACATAGTTGCCAAAGTAGGAAACGGAGGTGGTCTCTGATGTGGTTTATTTAAAAATCTGAATTTAAAAGCCAACGGACCGATAAAAGCCCTCTATGTTTATCCAAAACATCCAAGCCAGTTCGGGGGTCAGAGCTACCACCGCCGAGACCTTGGGGTCAAATCCTGGTTTCAGCCGCCTGTCATTAAACTGGAATCTCAGGTGCGGTTCGTTGATGGTCTCAGCCCAGGTCACCATTGATTGACTGCACACACAAAAACAACAATAATACATACGTTTTTTGTCGTAAAATTTGCACAAATTCCACTTTTGACAATTAAAATGTTTTACTCTCCACCGGTGTGCTGAAGTAGCAACTAATTGGCACGTTTTGTTTACGTGACAAACCTTTACTAATCGACTGTGTCGGGACGGTGGTGGGTTAAACGACCTTTATATTGACCCAAACAAAACCTCTGTTATAGAATAGCCAAAAAATTGGGCTTGCTGCCGTGCAGCGAATTCCCCTACACAGCAAGGCTCGCACCCTCACGGCGGCTCTTCGTCGAGCGTGGAGAAGAGGCAATGGAAGAGATCTCGGGCTGTAGATCCGTCATATCTTGCCAGAGGCTGTGCGCCAACATGAGGCTGCTTAGTGTGCGAGAGAGACGGCGTCATGTGTCTTGGGACACTACCGGTTCTCGTGCTGCCGATGAAGCACGGCTGGAATCTAAATTTGAAAGAGACGGTGATATTCGTCAAACATTATTGAGCAAAAAGAAGACTAACATTCACCCGGGTACAACAAGCGAGCTTGGGATGGGACGCACCCATGGAAAGTGGTCATAATTAACTTCTGCGTAAATCCGTTAATGCGAAACTTGCCCCGGTTTCCACATCGAAATTGAGTGCAAGATTCCCAATTCCGGCCACAAAAACAAAACCCCTACTTTTTAAAGTTGTGAAACGCATTCGTGAGAAAGTGGTTTGTTATCGCCACCCCCACAGATGAAGTCGCACGCGGAAGAGAAGACGGGCAAGAAGTTCAGCGCCTTCGAGGCGAAGACCTTCACCACGCAGGTGGTGGCAGGGACCAATTACTTCATCAAGGTGAGATGGGGCATGCAGCCGCCCCCTGCCCACAGCGTCGCGCGGAACGACGTCGCGATTGGCACAAACCACCGGTCCTTGTGCTTAGTTCATCTCGGCTCGGGTCGTGCCTGTCGTGGCTGGGGCAGCGGCGTAGCAATCTGGCGTGTGTAACGGGGGGTGGGGAGGGTGGCACCAGATGCCATCTCTCTTGCCCGGTCTATAGGAGGTCGTGGGTTCAAACCCGACCCTGACACCCGCTGTATATTTGGAGTTTGCGGTGTCTCTCTCCCCGTGGTCCGTAGATTTTTTTTAATGGGTCCTCTGGTTTTTCCCTCCACATTGAGAGTGTGGAGAATGTGTTTTAAATTTCCACGTGATGATGAGCCAATTTGTTGAGCTTTCATTTGTGGTAGCCAGGCCGCTTCTGAAAAAAGAGGTATATAGATCAGTGGGCCGTAACCTGGTAAAATAAAAATAGTTTTTTTGTTTTCTATAGAGCGCGAAATCGCACAATCCGAGCCCGCATAGAGCGAAGGAAGCCTGTGTTTGCCCAATGGCCGGAGGGTAACAAACACGTTCCTTCGGAGTGGGCAGGTAGGAACTTGGTTGGACAGCACATTCGTGCGATCCGTGTCACGCGGTGCGTCACGTGGTGCTGAGCCCGCCCGAAGTGCTCTATGAAATACAAATCGAGGGCGTGGATATGCACGACAGACAGACAAATAATTCCTGGTGGGCAGTGTGGAACTGTTGTTCCTACCTGTATAACAACCGAACTGAACACATCAAAATTGCTTCGTTTAATTCCCATCGTGCCCAACAACACTCGTCATGACCTGACAATGCATCCCAGAGCTGTGCAGCGCACCTGCGAACACCTGCGCCGTGCTGGAATAACATCACCTTCGCCTCGTTTTGTGAACCCTGCGCTCTTCCCTTGCCGCCCTCCCACCACCGCGCCCTCCCCAAGGTCCACGTGGGGAACGAGGAGTACATTCACCTGCGCGTGTACGAGCCTCTGCCGCACACGAACGCGAAGCGCAGCCTGCACAGCGTGGAGCACCCCAAGAAGCTGGGCGACGAGTTGAAGCACTTCGGCTGAGCCGGAATCGCCAGTGACCACGCGTGCGTGCGCATGTGCTTGCGCGTGCGTGCGTGTGCTTGCGCGTGCGTGCGTGTGCGTGCGTGTGCTTGCGCGTGCGTGTGCTTGCGCGTGCGTGTGCTTGCGCGTGCGTGCGTGCGCGTGTCTGCTCGCTCGCCAGAGCAGAGCACGCAAAATGCGTTACAACCGACCGCTCGGTTACTGCCACCACCACCACCACCACGACTCTTGCGATTGTGTAAATGACGGCCCATTCCACATTGTTAATGCACGGTGCGATCGACCTTCATTTGTGCTGGCCTCGGTTTATTTGTTGTATTTGTTGCGTCGTGATGCCGTGGCGACAGGGGAGCAGGCCAACACTGTGGGTTTCCGCCGGACAGGCTCAACGTTTTTTGGATTTTCCGAGAAGACAAACTTAACAATTTGGACCAAAATTCTAGTCTGCTATTTTCTTCCATGCACCGCCGTCTTTGCGTTTGCGAAATTGACTTTTCCTGCTCGCTGCGAATTGACAGATTTGGAGAAGTCGATTGGCAGAATTCATCCGAATTTCCGCGTGTAGAAATGCATTGTGGAAAATTACAGGTAAAAAGGATACGTAGAACTCGAGTTATAAAAATACGATGAAAAATAAGAATAGGTTTTATACCTTTTTTGACAATGAAACGAGGTATTAAGATGTTCAAACACCAAATAGACACCTTTTGCAAGGGATAGTCTACATTAACCACACATGTGGCAACACATGCAATCAAACATGCTCTGATAATATTCGCATTATCTTTGAAACTGATTGGCCTACACCAGAAGACAGCGTTCTTTACAGCCGTGTCTCACCGCCGGTGTTAAAGCAGAGAACGCCGGAAGGCGAACGGTGCAGAGACAATGCGAGTGTCGGAGCATTTATAGCTCTTGTCGAGCAGTTTTTACTAAAAAGGTCCCAACACGTTTGAGCAGAACGATGCAAATAAAACATTTCTTGTAGGAGAGCAGGCCTGGCGGTGAATGACGCGGTCTATAAAAGGTCTTGTGTGTTTAAGGGAAAAACTCGCGGGCCGAAACTGCAGTAAACGTTGATTTTGTACGAGAGATGTATTAATTTGTGAGCTTCTGAAGTACAATCCTAGTGTGTTCGGCTGCGGATCGTGGGTGTGGGTTTAGCTGATTGATCAATAAATGGCTTTTAAAAAAAGCAACACCTGCTTTGTGACTTGGTGAGTGGGTGGCGAGGAGAGTGCTGGGTGAGAGATGGGCGAGTGGGTGGTAAGGTGGGCGGAGTGGTGGGTGAGATGGAACCCGCTCATCCCGCAAAGAATATCTAGAATAATCAGGAGGGGGCGGCATTGCTGCAGGAGTTGTGCAGGGAAATTGAGAGTCATGAATGGCATTTCAGGCCCCTGAAAACGCCCTGCATGAGTCAATGCGCAACTGGCCTATGATCTAATCACCCGACATGTCCAATCTCGTTAGGTTAGGCCAGATGGAGCCAGGATAGTTGTTAGCTGTGCTTCTGGGGCCGTCTGGAACGCTCTTCCGATATTAGGAAGCCACTGGGTTATGCACTTTTAAATCTCGATCGAAAAGTATTTTGAGAACTTCTGTTGGTGTTTAGTTTGGTGTCCTTCCCCCGCACCTCCGATGAGCACGATTGGCTACGTACGGTGAAAAAGAAGTTCAACAACATACTCCGTGCCTGCCAGGTTGCTTGAGGCTGCCGTGTGGCGACGTGGTGGGCAGCAGAGGTCACTGCTGTGGTGTACTGCACTCTACCCCTCCCCCCCCCGTTCACCAATGCGCATTGACCAGTATGGTGAAGTATGGTCAAATAACCCCCACGACCCACATGGAATTAGGGAGGCTCTCATCTAAAACCCACAACATCATGGGTGTGGGTTTAGCTGATCAATAAATGGCGTAATAAAAAAAAATACTGGTTCTGACGGAGTGAGTGAGTGACCAAGGTGAGTGTTGGGTGAATGGGTGGCATGGTGAGTGGGTGGCATGGTGAGTGTTGGGTGAGTGGGTGGCATGGTGAGTGTTGGGTGAGTGGGTG
>CM025646.2:2995397-3007380 GCA_014621495.2 Entosphenus tridentatus
CTCATCCACCTTATCACCCACTCGCTCATCCAATCACTCGCTCATCCAATCACTCACTCATCCACCTTATCACCCACTCGCTCATCCAACCGATAACTCATCCACCTCATCACCCACTCGCTCATCCAATCACTCGCTCATCCACCTTATCACCCACTCGCTCATCCAATCACTCGCTCATCCACCTTATCACTCACTCCCTGATCCAATAACTCGCTCATCCAATCACTAACTCATCCACTTTATCACCCGCTTACTCATGTGACCTCTCACTGACCTCATCGCTCAATCATCTCATATCTCCCGCCCCTCCCGCACCCAATCTCTCCCTGCCCCCCCCCGCCCCTCTCACCGGCGCAGGGCACCTGAACGACGCCTACCTGTGGCTGAGCCAGGCGGTGCTGGTGATGGAGCGGGCCCTGCTGCTGCTGCGCGAGGTGCACGACGGCTCCCTGCACGAGGGCGTCGCGTACGCCTCCTACTCGACGCGCTCGCTGCTGCAGTACGTCCACCTGCTGCTGCGACACCTCGACGTCGACCACACCGGACATCCCTGGCTGCGGCAGCACTTCGCCTTCCTCTACCACACCATCCTGCCCGGTACGCCGGGGGGCGGGTGGGGGGTGGGGGTCTGAGCACCAACACCCTCCCCCCCCCCTCACCACCTCCCAGCTCCCCTCCTAAAACTAAACTTTTGTATTTTTACCAGGTAAGGCCCACGGAGCTCTATAGCTCTTTCTTCAGAAGCGACCTTGGCTACACGTAGGCACTGTCCAGGTGGATGGGGCGAGAGGTGGCCGGGGGGGTGGGCAGGGGTGGGTGAAGGGGGGGAAGAGGGGCGGGGAGGGAGGGGAAGGTGTTAGCATGGATGAGCAAGTGAGTGGGTGATGACTGAGTGAGTCAATGGTCAGGTTAGTGGTCCGGCGAGTGAGTTAGGTGGATGGGCGATGCGATGCGTGGTCAACTTGAGAGCCAGAATTTCACGATGGACAAAAGCGGCCCCGCATCCAAGCTCACTCCGCTTAGCATCCCACCGTTCGTCGTGGAGGCCTGTGGACCGACGCGAACCAACGTCGGTGGCGGAGTTGTCGAGCGTGTAGGCGGTGCAACTGCACCGGGGTGGCCCCTGGCCCCGAGGGGCCCGAGGCAGCCCCGCCCTGGGCAGAGCACGGTGAGCCGGCACCGAGCGCTGGCGGCTGGCCTGGAGGGCCCTGGCAGTGACCGGCTTGGGTCAACATTGGCGGACGACGTGCTAATTGGAGACGGCTGGGCCCCATTTCATTGCTCGCACCGGGGCCCGTGCCAATGCCGCTCGCGCGCGCAGGCGAAATCTGCTCACGACGGTGGGACCGAACGCGTCGGTACGAGAGATGCAATTGGGCGGTGCGTGGCCGGGCTCATCTGGATGGAATCGGCGACGCTTGGCAGCTTGCCGCGGGCTCGACGGAGTCACTACGCCAACGCCGCGATGGCCAAATCTCACCATAAATGCGCCCAATCCGGTCGGATCTTGAGACGCTAAGTCGGGGTTAAGCCTGGTTATTACGTGGATGGGAGAATGCCTGGGAGTCCCACATCATACGTAGGCTTGGGCTGCAGGGTGGCCAGGATAGCATTCTTGAATCGATCTGTATGGAGCAGGAAAACCGTGCTAACCGAAGGAGCGCGTGACTGCCGCAGGCTTCCAGCGCACGGTTGGGATCGCCGACTCGAACTACAACTGGTTCTACGGCCCCGAGAGCCAGCTGGCCTTCCTCGACGCCTTCGTGATGCGCAATGGCAGCGGCAACTGGCTGGCCAACATGATCCGCAAGCACCGGCCGGCGTCGGGACCCGGGGCGCCCTCCCGCAGCCAGCGCTGGACCACGCTGCACACAGAGTTCATCTGGTGAGACGCCAACCCCACGGCACCCCCCACCCCCCAGGCCCCCCCTCCACAGCCTCTCCCTCGGCGGCCACGCTACGCCGCCCACCGCCGCTTCCGAACCCTCCGACCTCCGCCTCGACGTCCAGCGGATCGAGCGCGGGCCCCCCTCCTGTGTCGTTCCCCCGTGAGCCGTGCAGGTTCGACGCGTCGCTGACCCCGCGGCCGCCCCCGGACTTCGGCTCGCCGCGGCTCCACGTCTTCCGCGACTGGGGGGTGGCGACCTACGGCGCGGCGCAGCCCGCCGGCGCCAACGCCTCCTTCTTCTCGTTCAAGTCGGGCAAGATCGGCGGGCGCGCCATCTACGACATCGTTCACGCCAAGCGCTACGCGGCCTGGGTGCGCGGCTGGCGCAACTTCAACCCGGGCCACGAGCACCCGGACCAGAACTCGTTCGTGTTCGTGCCGAGCCGCGGCGGCGCCGGCGGGGGGGACGGCGGCGACGCGCCGCCGCCGGCCTGCGTGACGGAGGCCCTCTACGGGCCCAAGTACACCTTCCTCAACAACGGCCTCATGTTCTCCCCGCCCGCCGCTCCGGACGTGTGCTTCCCGCCGTGGCAGGGCCAGGTGACGGAGAGCTGCGACTCCAAGTGGATGCGCTACAAGCGCGGCGCCGCGGGCGACGCTCACGGCCGCCTGGAGCGCGCCCAGGAGCGCGGCGGCGTGGTGTTCGCGCGGGGGGAGGCCGCGGGGGCCTACGACGCGGCGCTGCGGCTCGCCAGCGTGCAGCGGAGCGCGCTGCTGCTGCGGCCCGACCTGCTGCTCGTCGTCGACCACGTGCGGCGGCGCCCGGGGGCGCGCGCCTCCCGCATGCGCGCGTTCTTCAACAACGTGGACGCCGGATTCCGCCCCGTGGCGGTGGGGGCGCTGAACGGAGCGGCGGTGGCGGCGCCGGCGGGGGCGGGCGGCGACGGCGTCGGCGCGGAGGCGTGCCGGATGTTCTGGGTGGACGACACCGGAGTGAGCGCGCGCGGAAAGCTGACGGACAGCCCCTTCCGGTCGAACCACTCGTTTGCGGGGAGCTACCTGGCGAGCGTGGTGACGCCGCTGCGCGGGGCCGTGACGCGCGCCGCCTTCGTGTTCCTCGGGCCGTCGCTGTCGCTGCGCAGCCTCAAGCTCATCCCGCGCAACGACTCCGTCACGGTGTACGTCATCGCCAACTCGGTGCTCTACACCGTCTACCTGCGCACCGACGAGGCCACGGCGCCCGCCGGCGGTGGCGTCAGCCGCGGCGGTGCCGTGGCGATGGTGTCCACGGACAGGAACACGGTGTTTTTCGACGGAGGAGCGGAGCTCCCGGAGGAGCGCCCCGCCGAGGACGAGGCCGCCGACGAGGATTACGAGGCCGCCGTGGACAGGACCTTGGAGAGGCTGAGGGACACCTTCAGGGAGCTCGACGGGCGCAGGAACCCCCGTAAGCCTGCGCCGCCCGGGGGCAGCCGACCTCGGGGCGGCTCCCGGAGGACCGCGGAGAAACGCGGCGGCGGCGGCAGCAACCGGGAGAGGCCCCCGAAACGCCCGCGCGCGAGCAGAACCCGCGACGGCGACGACCAGGGCGGTGACCACGGCGGTGACCACGGCAGTGACCACGGCGGCGGTGACCACGGCGGTGACGCGGCACGCGAACCCGCGCGGGGGAACAACCCGCGCGCCGACTTCGGCGACTCGGACTTCATCGACACGGCCGAGATGCACGACCGGGGCCTCCCGCGCTGGGAGTTGAACCCCGGCGAGGAGGACGAGGAGGGCGAGGAGGGCGAGGAGGGCGACGCGGCTCCATCGACGCCCGGGGAAGGCGGCGTTCGGGGTCGGGGCGACCGCCTGCCCGAGCTGCGGCTCAGGCCGGCCGACGGGGCCGCCGGGGGAGGGTTCCAGAACGAGCCGGAGTCGGCGGGGCGGCCGGAGCGCGGAGCGGCCGCGGTGGCGCCCGTGCCGTACGCGCGGATATTCCTGCTCGCCAACGCGTGCGGCTTCGCGGCGCTGCTCGTGGCGCAGCTGCGCTGCGCAGGGCGCCACTGGGTGCTGCACAACCACAGGGTGCTGTACGCGCTGCTCATCGCGGACAGCGTCGCCATCTTCGCCATCTACTCCACGTGCTCCAGGACCGACTGCTAGCGGTGACATCCAACGAGTCGCGTGGCAACATCGCCCCGCCGCCGCCTACGGGCTTAACGCCGACTCGCGAGCCGCCGCCGCCACCAGGGTGTCCCGCTTGGCGAGACTGCCACAGTGAGATTCGACGTGTACCGCACTGGGGGCGCGGCTCAAATGATGGATTATGATGACGATGATGAGCCGAGTGTGACGCCGGACGCATCGTCTTTCCAGGTCACATAAACTCATCTCCATTGCTGCCAACTGAGACAGTGATGGAAATTCCACATTACCATGGTAGGGGCCCGTGACTCCATGGGATGACCGCTGTTGACATCCGACAAAGTAGTGCTGCTCGTATTGTTGATCTCGTGGGAAAGACGGCGACAACGCTGATGATGACGATGATGGTCAACCTCTGGTATTTGAACTCATGACCTCATGATTGTGATTTAAGCACTCTGGCCTTAAGGAAAATTATAAGTAAAAGAAAGTGGTGTACAAGTGTGAGATATGGACGAGACGTTTGTGTGCAAAGAGAAAATGATTTTTATTGTTGTGTTGCAGATAAAATAAATAAATCTATTTTTATTTTCTCGTGTCTTGTTGCAAATTTGTTATACATGTGTATATATATATTTTTTAATCTAGATGAAAGAAAATTCGGAATCATAAGTTAAAGAAATACCATATTTTTCTGGCTTACAATTTTGGTGCTGGGCACTGTACCAAAAATAATTATAATCTTTGTAACTCTAATCTGTATTCATCGCCCTAATCGCACCAATAGCAACAACCTTGCCCGTAACATTGCCTCTATTACGAATGCTATACCTGCAATTTAAACACTGCCGTTGTCCCAAAGTTTATAGCCTTGACTGTAGTCATATCCTCAATCATATTCCTCGCTCTAACCCTGAGTCTAATTCTCGGCATAAAAGCCACAATAAATATCCTTAACGCTCATCCTCACACTAACCCTGTCCCTAACCGTAGCCCTCGCTGCCATCTGAGCCACAGCTTTTCCTTCAACATATTTCTCATTCCACCGCAACCAAAAAAACACATTTCAAAGCTCTCCCATAGGTAGACATTTCCCTACAAAGGGAGAAACGCTCGCCCCTGGGGTCACCATCGTCGTCGTCATTCCTCGTGATGCCTCTGAGGTTGCTTCGTCATTTTGAGCGTAAAAACCACGGACACTGAAGACGAAGAATAGACTGAAGAGTGTTGCTGGCTTGGGATTGAAACCCCAAGACAGAAGGAGCCACGTGGATTGCAGAACGCAGATGTCCTATCGACGTCTGAAGCAAAGCGAGCGTGCCTGGGCGGAACACGTCGTGCCGAGAAGGGACAACGGCCGGCGGTCGAGACTTGCGAAGGAGTGGCAGCCAAAGGAGAGAGCGCACGCCCCCGAGGGACATCCACTGCGGAGATGGAGCGACGAACCCAGTGCAGGCGCTGGGTAGATGGTTACGATGCGGGTTAGTGAGAGGTGGCGATGGCTTGGAGAGGCCTTTATCAAGCAGTTGATTGTTCACGGTCGATGCGACGAGTCAATGAGCGCAGTGGGCAAAGCATCGGCGTTAATTGTTCACTTTCGTTTGAACATAAAATCTGACGTCCAAATCTCTCGAGTTTGCCTCGAACAGAGCTCTGTAAAATGCAACGTGTCTATTATTAATTGTTTTTTTACCCTTTTATCTGGCAACAAAACTGACACCTTTCTTTACAAGGAGTCATGTTTGCATTGACCACAATACCTGCGGTCGGAATGCAAACAAAAAAGACAACTCTGGTAATGTATGCACTGTCCTTGAAATTGATTGGTCCACACCCGAGACAGCTTTTCTTAGAGCCTAGTCTCACATGGTGTTGGACCAGATGACGCCAAAAGGCGCACTGGTCCATTGTTTGCAATGTGTCGGCATCTTCAGGTGGCCTTCATCCAGCTGTGAATAGATCATGAGCCTGACTTAAAGCTTTCGTGACTGCAGGAATTAATATTCTTTGGGTCTTTCGGAAAAGTCACGTAGATAGAAAAAAAAATAACAATAAAATGATAAAAATGAAAATAAAGTGAATGAATGTAAGGTCGGAGAGATCTCACATTTACATGCAAATTTCTCACTTTACCATCACTAGCCCCGCCCATTTCGTTTATGACCCTTGGGCTACACCCATTTCAAAGCTTTAAAACAGCCTGCATCAGCAGCTTTCCACCTCTATTTTCTCCTGATGACGATTGCTTGTGTTGCGATCGAAACGTCGTGATATTTTTTTATCCATTCACTTTATCTTTATTATTTTATTGTTATTATTTTTTCTATCTATGTGACTTAACGGAGAGACCCAAAGAATATAGATAATGACCATTGCTCCTGCAGCTGCTGCTGATGGTGAAGCGCCGAGCAAATGCTCGGAGTGTCTCGCCCGCCGTGCCCGCCGACCCCAATGGGCCGTGGAGTCAAATTCACGGCTCCGAATCTAAAGGGGCCTCGATTCACCGGAACACCATGACCCCCTTCCAACCGCAAGCCAAAGACAACTGCAAATCCTCGCCACCATTTCCATCGGCTCTCGGCGGGCCCCCAAGATGTTTAAAATGCCTTTATGGGAAGGATTCTTTTTGAAGCCACGGCCTCTTTAAAGAAAAACCAAAAACACGGTGTTGGCTTTCTGATGCGTTTCCCCTTCACTTTTTGTTTTTCAAAAGGCTCTGGTGTGCACATGCGGTGGGGGTGCGCTATTTTCTTTGGGCAAATTCCGCTTGGCAACGACGGAGAGGCGGAGAAGTTGTTGCATTGACTGCCGTGCGGTTTCGCGGCAGTGCCCCGTACACTCTGCGTGGCTCAGGAATCGGCCAGTGCCGATTTTTATTCGTGAGATGGAAGTCGGGTCCCCGAGTGAGTCCCCACTGCTCAATGAAACGTTGAGGCACTGGTGCTAATCGCCTCTTTACAGCCAATGCAGAGCCAGCGGTGGAAAATTCCACATTCCTATGACAGGGGCGAGTGTCCACAAAGTGGGACTCATTACATTGACGACCCTGCTCGGGTTAAAGTGACTTTGTACTTTCACTTTAGTACAGTACGTGGTCACTTGAAAACGTGGACGGTGAGCAGCGAGCATGGAAATGACTCCGTCAATGGCTGACCGTCGCGTTATGGTTCGTCAATGACTCAGGTCAACTATGACGCAACATAACTAACCGTGACGTGGAGGAACTAACTGTGACGTAACGGAAGACCAACATGGCGACTGGCCATGTACAGTACCGAGTGTGTACGCGTGTCGATTCGCCGAGTTCACCGATTGGCTGATTCTAGATTTGGCTGACTTGAAAATGAATGGCGGTGGAGGAAATTGCGTGCTCCTCGCTCCAACATTGCATACTGTGCAGCTCACAGTGTCTGACTTAGACGTTCCACAGACCAAGGGAAGGACGCCATGGAATCCACAGGCCTGGACTTGAGTCACTTCCCACAGGTTGTCGTCGATTAGACTCAGGATTTAGAGTCTTTGGTTGCTATAAATGTCCGGACGATGATAGTCCACTTTGTTGAGCTATCATTGTGGCCAGGTCGCTTTTGAAAAATGGCTGTGCAGCTCAGCAGGAAAATTTGCCTGGTAAAAAAAAAAGTTTAAAACGTTAACTTATTTTTTTCTTAAGCATTTCTTAACTTAACACACTGCGAAGACAACATTCCCGGCAGGTGGCGGCGAAACGTCGGAACGTCATCGCAGTGGGTGTGAGGGTTCATCGTTTGTTGTCCTTCCCCCGCACCTCCGATTAGCAACGGGTGGCTACGCACGGTGGCGAGACATACAGACACTCGCGTTCCTGCATTTGCTGCGTCCATGTCACGGTGAGATCATGGGTGGCATCATCATCATCGCCATCACCGCCGTCACCACCTCCTCCATCGGCCCAGAGTGGTTTGCCAGGGGCCTCGGGGCGGGCGAGCTGTGGGCCACGACCTGTGGTTGAGGAATCGAATCCAGGGACAGACGCAGGGCGCCGGGTGGGCAAGCTGCCTGGCTGTGCAACATGTGGTGCTCGCGTTGACGAAGGGAAAATCTGCTGTGCTCACGTGGCTACGGTGCCACGGCCGCTGATGAGAACCACATGCGCGCTCTCTCTTTGAGCCGAAGAGGACAGTCTCCTTGACGATAAACACAAAAGGCGTGGGAGGAGGGGTGACCAGTATTTTTGACTCGTGCAGCAACTAAAAAAGATGTATGTGTGTGTGTGTGCATTTAAGATGCACATAACAAAAACTGACATCTCGGTGCGCCAACATGCCTATGTGTGTGTAATTATGGCAAGGCCCCTTTGTTGTGCGGTTGTTTTTTTTAAAGCCGAGCTATGGCCAGCCCTTTGATACAATTGCCCGGATTTTATACAGCCCAAATCGCTCGCAGCAAAAAACGCGGCTTCATAAATAAAAGTTCAATCTTGATTCGAAACTTTCGTGACTGCAGGAATCCATACTCTTTGGTTATTTCGGTAAAGTCACGTAGGTAGAAAATAAAATAAATCACGACGTTTCGATCGCAACACAGGCGGTCGTCCTCAGGCGGAAAACATAATCCAGCAGTTGCGATCGAAACGTCGTGATTTATTTTACTTTAAATCTACGTGACTTTGCCGAAATAACCAAAGAATAAAAGTTCGGTTCATATTTGCACCATCTTCTACGACAGCTGTCGTGGCGCCCCATCCAGTCACAGACAGACAGACAAAGATGTCCAGTCGAGGCCGATCAGAACGTTACAACAATAAACAAGCTAAGCAGGCTTTGAGCCTGGAAGGTGCTTGGATGGGCGATCACCATATACAGTATAAACACAGGTGTCATAGGCTGCTTCCGAGGCTACGTTGTCAGTGATTCATAAGACCGAGAGAATAAGCTACATTTCGCTTGGGTTCCCACGTGTAGGAAAAGCACGTGGAAATATCATTAGGGTGACGGTGAAGACACGCAGGTGGCGAGTTTGGATTTATCTCGAGGCATGCGATGACTGGCGCGGAGCTCCGTGAGGCGCGTGGAGCTCCGTGGGACGCGTGGAGCTCCGTGGGACACGTGGAGCTCCGTGAGACCCACGGAGGTCACAGGAGACGGAGCAGGCCTGGCCCTGTCGCACGCTCCCCATGGTGCACGCGCCCATCGGTCACTCCACCGATGGGTGATCGAGGTGCCTCCCCACCAAGCCGGTGCGCGTCGTGGCTGAGGTTTTGTGTAACCTCACCCGTCATCTGCTTTCCTATGGATTAATAGCAGCGGAGTAAAGACGTCACTTGGGATTTCTTATCCGACTCGGTCGTCTGTTCAGACGCAGAGTGGATCTCGTTCATTTCTCCTTTAAAGTAGTGAAGACGGCAGCCAGCGGCGGAGTGTTCACGATGCGGTCGATGGTTTTTGGAAGTCGTGGCCGCACTCGCACGCCGACGACGATTTGCGCATCGGGTGGCCGCGTGCCCGGTCCTGATTCGGTGTTGATGGTCGACCATTAGTCGGCCGTGGAAGGTTGAAACCGGCGGGTTTCGATGGTAGGGTCCCCCCGTGTGAGATGTTCATTTTCGACGTCGGCCGCAGCCGCGTCGCTCGAACGTCGAAGCCGAACTTTGTCTTGGAGACGTGACGCACGTGGCCTGCCGTCGTTTGGCAACGCTCGGGTCGGATCTGTCTTCCCCGGCTTAAAGCGAGCAGGGAGCGCTGCGTTCATCGTCTCCGTGGGCAGCCCCGAGGCAGTGGCGGAAATTCCA
This sequence comes from Entosphenus tridentatus, assembly GCA_014621495.2. Classification (NCBI taxonomy): domain Eukaryota; kingdom Metazoa; phylum Chordata; class Hyperoartia; order Petromyzontiformes; family Petromyzontidae; genus Entosphenus; species Entosphenus tridentatus. Next base: position 3,005,186 of record CM025646.2, read on the forward strand.
GCAAACCAGCCATGCCCTCCCTCCCAAGAGTGTTGACACGTGCCACTTGGCGCGGGCAATAGGGTGAAACTCTCGTCTGCGATGTACAAGGCCAGGAAAAAATTGAACACTATGAAATTAAATACCAAATCGGAACACTCACTGCAAGAGAAATGTTTGATCGGTGAGTGTATGTTGAACTGCTTTCGCACCGTACGTAGCCAACCTTGCTACGTTTGGGCGAGATGTTAACTCCCGTCGTCTGGAATACAGGAGGTCGTCGGTTGGATCCAGACCCTGACGCCTGCACGTTTGAAGTTTGCATGTTCTCCCCGCTGTTGTGGCCTCCAGTGTTTCCCCTCCACATTTACAATTAACATGCGTTTAAGAGTATTTTCCTGCTATGAATGTCCACGCGATAAGCCACATAATTGGGCAATCATGTGTGATAGATAGGTCGCTTCTGAAAAAGAGCTATGAAGCTCAAGTGGCCTTACCTGGTCAAATACGAATAAAGTTACAGTTCAGTTTTAGCTGTTATTTAGAGAGGCAGGGGCTAAAAGGAGAAAACAGGGTCGCCAGAACCAGGCCCCGAGAAAAGGGGGGATGGATGAAGTGGGCCACGAACCACCAAATGTCCCTTCGGCCCTCTCAGGTTCGCTCCCCTGAGCGGTGGATCGCTGTTACGGTGGCGCCCGCACATCAACTCCACTGGCCTGCCCGTCCTTAGAGGGAGGTGGGAGCCGGTCCTACCCACAACGTCGCTCTTGAATAATGGACGGGTCCCCACCTGACATTTGGCCCAGACCTCCAGGGACCGGGAGATCGAGGGAACCTCTGGGCCACGTGACAAGAGGCATCGCCCACGTGGACATGGAACGAGCGCAATGGAGCACAATATCACAATGGCAAAGTGTGGAGAGATGCGCGCTTTAGATTGTATGTACGTGGAGCTTCTTCCGCCACCGTACGTAGCCAACCGTGCGAATCGGAGGGTGCGGGGGAAGGACAACAAACTAAACACACAAAAAAGCAGTTCTAGAGAAATGAGTTTTCAATCTAGATTTAAAAGTGCACAGCTCTCAATAATAACTATACAGAGATTAAACTCGCAGGAAAGGCGGGCAGCGTGGATGAGAGACCACAAACAGATTAAAAGACAATGTAACCCGTCAAAGAGAAGGAAATGGCCTTGGGTTAGGTCGGACGGGATGGAGTGGTAAGCCAAAGTCGGTGACCGCGTGTCCCAGAGAGAGGGAGAGAGAGAGACAGGCGACGTCCTCGACCGCTGGGATGGAGAGACGAGGTCGGGCTCGGGGGAAGAAGGCGCGCGGTGGACTTAGAACGTCGCAGGATTCGCGAGGGAGCGATGGCGAGAAGATCGCAACGACTTGATGACAGAAGGGGTTGGATGGGATGCGCCAGTGCAGCCATGAGCACAGCGCACTGCAAATCCAGCAAACCCGAGTTCCGTTCCCGGGCCATGAACAGCTGCCCGCTGCTTCGCCAACTCGCATTGACCAGCGTGGGGAGGTATAGTCAAAGTAGGCGAGGGGCCGTCCGTCCATCAGTGGATTGACTAAATGGCTGTGACGTAAAGATAGAAAGCTCACGGGAACTTGACAACCCCACGCATGTGCCTCGGCTTCCTCAAGTCAAATATCGCACCCACCGGATATTCGTCGCGAAGCTATTAGCACAACAACAACAACGACGACGACGTGAAGGGCACCGATCGGAACACAACCAACACCTAACCCCCTCCCACCACCAACCCCTGGCGGATCAGCGATGATCTGAACAACTTCCCACACACAACGGCTCGGATCGAGACCTCGGCCGGTTTGAAATCGGCACGGCGCAGACTCTGCGTGACGCGAATGTCGGCATTGAGACGGCGTGGGGGCAACCCGTGGGCTTGGATAAATGAGCCCGAACCACACGGAGCTCATCAGCGAGTCCCACCACCACCACCAGCTTCGGCAGTGCTCGGCTTCCACACCACACAGATAATCAACTGGGTGGATGAGTGAGTGGGTGGATGGGTGAGTGGGTCGGTGGGTGGGTGAGTGAGTGAGCGGGAGAGTGAGTGAGTGGGAGAGTGAGTGGGTGAGTGAGTGGATGAGTGAGTGGGTGAGTGAGTGGGTTGAAAGGTGAGTAAGTGGATGAGTAGATGGGTGGATGAGTGTGTGGGTGGGTGAGTGTATGAGTGGGTG
>CM025646.2:3014492-3028486 GCA_014621495.2 Entosphenus tridentatus
TGGTAACACCACACGGCCTGGTAACACCACACAGGCTGAAAACACCGTACGGCCTAAAAATACCACATGGCCTGAAAAGAGCACATCGCGGGCGTTGGAAAGTGGCATCCAGAGGTTGACGAAAAAAGGGGAGACTTGAAGCCCACATGGTGGGATATCGTGGGTGGGCTTTGGGTCAGCTGTACACAGAGGGATAACGTTTAAAGCCAAGTAGTGGTGAAATACTTCTTCATTGTGGGTTGGGTGTCAACTGTGAAACAAGATTGCCTCATACCCCCTACCAGATTGCACAGTTTACTCGATAATAAAAAATTGTATTTAACCCCACGCTTAATTGACACAAACGTCCACAGAGTAACACTTTACATGTCTTACAACTCTACTGCGTGTTGTCGACTAAACAAACGTTGCTATGAAAATAACGAATGCTGACTAACTTAATGCTACACCGCTGTGGTGAATGGTCATAATAACGGTAATGCAATTTATAACACGTATGATATTCGACGGACATATGTGACCGTGAGGCTTGGAGCCAAGCTGAGTATCACACTCGAAAACCGGGTGAAAAGAGGTGAACCTTTAAGAGAGCTGACTCTTAAAGGTGGACCTTTAAGAAAGCTGGGCCTTTAAGAAAGAGGTGGGCTTTTAAGAGAGCTGACCTTTTAAGAAAGAGGTGGGCCTTTAAGAGAGTTGGGCCTTTAACAAAGAGGTGAACCTTCAAGAACGAGGTAAGACGTCAAGTCTCAGATCGGTGCAGGTCGACTGCTGTTGTGAATGTGCAGCGGCATAATGGCGCTCCGAATGGCGGCAGGTGTTGCCGAGGACAATCGACGGCTGGCAGTGTGACCCTCCTGGTCCTCGGTCTTCTGGCGTTTATGTTGCGCCCCTTGCCCTGCCCCCCAGGACGACTACATGGAGGCCCTGCAGCGCCTGCACCTAACGGTGACACGCGCTTACAAGGTGAACCCCGACATCCGCTTCGAGGTCTTCATCCACAAGGTGGACGGCCTCTCGGACGACCACAAGATCGAGACGCAGCGCGACATCCACCAGCGTGCCAACGACGACCTGGTCGATATCGGCCTCGAGCAGATCCACCTCAGGTGCGACGGGGATGCTTACCGGGGGCAGGGGAAGGCGGCGGGCAGGGGGATGTGATATTTCCATCGCCACGGGTTGGGCAAAAACACCATCCCCACCACTTTCCTGAACACCCGTACCGTTTTCGTTTGGGCAGGAAGACACTTTGGCTGGAATTGATTAATCCTTGTTGAGGAATTGGGCCAACATCGATGCAGGGTGAGAGGTTACCACGGCCACTTTCATGAAGGTTTCCACATCTCTCGATTCGTGGTTAGGAAACCCAAGTGGCTGATGGAAAGCTCGCTCGTATGAGGGCGGATAATCTTCTCCCCGGCCAGCCCACACACGTGGCATTCCCAGGCAGTCTCTCGCACCAGGCTCAGTCTTGCTTAGCTGCTGGCATCTGGTGAGATCAGGCACTTTGAGGGAAGATTTTATCTTTAAAAAAAATATGTATTTGAGGTTTATCCCCAGTGAACCGGTTGTTCTCCTGGCACCTTGTATTTATTCGGCCCTCGCCGAGCAGTGCATCACACTTCCGGTGAGCGAGTGGCCCATGGAAGCAGATATCATGCAACTACCTCTGAGGCCCGTTCAAGCGACCTTGGGTGCACGCAGTCGGAGCAGTACTTTTGTCGCATGACAATCAAATCGATATTTGAATTCTCGGACCTGGAATCTTTCCGTCAACATATTGAACGTTAATTTTTTTTGTGCGTTCATCGGTATCCCGGCTGAGACCGTTAACTCCACTACGCTTGAGAGGACCGTTGTTGCCTGGATTCGAACCCAGGTCTCAGCGCTCTCGACCTCTTGAGCCACTCCCCGCCACCCCAAGGGAGGTTCGATGTTAACAGCGGTGTCACCCGCCTCTCTTTGCCGTTACAGCTTCTACCTGACAAGTATTTACGACCACTCCATCTTCGAGGCATTCAGCAAAGTGGTGCAGAAGCTCATCCCTCAACTGCCCACCCTGGAGAACCTCCTCAACATCTTCATCTCGGTGAGTGTTGGAACACGGCAAACAGCATCGCCGCAGTAGCTACAGCAGCAGTAGCAGCTACTATTTAAGTTGATTTGTTATACAGATGATCACATTTAGCTAGTTGCCTGGCATTTTTTACAGAGCAGCTGCATTAGCAGGATCAGTGACAGCTACGGGAGCAGTAGCAGCAGCAGTTGCAACAACAGCAGTAGCAGCAGCAGCAGCTGCAGCAAATTCAGTAGCAGCCGTAGTGACAACAGAAGCAATAGCTCCAGATGCAGCTGTAATAGCAGGAGCAACAGTAGCGGCAAAAACATCAGCAGAATATTTTTTCCCTTCCTGCCACCCGTGTCTTCTCTCCTCCACGTCTCCTTCCGTGTCTCGGTGTCTCTTCTCCCTCTGTTTGCCTCCTTCCATCACGTCTCTCGCCCCCTTTCCTCTCCACGTCTCATTTAATGCCTCTATCTGCCTCTTTCCACCACGTTGGTCTGTTTTCCTTCCTCCGTGTGTTCTTCATCCCTTCTCCGTGTCCCTTTCGCTGTCTCCCTGCGTCTCTCCCCCCCCCCCCCCCTACCGACCCCTACCCGTTGCCCCCTCTCCCTGCCCGGCTCAGAACTCGGGGATCGAGAAGGCGTTCCTGTTCGACGTGGTCAGCAAGATCTACATCGCGACGGACAGCTCGCCGGTCGACATGCAGTCCTACGAGTTGTGCTGCGACATGATTGACGTCGTCATCGACGTCTCCTGTATCTACGGGTAAGTCGACCCGCCGCTGCTACCGCCGCCGCCTCTCCCACCGCTGCTTCGGCTTCTCCTGCGCTTTGCCTGCTGCCCGGTCACCTCCCTGCACTGTCCTGCCACCGCCGCTACTACCGCCATCACTGACACCACCGCCACTACCAGCGTCACCACTTCCGCCACTACCAGCGCCACCACCACTACCAGCGCCACCACCACCGCCACTACCAGCGCCACCACCGCCACTACCAGCGCCACCGCCACCGCCACTACCAGCGCCACCACCACCGCCACTACCAGCGCCACCACCGCCACTACCAGCGCCACCACCTCCGCCACTACCAGCGCCACCACCGCCACTACCAGCGCCACCACCACCGCCACTACCAGCGCCACCGCCACTACCAGCGCCACCACCTCCGCCACTACGAGCACCACCACCACTGCTACTGTTGCCATCGCCACGATCACCACCGTCGCCACTGCCAACACAGCCGCCACCGTCGCCACTGCCGCCACCACCACTGTCACCACCGCCACTATCACCACCACCGTTGCTGCCACCATCGCCACTGCCAACACAGCCGCCTCCATCACCCACGCCGCCGCCGCTGCCTGCTTCCACTGCCTCCTGCCGGCGTGATTCCGCTTGCTGGCTGTTTTTGTAGCTTAATCGTGTGGCTTGTTCTGCTTTCATCCCTTGTCTCGGATGGCCTACGGGTTTTGAGCAGCTGGTACAGCAAGTAGGTTGCTGTCCTAGAATTTATTAAGGATTTTTTTAGTTTTTTCCCTCTGATGTGTGGGTTGGGTGGTTTTTTCCAGTGAGTCAAGTTTTCTCTCTTTCTCGTGCATGCTTTGAGAGATTTAGCCAATGTCCCAATGCATGACCCTCCTGAGATAGTCTACAGACAATAAGCCTTTGAGTGGGTAAAGAAGAGGCTTTTGTTGAGAAGGCTAACGAATGGGCTGGGCTGTTAGCTTGGCCAATAAGCTCACGTTATCACAAAGCCCTCCCATCATCAGTGTGACTGCATGGGCTACAAAATCGAACAAATTGAATATTCACGCTGAATACATTTTCATGATCAAGTCGGCTTGGTTGAAGGGCTTCACCGTCACGAGTTGTGAATTTGACAATACCAATGTTGTGAGCCACTGGCACATTTCAATCCATAGGGCACGGTCTCTCTGAATATCACGCTCTCCCGGCTTGTGGTTGTTGTTGTTTAAGTAAGAGCTAATTTGCACGAGCCATTGTGAAGCCTGCCACGGTGGCTCGTCTCCCAGAAAAAAACATCGGCCGCCGAACCATCGGCTCGTGACGGCCTGCGTTTTAAAATAACCACGGCGAGCGGCGAGTGGTCTAGGGCACAGTTTTTTTTTATTTTTAAAGCCCTGGGCCACACGCAGGCAACTGTTGGACAAGCGAATCCGCCCGTACTTTGGACTTGATTGGCGAGGAAAGCATCTCTTGCCAAAACAACCTCCGCAAGCGAAAACTGTTGTCACGAGCGACGTTGACACATAGCCTGCAAATAAGTAGCAGAGCCCTCGTGAGCTCGCTGCAGATCTTTGCACGCACGCGCGTGTGATCCTGTGTGTGTGTGTGTGTCACGGGGAGCCGTTAGTGTAGCGATTATCGCGCTGCGCTACGAATCCGGCAGCCCGAGTTCCATACCTGCTCCCGGTCAATACCAGTGACGAATATCTGAACCAGTCTCGGGCCTCCCCTAGGTCAACTCGGCCTCAAATGAGTACCTGGTGCAGTGTGTAAACATCGACACTGGGAAAACAAAGGCAGTCAGGCGTGGTACTGGCCACCCACCCCCTTGTGTACCGTGCCGGCCTTTATTGGTGCTTGTTGTTGTTATTGTGGGGAGTAGTGGGCCTCCCCTAGGTCGACCCAGCCTCAAATAAGTACTTAGAGCAGTGTCTAAACATTGGCACTAAGGAGACACAGGCGGCTGGGCGTGGTGCTGGCCACCCACCCCTTGTGTGCCGTACTGGCCTTTGTAGGTGCTTGCAAACATCGCATGCCCCAAAAGTCTGTTAAGGCTATACGGGGGGGGATCTTTATCTTTGTTGTTTGCTTGTTGTTGTGCTGCTAGCTGCTGTAGCTTGCAGGCAGATTCTAATGCCCAGGGCTGTAGTAGTCAAGGATGCGCGTGGCCACTGTGGTGCTGAATGGGCCCATTGATATTAATTAGTTAGCATGTCCCCAGTAATTTTGAGCCGTTGATGCTAAAGACATTGGCATGTACCAGCGGCGTATTTGACCGGCTCCTGACTGCTTCCTAATAAAGGTCTTGTCCGTCGGCTCCAACTGGTCAGGCCGATACAATCCGGACAATAAGCGCTTCCGTAAGGAACGAGACTGCTAATTTCGACGTACGCACAAAAACAAGACTGTCCCGCCACCCGACATGTCTATTTTGTGGCTGTCCCTCCGTGCCGTTTGGCGCGACGCTCGGACGTTTTGCTCCGTGCCGGTTCTTTCCTTAAGAAACTCCCCGAGCGCTTCGAGCGTAACGTCGGGATGTCGCGCCGAAACGTCACGCGGTACAACCCTGACCGAAAGCGATCGGAGAGAGCCTACGCAGCAGCGCGGTCGCAGAGATTCTTTCCAGTTAGCGACGTCAACACACCGACCGATGGCCAGCGATGTGGGTCTGCGTTTTAGCTTTTTGCACGTCCCTCTCGCTTGCTTTTATGACTGTACAGCCCTTGCCCCCCCCGCCCCCCCGCGCGCTTGTGTGCCTGCATTTTGGGGTCGAGGGCGAGCACTTTGCTGACTTGGCTGGCCAGCTTTCGAGAGAAAGCAGCAACAAATAAAGGCCGGTACTTAAGTAGGCACCATCTCCTCCCCCGCAGTGTGTCGCATTTCGGCAGGACAACTGAGGCCATAGGAGACGAAACGGAGTCGGCAGGCAGGTGAGTAAAAGAGAGAGACGGACACAGGCCCCTAGGGTTGCCGCTATATCATCTGTATCATTAACAAAACGATGTTAATTTTCGCGATGTTGCGATTATCGCGATGTAATTTTACCCATAACTGTGTAATTGTATTCCGCGATTTTTTTCGGTTACTGATCTTGTTGCTGTGCTTTAAATTGCAGTGTGGTTCTCCCGTCAAATGACTGCCATAATCCTCGTGACACATTTTTCGACCAATCATGCCGAAAACGCACATGCTGTCGGTTACACAAAACCACGAGTCGTTCAATGAACTAGGCTTACTTTCAATTGTCATGCAGGAAACCTAGCGCGTTGACTTCGTAATGTAACTATGTGCTTCAAACTCAACGTTATTTCACGCCTGTTATTTGCATGTTAATTTTGTTCGCAAAAACATAGAGACATAAAATGATGCACGAACAAAAATGATGTGACGTTCTTTTGCTAAATGGGCGACACGATGGCTGTGCGATGTATCGCGGAAAGCTTTCAGCGCCCAGGCTACTGCGGTGGGCAACGTGCGGCAGCGGGGAGCCCCTGCGGTCGGCATGGGAGATGTCAATTATTCGATGATAAGGCACGGGTTGCCTCGATGTAATGCCGCGCCATGCGCTGCGATACGCCATCAGTGTACACAATGCGATGCTCATAATGTCGTTTTTCCCTAATTTTGTCATCGCACTTTTCAAAGTCCGAGTGATTTTGTCGCTCGCACGAGCATTGAAGCGTTGCTCATCCCCTGTTTTCTAAAAGCCCTGAGATAATTGGCGGTGAAACTCTCACATTTCTATGACGGGGCCCAGGCTGCTGGTAACGGCGGTGCAGCGTGCCGCTTGGCAGCCCCTTGGCTTGAGAAGTTCATTTCTCGTCTAAGCCTTTTTTGGCCGTTGCGTCGCAGCGTGTGTTTACGCCGCGGCGTTGTTCTGGCGCTGCCTCTGTCTGGCACTCCCCCCACCACCACCGCTAGTGTTATGCAAGGTTTAAATAGAAAAAAAATATTTTGGTTTAATTCCCCCCCCCCCCCCCCCAGGGGGGTGCCCCACAAACATTTTCTTTTTGGTTTTTTAAAAACGTAGAGATATAAGCAAGAAACGAGGGTTGCAGTGACTCAGCGGGCCATCGATTGAAGTAATTTGTTTGGCTAAGATGCGCGCGTCAAATCGCGCATATTTATGGTTACGTCCAATGCACGTTTTCGCGCTGCTGCAGAGCCCAAGTTTGTGAGCGGAAGGCGGGACCGCAAAATAAATAGCTGTGCTGTGCACCAACGTCTATGCTCCCCACCTTCACCAACCCACACTGACCATTGTGGTGACGTGGCTAAATAACCCCCAGGACCGGTAAGGCGTGGGAAGGCCCTCATTCAGCAGTGGATTGAACATTATGCTGTAGATGTCTACGTGTGGTTATATAACTATCCTATAGATGCATAAAACTAATTTCTACTTGCACCATGGCTGCAAAATTGTATTGATTCGTGGAGCAAATCATTAATCCAAGCTGCGATAAGGTCATCGAACGGTGGCAGGAGTGAGTTCCTACTGCACCAACTCCAAATTCCATCACTGCTGAATCGATTTGACGCTCCCTGTAAATGATGAGAAACTCGACGGACAAAGTACAGCGAGCAGGCTGGAAACTCAACGAGGGCAATCGTCACGCACGCAAAGGGGGTGGTGTTTAGATGGCTTATTGTGACCAAAGCACCGGTCCACCGGTCACGCCTTGCGTGTCACGTGACGTCACCATGCTGCGGTGTCATTGTGTTTGTACCGCGAAATTGTGGCCATTTGGGACAGCAGCAGGACCATGAGACGATGTCGGCAGCATAGCTTTCCGTGGTCGTAGACGGGTCAGGGCGGCCAAAAACTATAGGTCAACTTTTCTTTTGTTTCACCAGGGTGAGAACTCAAGAAACCAGGATATACAGTCTCCTTCACAAGCGACCTGGGGCCTGACTGCCAGTAGTGGGGGGCGGGGGGGGCGAGCGACAATTGGCACGCATCATCCCGGTTGAGGAATCGGCGGTGCAAATTTTCGAATTTGGCACGAAAATTCGGTCGGCCTGACGAGCCTAAATAGAAACTCAAGCAAGTGAAAGGGCCCACGGCGTAGCCCAAGAAGGGACTTGCTGGCGCCCGAGTGCAACGGGAGCGCCGCTGTGTCTCCCCGGCGACGCAGGTTAAAGGAGGACGGCGGCGGCGGCGCCTACGACAAGGACTCGATGGCGATCATCAAGCTCAACAACACCACGGTGCTCTACCTGAAGGAGGTCACCAAGTTCCTCACGCTCGTGTGCATCCTTCGCGAGGACAGCTTCGAGAGGAAAGGTGAAGGGAAGCAGTTTTCCCCTACCAGGGATCTCACCATGGTGTAGCAGTCCTTACACCGCACTTTGGCGGTCCAGAGTTCGCCGGTTTAATCCTCTCTCCTGGTTGCAGCAGTTGAAACAATGGGGAAAGTTTTGTAAAAAAAAAAATCTCCAGCGACGCTTTTGTCCACTCATCGTTATAAATGGGTACACCACGGTTAGTCTGTGATCGGCAGGTCGTGTGTGGTTGGGGTTAATTGTGGGTACCCCAAACCTTTCCAAGGCTTCTGACCAGCGTGGAAGAGTAAGGGGGCTCCCAGGAGCTCTGTCTAGCGCGGAGGCCCTTCTGCCTGCAGTGGCGTGAGCAAGTAATTGCAGGGCTGCACTTTTACCTTGACGTTTTCCCCCTGTAATAGCGAACGTGTGCACGTGTCATTTCCCTCCTCCCGTCCCCGTTGGCACCACCCAGGTCTCATCGACTACAACTTCCACTGCTTCCGCAAGGCAATCCAGGAGGTGTTCGAGGTGCGGCTCAACTCGCACCGGACAAACGCGCACGGCACGCCTGAACTGTCCGACGGGAAATCCTTTTCGCACAACGGCATCGTGGCGTGACCCCCTGACCCGGGCGGAGATATCCCGCGACCGCGCCACTCGCCCGGTCAGCGCCCTCGGGGTTCAGACCTTCCCTCCTTTCTACGCCGCCGCTGTCACCACCGCCCCGTGGCGACGAATCATCGGGAGGAACAGCTGTAGCGTCTGCAACTTGCGCTGTGTAGAAACACCGTCACCGTTTTTCTTTGTTTTGTATCGAAGCTGCGTGTGGGTCCATTTTTGACTCCACACTTCTTTTCTGTACCACCACCTGCGCTTGGAAAGGTGGGAGGGGGGAGGTGGGGGGGGTGGAGATGGGGGGGCGGGGCGAATGAAACAGGAATAAGTTAAGGCAAAAATAGTGTAACTAAAAGAAAAGAAATCCGTAAGTATTTTGATTGTAAAAAGCGCACGCGACTCTTCACTTTTTCTGTGCTGCATAACAACACAACTCACTGCTGTCGTTGAGAGTAAAAGCTGTAAATTATTAAGTTTCTTTTTTTCCCCGTTTACATATATACGCGTGTGTAATTTAGTTTTCTTCTTCCCTGCAACTCGGGGGGTGTGAGGCTTGGCGGGTTTGCCGCTGCCCCTGCTTGTACAGCGTCCGCGATCCAACGCCGTGGGCTCCCACACGCAGAGGTGCGCGTGGTGCCTCGATCGTTCCCCTGCTGCCCGTGTCACACCGCAAGACACGAGAGCTCAGCCCAATGCCCCCACGCGGCCATACCTCGAGCATGGACGTAATGGTGCGGGCCTCTCTGCCGAAGGGCTCCACTCGAGTGCTCCTCCGGAGAGGTGTTTTGGTCTACTCTTCCTCGCTCCCCAGCAGGGAAGTGGTGGGGGAGGGGGGCAATCTTTTGTGCGTTTTTCTCGTGGCTCTGTGCCCAATGAGGAACGTGTGACCGTTGAGCGGTCGGGGTCAGAGCGGGGTCGGGTCGGGTCGCAAGCATGGAGGGGCGATGCAACCCGTGTGCTACAAGCAGAGCTTGGCGAGCAGCAGTTGCAGCGTTGACGCATAATCGATCGCCTTTTAAAAATAAATGTAATTTGAAGCAGTAAGGACGGCGCGCATGTTCGCCGCTTTGCTGACACAGGCGACCAATTGCGGAATGGCGCGTGTGGACTTTTCGAAGGTAAATTGATGAAAAAAAATAAGAATAGCATTGAATGTTTTTTTTTAAGGTACAGTTTTTTGTCAGTGTTAGCTACTCTTGATGTGCAAGGTTACCTGTTTTAACATTGAATCGGGGCGTGTTGTGACACCACGCGTTTGGATGCAATCGGAGCGACTTTTTCATCGTTGCTGGGGAAACAAAGCGCTGCCCCCCCTTGTTTTTCTGCTGTGCCATCGAATGCATCGTTTCCACCGGACAACCGTGCAGAGCCGAGCCGGCCCGGCATGGGTCGCCAGGCGCCACGCTAGTTTTCCACTGCAGGAGCCTTTTCCTTCACCACTGACGTCATCCGTGATGATTGCATTGAGTTGCGCGTTACGACAATAACGAGATTAGCCCTGTCCCTGTGGCGCTCTTTTTCCCCGAGCCAGATTCGGGTGTCTTGCGAGACACCCGGCGGTTGTTTTATCTGTTAGGCACTGCCCTGGCTGCGCGAATAGCCAGCGGACAAGCATCCCGCAACTGTTGAGGAGTGCCTCCCTCGCCAGCAACGGCTTCAACGTGCGAGTGGAAAAAGCGAGTGTGACAATACCCATGCCCAGTCGCAACGTCGTCGTGGTCGTCGTTTCTCCGAGGCAGAAGGGTCGTGGGTCAGGCTTACGGCACCGGCTGCCAGCCACGGTGGGGCAGGACGTTGGGGGGGGACCATCCCTTTTGCGAGTGAACGATGGAAAGCGGTGGAGGGAGTCGTAGACCATCGTAAGTGGCCAAGCATGCCTGAAGGTTTTTTGCGTGCCCCTGTGTTGGGGTGTCCAAGGTTGCGGACACGGTGCCCCTTTGCGTTGGCGATTGTTTTTCTGTGCGCAAGGCCTGCAAGGCCACGTTCTCGGGTGCTCGCGTCGAGGTAACTTGAGAACGGCGAGGCAAAGCAACAAAAAAAACGCGTGTCGGTGGTTTTGATTGTGTGTGCACACCGCTTTAATTGAAGAAAGAACGGAAAAAAAATGACACGTAGTCCTTTGTAGATACATACCCAGTTGGGTGATGTGTTTCCCAATTTCGGATTAGTACAAAACTTAAATTGTGATTTACATACAAAGATTTGAATTCGACGTTTTACGATTGGTCCGTAAATGTGGCGTCACGACAATTCGTCACCGACTGTGGGCCGTTGCGTGCCGTGTGTTCCGCGCGGCGTTGCATGGCGTCGTTTTAAAAGGAATCTTGAAACTCATCCCCAATACAGCGGTGGCTATGAGTCTCGGGCTGTCTTGACGCAAGTTGTCTAAATTTTATTAAACGAACATCGGCAAAAAATCTATCAAAATCAGCAGCAGCAGCCACGTGACTGCGGTGATGACACGTCGACAAACGTGCACGATGCCGCATTGACGAACCTAGAGAGCCAACCCGACCGTGATGTCAAGTGACGTTTTCTCTCCAACTGACGCAGCTCCCGTTGGATGGCACAAGACGCACAGTTCCCTTGCTCTTTTTGTTTGACAGGGCAGTGTTTTTGTGATTTAAAATATTCATAAACCACGTGCGTTTTTTATGTTAGTCGACGGGAATGGAGATTCTCAAGAATGACGATGATGGAGACTCTCCACCAGGGACCACGACTCTCTACGACTCTCTATCAGTGACCACGACTCTCCACCAGAGACGGGGACTCTCTACCAGAGACCACAACTCTCCACCAGTGACCACGACTCCACTAGTGACCACGACTCTCCACCAGTGACCACGACTCTCCACCAGAGACCACGACTCTCTACCAGAGACCACGACTCTCCACCAGAGACGACTCTCTACCAGTGACCACGACTCTCCACCAGAGACCACGACTCTCCACCAGAGACGGGGACTCTCCAGCAGTGAGCGAAGCGTGACTTGCTGGTGACAAACTAAACGAGTCTGAAGGCTCAAGACTTTTTTGATTTGGTCGATGTATTAGAGAGTCTGGTGGACTGAGGAAGACCAACAATAGCATTTGGCTTCCTGTATATAAAAAGGTTTACGGAGTTCACCGATTGGTTGACCTGACAAAATCGGTGGGAGGTCTGTTTAATTTCTATTCCTCTCAAAGCAGCGTTTATTAGCTCGGACTTAAACATTGAATAACTGAACCTGGACCTTATTCGACGGGACGAAGAGAATGACTGGATGACACCCACAGATGTTGCCATCGACTAAGGGCCTAGGGCTGTCTCGGATTAAATCTGCTGATTAAATGAACACTGGGGTAGGTAGCAGTCGGTGTCTCGAGTTGATTGGCCGTTGTTCGCCAAGCCGGCGCACTCTGGCCCGTGCGCAGGGATGTTGGGGGTGGCGGCTGCGATGCGCGCGTGGTTTGTGAATCTCTTGTGGGCGACTCTCGTGTGCGATTATTTATAGCTGCCTGGGGGCTTCGATGGGTTTCTGCCATCGACCCTTTGACTGGGAAAGAGTTGGAAAACGCCCGCACACCGCGTTTGTACCCTCGCCGCACACTGGCGCGACTTGTAAAGCTGTATAGATCTCCAATGTGTGTTTTTTGGGGTGCCTGACGTTTCGCTCCAACCCCCGCTGGAGCTTCGGCAACTGAACTCGGTGTTTCGTGTCGAGCTGAATTCAGGGTTAGAGTTTCTCCAAACCGTGGTTTTAAAGTTTTGTTTTCGTTCTTCATTGAGGTTTTGTTACTTGCGTTGTGCAGCCCGCGAGACGCGCACTGCTTCATTCGCTTCCCCAAGGAAGTTCCCGCGGTACCCCGAGCGAAACGTCGGACATTGCGCCGAACAGCACACGGCGCGACCCGAAAACGCGCGCGTCGGGAGAGCTTTCAAACCATTGCACGCGGGCGACTTAACGTCAACTCAAAGAATATTTTTACATACACAAGTACAGTCGCTGCGCCCACCGTCTTCACGTTTGGTCGAGTGGCTAAACTGAAAGTTCCACCACTGATTTTTGCAGCCTGCACAGACTTTTGAGCCATAGATGCTCTGACCACTCTGAATGGCTTCAGAACCTCGGTGCACACGATCAAGTCTAAAGGCCAGTGCACAAAGGTGAGTGTATCGTTCTCTCGAAGGTGATCAGCTATTTTTGTACCCATTTGATTCGCACACATACGAATGAGTAAATCTTCTAAACGGGTTGTATTGTAATGATAATAATTATGCTTTAATAAATACGTTTGAAATCGCTTGCTGCGTGTCCTGGCGTTCATTTCACCATGCAGGTGAGCGGTGCCTCGGTGTGTCT
Source organism: Entosphenus tridentatus (assembly GCA_014621495.2). Classification (NCBI taxonomy): domain Eukaryota; kingdom Metazoa; phylum Chordata; class Hyperoartia; order Petromyzontiformes; family Petromyzontidae; genus Entosphenus; species Entosphenus tridentatus. Next base: position 3,027,526 of record CM025646.2, read on the forward strand.
GCCGTGTTCTGACGATGCACGGATGGCAATTGGTATTGAGACGTACGCACACCAGCTCCGGCCAACTCTCATTACCTGTACGGGGCGATCGTGATATCCCTGGGAGGGGGCTGTGAGTGTTTGGATCCCCCGCGCCCTTCCCAACAGGTGGGGGCTGCGGGGTGTCCTGGGATCCCACAGAGCCCCGCCCCTCGGTGGGGACTTTGTATAAAAGGTGGGAGCCCGAGAGAGTTGGGCAGGACTGACAAGCCGAAGCCAGAAGAACCAGCTGAAGAGCCAAGTCCGGCTAGCTCGACCCTGGGACTCCTCTGACCCGCTGCCCTTGCCAGGGCCGGGCAGAGCAAGCCAGCGGTGCGACCCCAGAGCCTCGGAGCCCGACGTCCTTGTCAGGGCCGGGTCCGTGTGGCTGGTGGTCGAGACCTGCGCCTTGGCTGGGCCAGGTCAGGTAGCCTCCCTTAGAGGAGGGTCGAGGCATCGGTGGGGAGTAGGCGAGTCAGCTGGGAATACCTCCCTTGAGAGCAGCGGGTGAAGAGGCCGTTACCTCTTCGAGTGTGAAGCGGTAACGTGGCTAAGTGTTAATACTGGTAGGAACGAAGTGGACCAGCCAACAATAGATTATATCATCCGTCCGTCCGTCCGTGTATCAACATCGCCCCCTACTGCAAACACTTGGCATGACCCTACAAAAACCTTTACACTCAGTGACGCTTTCGGCTTTCCTGTCGAAACAAGTGTATAACATTCCCTTATAATTCCCACAGATAGCTTTTAATTAAAACTTTTAAATTAAAAATTTACTAGCAGCGGCCTAAAGCCTCGAACAATGCCTCAAACTCTCCCTTCGTATCGTACCCCCGCGTGTGTGCAAGGGAGTTAATGTTTAACAATGTTACATTCCCTTATGTTTTTAATACATTTAAAGCTTTTACATAAATAATTAATGCATTTAAATTAAAAATTA
>CM025646.2:3028694-3056586 GCA_014621495.2 Entosphenus tridentatus
CTTCGTATCGTACCCCCGCGTGTGTGAAAGGGAGTTAATGTTTAACACTGTTACATTCCCTCATGTTTTTAAATAGAAACATTTAAATTTTAAGCTTTTACATTAAAATACACTCCCTACCTCCCCGTCGTCGGCGGGTCTCCAGCCTAGAGCCAGGCCTGGCAATTTCTCCCCCGCTAGGGGTATATTGGGCGGGGCTACGCGGGGCTGGGCGGGGCTACCGCGGCAGGGGTAGTAACAATCTGCATATTGTGCAGATTGTTACTACTCACTATGTCTGCTCCAAGCTGCACTCACGTAGGTACATACTTTGCAATACTAGTATTTTTTCCACAACGGTTACTACTACTTTATTGTTTCCTATGTTCCACTACGTCTACGTTTCCGTCCACTTATTGGCGCACATTTTTTGCCATTTCATTTTATTATAGCCATTCATTTGTTTGTTCCTACCAGCCCACCCCACAGGGACCTGGTAAATTGTGTTGCCTCTACTTCACCGTCTCTGTCGTCAAAGAACCCACTACACTTGTAGAGAAAGCGATCTGATTCGAAATTAATCGATGAACGATTCCTTTTTGTCGGCTGGCCCACATTAAACCGACTTGCCCTCCAGTGGTGGACCAAGGAGGTTGGTGCGTCGTGCGTGATGAGACACGTAGGATGCATCTGGCACATGCTTAAAGGATTTAAGATCGTGCATGTGACCAGGCTTTCGAGAGTATATAACCACGTTTAACAAAAAATAACCACACGCACGTCAGCACAGCAATGGCCCTTTGTAGCACGTAAAGAATGCCCACTGCTTGCAACGTTGCCTATTATATACTTCACCTTTTAAGGGGACACTGTTAATTGCTGGGTTTTTTTCTTCATTTTGGAGTGATTTGTACACCATTGCCAATGTAGCATCACCGAAATGATGTTTTGAATAAAGGTCAAGGACACCGTTCCTCTTTGATGGGGCATTAATTCCTCTAACGATCCGTCAATCATCTCATCTCAACAGGCGCTCTTGCGGTTAAACAATTGACTCCTGCCTTGGTAATAGAGGGCAAAATATTACCATCTATTAGCTTTTGATTTGTTACTGATTTTTTCAATAAAAAAAACTTTGAGTAATATGAATTTTACATTAATGAGCTCTAACTTGGTTAAATAAGGATGCTGATAACATCCATCCGAATGGGCTTTCGGCATCAACCGCATTCCATCCACTGGCGGGTTGGAGGCACCCCGAGTCACGGATCTCCGAGTGCAACCATAAGCCTGTAGCTCCTGTGCACGAGGAGACCACGCCGCTCCATCTCCGCAGCTGACATTTTATCCTCGGCCTGCGATTCCATGATCAGTCTTGTCCATCAGCCATCACCCCTCCGAGTGATGCTTCTCGCTGAAGCCAGATTTTTGTTTGTAAAGTCTATCGTGTCTAATTATGTTTTCTGTATCTTCTTGGTTCTTTCGGTGAAGTCACGTAGAATGAAAATAATAAAATAAAACAATAACATAATTCTCACGACGTTTCGGCCACAACGCAAGCTGTCTCCCCGACAGACCTGGTCTTCACCTGAGGACGGCTGCTGCTTGCCGTCCTCATCTCCTAGCCACCGTGATGATGATGACCTTATTAACAGACCAATTCAGACCTTATTGGTCAACCGGTGCCTCTTATAAATCTCAACGTTCATCCTACAAAGCCCCATCGCAAGGGAGAAACACAAAACATAGACAAAACATCTTGTTGTTGTTGTTGATGCCCGTATTGAAACGGCTGTACGCCGCTTGGACCTGGAAATTCAGTTTCCCTGCACAAGAACACGGAGTTGTGAACCCTGATGGGTTGACAACACGGCACGCAATGAAACCGATGTACCACTGACTGATGGATAAGTCGAGATCTGTTGCTCATTAGCATAATGGGCGTGGCATGTGAGTGACGTTCCCTCGCGAGTCCAGTGCACCGGCACTCGCTAGTTTCAGGTTCGTCGTCCCGTGCGTGTTCGCATTCAATACTGAACGTGAACTTCGCCATAATTAAAGTGACGGCGGTTCCCGGCCGTCGGTGGCTGCGTGTGTGAACGTCGCAGGGAGTCGTCACGAAAGTCGGAGAGGCCCGGTTACCGTGGACGGATTGAGAGCGACTCCCGCGGGGTCCCGGGGAGACCGTCCTCGACTAGTTTCCCTGCCGGGGGAGACGCCGCACGTCCCGCCGGGACTGCCCGCGCCGAAGCGTAGGCCTCACCGACACCGATCGTGCGCGTTGATTACGTTAAAAAAGCATTGCTGTGTTTGACTTTTAACGTCTGCTGAGTTGGTGAGAGACAAAGAGGGCTTGTTTTTGTGGGGCTGTTATTATAATGTGTTATAATGCCGAATTTCGGAGTTTCCCTGCGATAACAGCAATGCTGAGCCATGTCCCGCCTCAACGTCGCGGTCCGTTCCCGACACCGATTTAAATATCGAATCCCTCGAAACGATCACTTCGCTTTTACAAACTTGCACTCTGCATTTGATGACGTTCGGTCAAGCAATCTCCACGATCCGCACGCCCTGGCAAGACCCTCATTCGGCAGTGGATTGAGTCGTTTACTGCGCAACGATTAGCGCGGTTGGCAACGTACGGTGCGAAAGAAGTTCAACATACATCGGAATCTGAATACTTCTCACGGAGGAATCCGATGAGCTATGAAGCTCTTTTCCCCCACATGTCCAGTAGATGGATACACATGTACACGTCTCGGAAACGCGACGTGATTATCACGCGTCTGTTTTCGAATCTACGTGTTTCTCTTTCTATATCTAGTATATTTACATCATATTTATCCATTTACATCCTGTAATTGACGTTGTATAATCAGCATCATGTATTGAATCGTATAATATTACGTAATATTGACTGTGTCATCAAGTCTTGAGGTGGAGAATTGTTCTCGTTTGTGTTTTTGAAGACCACGTTTGATGACGACAAGAACCATTAATCGCGTCTGTAAATGAGGAGAAACATCTTCATAACTGAGAAATCAATCTCTAAACTAAGAGAACCCTCATCACAGCAAAAACAATCAAACGTGAAAATGACAGGTAACCCCATCATAACAGAGAGGTCAGATCCGTAAATGATGAGAAACATCGTCATATGAGAATCATCGGTTCGAGTCAAGCAACATTCCAATGTGTCTGACGACGTTTCCAGTCGGTGTGTATTAATACAGTCCCGTACCAGTACCGGCTGGGTTATGTAGCCGGCGTACCCAGCCACCGCATGCCGAAACAGCTTTTATTCGACCGGATCGAGAGGGATAAACGGACGCGGCACGGGCTAGAGAAGAGATGGAGTGATGTGGTACAGGAGGACGTGGAGCTGAGAGGACTTGCCGATGAATGGTACCAGCGGTGTCAAGATCGGCTTCAGTGGAGGAGGCTCGTGAAGGACGCTGCTGGGCAGTTGGAGGCAGTCGCCCTCCAACAACAACGGAGGGCGGAGGAGCGACGCTCACAACAACGAGTGGAGCGCCGGGTGGCTAAAGCACAGCAAGTTGGCACAGTAGGGGGCACAGGTGGTGCATCGGCCACGCGTCTCAGTTAGTGGACCCGTGGCACCTGCTGGGTCTGCCCCGTAACCTTCTGCCGGCGGCGTTCAACACTTGACGTGGCCTCAACGTGCACCTAGCCTGGCACAAGCGTCGTGGTGACGTCACCGCCACTTAGTGACGAATGGCGGTTGTTTTTGTACCAGCTGTGACATAGACCAGAAGAATGATAACGAACAGAGAAAAGGAAGCGAAAGCTAAACAGTGCAGGATAATTGGCGCATTAATTTTATTTACAGAGAGGCAGAAAGAGGAACAGATTAGCCGAGTACAAACCGGTGTCATCTCGTCTACCCCATGCAATACTGTACAGTATCGAATCACACGTACTGTTTGATATAAATGCACCTGTGTAATTGTAGAGCGATTTTATCCACTGCTGGATGAGAGCCTCCCACGCCGTGCGGCTCGTCGGGGTAATTTGACCATACTTCACCAGACTGGTCAGTGCGGGATGGTTGAAAATCACTTGCATATTACCGATGTGGTTAGAACGACATCGCAGCATCTCCGCACTACTGTGACACGACTGCAGACTAGAATCGTCTGTGAAACACGGCGCCTTCTTTATGGCCTTGTACTTGAAGAAGAGCATGAATACCACGTGTTAAACATTTTATTTGATGGCAATAAGGATAGACGTGGGAGCATAGAAGTGCATTACAACAATAGATTTGTTTGTGCACCGACTTCTGCCGCTCACCACGTAGCCACTGCACCACCCCCTGAAAAATGATGACATTTACCATCGGTGAAGGTACCTTCATTGGCCTGGCTTTCCCAGCTTACCCTGTTTGAAAAGCCTTCTCTTTCCCAGCAAGCATGCCCTGGCCAAACACTCCATACACTGCTGCTCTAGTCACGGTGCCACCACGAAAGTGCTTCGTTTTTGTTGTCGCTTAAGTAGACGCCCACGTTGCATTGCCTTGTTCAGCTCGCCTACCTACACCTGTTTGCTCTCCTCGCTCCCAGGGACCATGTCCTCGGCCACACGCTCGTGCGTCATCTGCGGCGAGGTGGGGCTGTCGGCGTCCGAGGTGCAGACGCACTTATTCATCCACGCCGAGGTCTCCCCCTCGTGCCCATTCTGCTCCCTGTCGAGCGTCTCCCTCGACGAGCTCCACTTCCACATCGCCGTGGCGCACGCGGAGACGAGCGCGACCGCTGGCAAGCCCTCGCCGTTGCCGCCGCCGCCACCCGCAAGTCTAGAAAACGGAGCGCGAGGTGGGGCGGATGGCAGAGAGGCTGACGGTGCGCTGAGTTCGGCTCGACAGCGACCGGCACCTTCACAAGGCCCCCGGAAGAGTCGCAGTCCCAGCGGCGGCCAAAAGGCAACATCCTCGCCGGATGGTGCCGACACGACTGTCGGCGCTAAGCCGGTGGTCGCCGCACGAGCCGCGGACTCGACCCGTCCCCGTGGCGAGAAGTACGGGAGCTTCCCGGGCAAGCTCGGGGAATCCCGGAGTGAACGGTGGTGTTTAGACGGCGGCGTCTCTGACCGTGGCTACAAGGAGGCGGAGGCAGAGGCTCCGAGTCCCTCACGTTGCAGACAAAAAGTGAGATCGTGGTTCGTGTGAAATTGTTATGGAAGTTGATGGCTTTGTTATCGACTGTTGTTTTTACGTGCGGCCTTTTTTGTCAACTCATTGCTTGATGAGGGCATCGCCATGCCATGCGGCTCGTAATTATTTTGACCATACGTCACCCCACTGGTCAGTGCAGGTTGGTGAAGGCAGGAAGCATAGACGTCAGGACAAAATACAGTTCTTCAGTGATTTTTGCTGCATTGACCTCGGCTGCTCGCAACGTAACCCCGCAGCGGCCAACAACCAATGAGATGTGAAGTGGATTGCTCCGAGACACCTTGCCGTATACGGCGTTTATATAAAAAATTGTTATCATTATTTATCGACCGTTTTATGCACGGTGGTCACCCATCAAAACATTATCCAAGCTCAGTCCTGCTTAACTTCAAAGAGCTGAAGAGGCCAAGCTCATTACACGCCACAGTGGTGAGATGTTAACTACCTCGCCTGGTATACAGAAGGTCGTGGGTTCGATCCCGACCCTGACGCCTGCTGCTGTATATTTGGAGTCTGCATGTTCTCTCTGTGGTCGCGTCGAGTTTTCTCCTGGTCTTCCAGTTTTGTCCCTCCACATTTAGAAACACGTATTTAAGAGTATTTGGCTGCTGTAAATTTCCACACGATAAGCCACTTCATTGGGCAATCATTTGTGGCCAGGTCGCTTCTGGAAAAGATAGCATTTTGGGTGGTCTGGTCATAAGCATGCTGCATTACCATTGGGTATTGATTTTGGCAGTTGTGTCCGTGGCCGTCGTCTCGTAGGACGTACGCGTGGAGTGCCCGTTCTGCGGGCTGAAGGAGTCGGGGGAACAGCAGATCCTGCAGCATTTGAAAAGTGTCCACGCAGATGCCATGGACACTCCTCAGAAGGCCGCGTCACGACCGTCAAGTCAAGGTACCGGAGGTTTAAAATGCCTATGACGCCGATGGCGGTCGTAATCAATACAAGTGTGAACGTGCGACGCGCCGCACAGTATTGGCTCGCTCTCTGAGAGACGGATAGCGACTCGTAGGTGCCGGGAACCACAGACGGACAAGCAGGAAGGGCAGCCATGCGGTGAGCCGGCGCCAACAAATTGCCTAAGCTCTGCGGTCCTCTGTCTATCAAGGTGTTATCAGTCCATTAATAAGCATTTGCATGTGGGAGAAAATCGGAGCGGCTGGAGAAAACGCACGCGTGCGAGGGGGAAACGCTATCCCAAACAGATGGAACGGGTGGAGTCCGCACTTTGCTGCACCACGTTCTCGCCGGCGACCCAGGGTATGGCTCTTCCTTGACCCCCAGGGGAAGAGAGTTTGTCAACGTGTGTGTGTGTGTGTGTGCGCCCCACCAACCCTCGCCGCCTCCACAGCGCTGGATCACGGGCGCGTGTCACCATCGCCCGGGCTCACTGCTGCCGAACACATCGACTTGTCTGCAGCGATAGACCCCACCACTTCCCTCTGCGAGGAGATTTCACTTCCTGTGTCTCGTGACATAGGAATTGATGACGCTGGAAAATGAAGCCCATGGCATGATAGGGGCGGTGACGTGGACCATTGGAAGCTCGTTTTGGCGCTCCCTGCCGAGGTTCGTGGTCTGAATCCGGCAGGCTCCCCCCGGTAAACGATGCGGGGTGTATTAACCGAAAAAATACGCGTGCATCTGCCTCACAGGGTGGACGTTATAGATCCCACGATGTAGGCCATGTGTGCCAGAATCTTGGTCAAAACCTGCCAAATTTTAGATATTTCTCGCAATGCCACGTAGCAACATTTTCCTCGGAGTTAACCTTGTGCCGCACAAGGACATCTGTCACCAGGGGACCCCCCTCAGTCAAATTAACCCCCACGATCCCTCAACAGCACGGGAAGGCCCTCCGTCCAGCAGTGGATTGACAGAGGCCCGTGCAAAGAGGCCGCTTATTTCCAGGGTCGGCGGAGAGTGTCTGGCGGCCGGCCATGGGGGGGGTGCTTTCACAAGCGGGTGTTTTGCCTCTGTAGGTGGGGAGCGGAACGTGGGCAGGGTCACGTGTCCGGTTTGCGACGCCACCCTCTGCTCGGAACGGGAGCTGCAGCTGCACGTGGAACAGCATTTCTCCGGAGGTTCGTCACCGCTTCACCGGTCAACGATTTTTAGATGCGGAATCGATTGTCGATTGCAAAAGCTGGCGTGATAATCAATTATAACTGATCGATTTTTTTTATAACGATCGGACCGATTGGCACGCGAGAGCGCGTGCGCATGTTTCTACGTGCGTGCGTCGGTGCGTGTCGGTGCGTGCGCGTGTACGTCCACAATGCGAGCATGTGTACGCGCATGCGTGTGGGCTTTTGCACGTGCGAACGTGTGTTTGTTTGTGCATGTGCGCACATGCTTGTCTACACTACACCCCCAGAGGGTGCAGTGTAGCGGTTAGCGCTACGCTGCGCTACGGACCAGGCGACCAGAGTTCGATTCCCGCTCGCAGTCAACACCGGTGACGATTATCTGAACCGGTCCTGGGCATCCCCTTGGTTGACTTGGCCTCAAATGAGTACCTGGTGCGGTGGCTACACATCGCCACTGGGGAGACAAAGGCGGCAGGGCGTGGTACTGGCCACCCACCCCCTCGTGTTGCCGTGCCGGCCTTCGCAGGCAGTCACTAACAGCACTTGCCCCCACAGTCTGTTGCAGGCTGCATGGGGGATCTTTGTCTTTATGTGCGTGCGTGAAATGCGTGTGTGAAATGCGTGTGTAAACGTTCGTGTGCACTGTTGCATGCCTGTGTGAACACGTGTGTGTGTGTGTGTATATGTGTGTGTGTGTGTGCGTGTGTGTGCGTGCGTATGTCCCGGGATGCAGGCGAGGTTGGCGTACTGAAGGATGAACTGCTGGCCGAGGCGCTGCAGAACGAGGAAGTCGTGCGGCGCCAGGAGGAAGACCGGCGAGAGAGCGAGGAGTTCCGTCGCCTGCAGGTGTGAACGAGCGCGGGCGCCAACCGCGGGCGCAGCACAGTGGGATATGGGAAATGAAATGATCCGAAATTTTCAGGAAGTGCAATCCATTACTCAAATCACCAAACAATTCCCAATACGCATTTTTTCTGGAGGTACAGACGAAATCCATCTGGCGACCCCAGACGCCATCATTTTGCTTTCCAAACTCAACGTTGAGCCATTAACCCGGTCCGCGGAATTCGCAAAAAGATTTGGTCAGTGAGGTGTTACTGCACCATCACTCCATTCGTGAATACGATTCTGGCCGTGAAGGTGGCCCCTTCGTTCCCCCTGGATATCTGCGAAACCTCCTGGACATCTGTGGAAAAAGAGCTTTATAGCTCATCGGATTCCTGCAGTATAAATAAATATTCTAATTCCGGTCGACCCGGCCAAAGTGGGTACATTGACCGCGGCAGTAACAAGCCTAGCGAGGGGTGGGGGGGGCGACGTGGGGCCGCGTGAGCGCGCTGTTGCCACCGCCGCCTCAACAAACCGCGCCGTTGTGCCCGCTCGCTGTTGTGCCACGCGTCAGCGCGAGCACGGCATGGACGGGCGCGGGGGCTTCGCGCGCCAGGCCCAGCGCAGCCTGCAGAGGGACATGGAGCGCGGCGTCATCTCCCCGCTGGAGCTCCACGAGCGCCGCGCGCAGCTCCTGCAGGGCCTCGCCGACGGCCGCGACGACGGCAACACGCGCACCGCTGGTGAGGGCCCGGCGACAGCGCCGACGCGAAGCACGCGGCGTCCGGCGGCGGGGTAAGCCAGACAGAGGGTGACTGCGTAGCCCCTTCTTACCTGGTCAAATAGAACAAGGCACTGCGGTGGCGAGATGTGAACTACCTCGCCTGGTTTACAGGAGGTCGTGGGTCCGATCCCGACCCTGACGCCTGCTGCTGTATATTTGCAGTTTGCGTGTTCTCTCCGTGATCGCGTCGATTTTCCTCCGGGTCCTCCAGTTTTTCCCTCCACATCACGCGTTTAGAGTATTTGGCTGCTATACATTTCCACACGATAAGCCACTTCGTTGAGCTATCATTTGTGGCCAGGTCAATTCTGAAAAAAAGCTATATCGCTCAGTGGGCTTTACCTGGTAAAATATAAATAATATAGTACTTTTCTAATAGTTTCTCATGCCCACGAACCATCGAATTGTCGGTATTATAATTGGTATATTTTTTACAGTTTAAAGGAATTATGAAACCTTTCCCGTTCCGATGACGTACGTTTTTCTTCTGATTCCGTTTCCAATGACGTATGTGTACATGTCCGTTATTTGAACGGAACCGATGGTGTACGTGTACGTCATCAGAATGGAACTGTTAGAAAAAAATTGAATATCTTTATCAGTACTGAGGTTCTCTGCGGAGAGTACGGTGTCTTCAAAAAAACAACAACGGTGCTACGCCTCTCCAAATAAAATTTACGTTGAGCCGCTCGCACGTTCCGAGATTCGGCGGTGAACGGCACACCACCCACCCTGCAAATTGCAGTCATCTGGAACGGGAAAGGGTTAAACGGAAATATCACGGTCGGGTTACAGGAATGAACGAGACTTGAATGATTGGGGCAGAACGAACAAGACGGAATGACGCACGACGTTGAGCACACGAGGAGTGGGAATGTTAGCCGGGAAACCATTCACCGATTTAAATAAACTCCTCCCGACGCACAACACTCAACACGCTTGGGGGGTTCGGCATGGTGCCATCTCATTGTGCAGCTTGGAATGCATCATTAAGGTAATTAATTAAATACTTCAAGCCTAGCGTTGTTAATGGGTGCACCACAGTCAGTCGATTGGCAGGTCACATAGTGGGTAATACTTGGATGCTCCCACCTCTTCCAATACGTCCATTCAGCGTGGAAGAGTAGACCAAAATACCCCATTGAGAGGCTCGCAAGAGCTCCCTCCGGTGGAGGCCCTTCCACCAGCGATGACACGAGCACGCACTTGCAGGTCTGCAGCTTCATCGACCTTTTAAATCCCTCCCGAGTACAAGCGCGTGTTAAGAATCTACGCGCACGCACGAACGCCTCCGGTCCTGTGCTAGCTGAAGCCTCTCCCTCCCCCCGCCGCCCGGCACTTGACCGCGCGCTTGGCGGGGATCCCAGGCCTCACGGCGGCGCTCGCACGGGTCTACGGCACGGGCGCGGCGGTGCGGGACGTGGCGCGCGTTTGGCTCGCTGCCGACACGAGCCACTACCGGGGCGATGGCGGCGACCGGGGATGGGGCTGCGGCTACAGGAACCTGCAGATGCTCATGTCGAGCCTGGCGCGACTCGACCGCTTCAGCTTCCTGGGGCTGCAAGGTACAAACGAGGGCGTCTACCCCCCCCCCCGCGCGCCCTGGAAATCTGACAGTTGAATAGTTTTTTTATTTACAGGGTGCCCTATCGCTCGAGGCGCAAAATGTGGTTTTGGGGAGAAAAAAAAACGGCGACAGAATGAAATGATGTAGGCGGCGGGGGGCGTGCTATAAGGAGTGATTGAAGGGTAATTAGGGATCACGAGAGGGTATGGTAGGGACGGGAAGGACTGGGGGAGCGAGGGGGAGGGAAGAGGAAGAGAATGGGCAATGGAGAGTTAAAGTTGGGTTGCTTCCATATAATTTTTTGCCGTGCTATATATTGGAATTTAAGTGCAATGAATAGGGGTCATTGCCCGAAACGTCGCCTCGTATATTTGTCCTCTTTCGGCAATGTTTTAACAAACCTGTTGAGGTTCACGTTGTGTGTGCTTGTGCACCACTGCCAATGCAGTATCACCAAACAATCAGGTCTCATTCGACTGATTGACTTGGTCTGTGAGAATTGTTCTTCAACTTACCGGTGAGACGAAACGACAATGGTGCGTTAACGCTTGCACGCGTGATGATGTCATTTGTTTAGCTACGTCGGGTGGTGGACGAGCTTACGACACATTTTTGCTAGATCATTACATGGCCTAACCAGAAAAGCAAATGTGATGTTTTTTCGATTGACCTGGATAATGTGCAGACAGAACGAAGTTCTGCTTTGTATATGCATCGTGGGTTTATATACAACTTAGTCCCACTGGGTTAAAGTTCATGCCGCCCCCCTCTCTGGCCTGGTTTGGCAGGCGGCGCCCGGATGCCGGGAATCCCGCGGCTGCAGGCGCTGGTGGAGGAGGCGTGGGAGCAGGGCTTCGACCCGCAGGGGGCGTCCAACTTCGCCGGGAAGCTGCGGGGCACGCGCGCCTGGATCGGCGCCACGGAGCTCTACGCCCTGCTCACCTCGCAGCGAGTGCGGTGCGTGCGGTGTGACCGGCAAATACCGGTTACACCGTATTGTTTTGTGTCGCTATGGGAGGGAACCAATGCGGAGCAGGGGGAGAGGACAAACTCAACACAGAACGGCGCCCAAGTTGGGAATCGAATCCGGGCGATTCTAGCCGAGGCACGAGCATCACCGTTGCGCCGGCTTGCCGCCCTGCTTTGCCGTGTTGATTTGGGCGCCAGGGTGGCGAGATGTTATCTCCCTCGCCTGGTATGCAGGAAGTCGCGAGTTCGATCCCGATCCTGACGATACCTGCTGCATATTTGGAGTTTGCATGTTCTCTCGCTCCCTGTTGTCACGTGTATTTTTCTCCGGGTCCTCCCGTTTTTCCCTCCACATCACGTTTTTCGAGTATTTGGCTGCTCTAAATGTCCACATGCTGATAAGCCACTTTGTTGAGCCATCGTTTGTGATAGCCAGCTCACTTGTGAAAAAGAGCTATGTAGCTCAGTGGGCCTTACCCATCTGCTCCACTGGTCCCGCGTGCGCAGCTGTCGTGTCGTGGACTTCCACCGCGCCACGGGGGAGGGCGGCACCCACCCGCTGCTCTTCGCGTGGGTCACGGATTACTTCCAGGGCGGGGGTCATGAGCGGGTGCCCCCGCCGGCTCAGCTCGTGGTGTCCACTCGGCTGCCTCCACTCTACCTGCAGCATCAGGGTGAGACCTGGCGCGCAACGAACATTCGCCAGCTGGTGGTGGTCATCATCATCATTGCCGCCGCCGTCGCCACTTAATTCACAGTCCCGTGCAGTACATCTTAAAGCACGAGAGCAAAGAGCTTCTTGAGTTAATTACTCACTGAGGAAGTCATTGTAGACGAAATACAATGTTCGCAAACAACGCAGTATCGACAATTTACACGTAACAAATGGGAATACATATTTAATAACAAGCTAAACTGTGCTCGGGTCTTCTCTGCATTGCCCACTTGGTACAGTTGAAGAGGAGTCGGAGACTGGTGAAGAGCTTCTTTATTCTTTAAACCACAGCCACACTCGTTCCTAAAACCAACCCCAAACACGCGTTTAACAGCCCCTCTTAAACCCTCCATTTCCGCCCGCGTTCCCAATACACGTTCCCAATACACATCTCCGTCTCGCACGCCGAGTCCGTGTGACGTCAGTGCCCTTTAACCCTTGACCCCCGTCTAGTGCGTGTGATTTCATGTCTGCGTGGTGCAAGTGCGTGCAGATCCCCTACACAGTCACCAATAATATAAACGTTGCTGATGATGCCGTTTCTGAGGTTGTTGATATCGCTGCTATTTGTCGGTGATGTTTTTGCTCAGCATTTTCACACTGCTGTGAGTGAGAGCCCTCCTTAATGTCCTTGACCTTTCTGACCTCGCTCTGCAGGTCACAGCCGCACGGTGGTGGGGCTGGAGGAGAGGCGAGATGGCACCCTGTGGCTCCTAATCTTCGACCCGGCGCACAGCGCGCAGACAACGGACCGGCTACTCCGTGCCGCCAACGGTAACACCGCCGCCGCCGCTCTCCGCCCGTTCCGCCGGCCCCTCGGGGCCTTGCGGCACCGCCAATACCAGGTTCTGGCGGCCGAAACGACGGAGCTCACCGACGCAGAGCGAGAGGTCAGCACGTACGAGGCATGGCCACACGCACAAACCCCCCCCCTACAGACAAGAGGGCACGGCCTCATAGGGGAGTGGGCGGTCAGAGCGAATACCCAGGGTGCAAAGCTAGGAGGAGTGTCAAATATGTATTCGGTATAAAACCGGGGTGATAAAGCTTTACCTTATTGAGCGCCAAATAGGATTGTTTTCATATCTTTGGAGGGTAACCACACATTAACAGATCTCAAGTCACTTCTGTCACTGCGAGACGCCCTTGCAAACTAGAAACGGTGTTGCCAGGTCGGAAATATTCCCCCCCAGCACCCGATTAGTGCGGCTCAGGTCCTCGCAGTGGTGGACAAATGTCGCTTGTGGGCCTCGATTCCATCTCAAGCCGGAAGAAACGAGGCTCATCGGGCCGTAGGTTCCTCGCCTCTTCATCTTATTTTTTGTACGCGATATCAAAGCGTGAAACGTATATTGGGTTACCTCCCGAAGCCGTTGCCATCTCTCAACAAATAACAACGCCCAGGGTTACCACCAGTGGACTATTTTCAAGGGGCGATTCGTCACTCGTCGTCGCAGTCCGGTCATAAATCATTCCACCGATTTCTCTCCATTGCCCGCACCTCTCGCTGCGCACTCCCATGCCCGGCACGTACCAACTAACTTCTCTCTCTGTGCCATCGTTGTATTCTTTGTTCTCCGGACGCAGGCCCGTCGCACGGCTTCCCAGGTTTTCGTGGCCGAGAGGATTCCCTGACACACCGTGGTTGGAGGACCGCGTGCCGGCCTGCTCCCTGCCGCCCCTACAAGCGGGGGGGAACCCTCCAACCCTCCCATCACTCGACACGGCCGAGAACGCCTTTGCCTCGCTGTGCTGCAACGAGTCCCAAAAGTCGACGAGACTAAAATGACGATGTCAGGACTTAGGACGGCCGTGGTGTCCACAATGCATTGCGGTTTGGAGATTTGCTGCCTTCTTTGTTTGCCAAACGTGCCTGGTGCCTTTTGTGTACGGACAGGATGGTACAACAACGTCGTCAAGTTAAGAACATTACAGTGGCTCGATTCATTGCGCTGCAGGCTGGGAGATCATCGATTGAGAGTTCGGCCGCCAGGCTGATGGTGGCACGAGGTCGCGCTTTCTCACTTAACAGTGGGCCGGGTTAAGGCTGCCATCTTCCACTCAAACATCACAGTGAGAGCTGCCCAGGGATAGATCACAGTCTTTTTTAAAGCTTGCAATAAAGCGTTTTTATATTTTTGAAATATATTTTTAAGTACGGTTGTGACTGCGCACAATGACGCCCGTGTGCCAACGCCGGGGTTCAGCCCCTCCTGTTAGTGTAGCCACACCACGTGATACTCGTACTCAGCCCTGAGATGAGGAAAATAAAGTGGTGGATGATGTCATGTTCTGATGACCGAGTGAAGCTGGTGGTAAATGACTGACCTCCGATTAGCACGGTTGGCTACGTACGGTGCGAAATTTATACGTACATACCTACATTGTGAATGTTGTGTTGTGGGTTTACTCTCCAACACACCGGTGTGCTGTACTAGTACCGAATTGGCATGTTGTGTTTACGTGACAAACCTTACTAATTGGCTGTGTCGGGTGGTGGTGGGTTTAACGACACATTTACGCGATCTAACCCAAAAAACGTATTATGAACCTACCTAATCGATTCTCCTTGTTTTTCCTCTCACTCACGTGGGCCTGACCTTCCTGCGCTGCTTCTAAACTCACTCGTCCTGGGCCATCATCTCCAACATCCAGTCCCTCGCATCCCCGACACACCACCTCGCTTCTTGGTCTGCCTGTCCCTTTACACCTTTTGATAATTAATTGACGATTATGTTTCAGCGGTTTAGGGGAATTGAGACATCCAGGCGTAGACGCTTGCTATGCCGATGATGATTTGTGAATTTGGTTGGTATTTGAATTCATAAAAGGAAGCTCGATTGCCGTACCAGCCGTGCCGGATCTTGGCCCCGGTGAAGTCCCCCCCAATCATCATCACCCTTGAGAGACGCTGTCATCACAAACGATTGACCCCTCGAGCGTCGATGTAAAAATGTTTATTCCGGTGTTGCATCGCCGGTTGTCGCAATGAGATGGAAGGCGTGCACACGAGCGGGTGAATCGACGAGCGAGCTTCAAAATAATTGGGCCAATAATACTTTGTCATTGTGTGCACTACTGCGCGTGTCCTACGACAGTAACATTAGTGCTTGGAGGATTCCACCTCCCGCGTTGTAAAACAAAGGCAGGCAACGCTTCAAACGGAGCCTCGTGCAAATGAAGCCGGCAGGTGAATGAAGACAAAAGAATCGACACGCTATCGTGGAGGCCTGTGGTACTCCACGGGACACATTGCACGCACGCACGCAGCCAGCGTCGACAATCGCGCTCCTCCGACGCGTCGGGTAGGTCGAGAGTATTTTTGTTTGTAGTTTACTCGAGCGTGGGGGCTCTCAGTTCTCGTCACTGTCCAGATCGGCGGGGTTAAAGGTCGGGTCCTCGTCCTCATCGTCGTCTTCGTCAATGTCCAGGTCCTCCATGTCTTGGAAGAGCGACTCGTCCACCTCCACGTTGTCTCCTGCGCAGGGCGGGGGAGGGGTGCGGGCGCATGAATCCCACTGCTGACGGCTTCCAACAGAACCACAGTGACAGTGCGGTGCCCCCCCACCTCCCGTGCAGCACGGCAAGGAAGGAGATGACTTGTGGCAACACCAGAAGCCACGCACGCACGCACGCGTACTATACAACGTGGATTTATATTGCATGGACATTTTCCCCACATCTGAAGGCACTGTACAGAAAGCTGAGCAAATTTGTTTTGTAGATAAAGGGGCAGTGAAAGTCTATCCGTGCGTGGGTCCCCGTGTGAGTCTTTACAAAACAACGTGAATTTATGGAGCAGCGTCTGAAGATGCTGGCTGGGGGGAAAGGCGGTTCCACAGAAAGCGGCCAAAACACCTCCCACGGAGCGAAGGTTGACTTGGAACTTAACATCAAGCACTGGATGCTCGCACACAGCCCGATCTGTGCGTCTTCCCTGCACCTCCGATTAGGGCAGGTGTCTGCGTACGGTGTGAAAGCAGTTTGGCATACATCCATACGTCTCGGAGTTCCGACTACCAGCGTTCCCATTTCCGCCGCACCACCCAGAGCAAATAAGTGTGTGAAATGAAAGCGGGTCCAAGACGCTGCCAAAAGGCACCACCCACGTACCTTCCTCCAGAAACTGCATGTCGGATGTGTCCAGGTTTCTGTCCGTCTCAAACAGCTGCTTCCCTGTGTGTTTAGAGAAAGAGAGATGGAGGTTGCCGCATGTGGGTCCATTCAACATCCGCGGTTATACTCGAGGTTTATGCTAAAGCAGGGGTGGAACCTCCTTTCCATTCGTGATTATCCATCACTGCACAAGTGACTGTCCGTCACTGAAGCATATTAGCTGCACTCGTCGTGCACGAGGCAAATATTTTCGACCCAACAACAACAACACGCGCTCAAGTCACTGCTGTGAGCACAAGGGCCCCTCTGGGTAGCTGGTCAATGCGCATGTTACTTTTCACTTTCAAAATTCATTGTGCTATACGTTGACGCTTCCATATCTGTGGTGCCTGCCTTCATCAACCAACGCTACATTCGTTTACTGAGCTAATACCAAATACAACGTGTAATTGAGTCAAAATGAACACGATCTAACAGGCAGATATATATATACAGTAGACTTATACGATTTGTGGATTAACCGTGCACCTGAGATTTACACATTAATTGCTCATGGATTTTCCCTTAAGCCCAAATGAATCATCTAAAGACAGTTATACATTGTTATTCTTGGAAATGTTTACAAGTAACGTGCTTAAACCAAACAAATATGTGCTCCGGTTAATCCGAAATCCACGTGATCGCCTCTACAGAACAGTAGTTGCATATCTTTACAACAGTGGGCGGAGTTTGATTGACGTTGATTGGCGTGGCTCTGCTATCACCCACTTAGTAGGCCGAGTCTTCTGTGTGGGAGCAGGAAAGTTGTCATCACAGAGCACATGCGTCGATCGTTAGTATTCGTTCTAAATCGAAATCGTCAGTTGCGCTTACAAAAACAGAAATAGCTATATTCGTGATTTTTGGGACAGATCTGCAGAGAATGTATATTTTTGGATTATCTGCCATTTGTAATTATTCACAGCTGTCCTCCCCGTCATTAGCGCTGCTAAACAACTTCTGTAATGAAGGGTCTCAGCATGACCATATTTTTCAACTCTCAAAAATATAAAGACATAACAGGTGAAGACGCAGCCCTGCAATTGGTTGCTCATGCCACTGCTGCCAGAAGGGGCCTCCCCTTGAGGGAGCTCTGGAGAGAGTAGCCTGCTCTGGAGGATATTTCGCCTACTCATCTACGCTCACCAGACAGTCCTGGGAGAGATCGGAGTACCCACACGCTCCCCGGCGACATGCGACAGCCGTATCGTGACGTTACCTGAAAGCTTCGATTTCCCAATTTGCTCTTCCTCTCGCAGTTGTTTCTTCTTTTTCATTTCCAACCTTTCTTGGTCAAACTTCGCCTTCCAGGAAAGGAAGTTTTCGATCGTGACTGGTGTGCCATGGAAGGTTACCTAGGGCAACACACCGGGTGGGCGATCACAGTATAAGATGCTGTGCTGTGACCATGTACGTATTTTTCGAGCGCTCTCTGGTGTGTGTTTTCGGGTTGTACCGCGCGTGTCCCAATGTTTTGCTCCACACGTGCTGGAGCTGAAGAATCTCACGCCACTTGGGAGTGAAATGTCGGACATCGTGCTGAATAATAAGTGCCACAACCCGAGAGCGGGGCGGCACAACGATGGAAACCAAATTTGACATTCCAAACATTACCCGCAAATTACTCATTTGGAATATAAATGGCGATCAAATGCCTCCCCAAATGAAAAAAACTTGGCAGGACCCTCTGGAAAAAGAGTAATGATACTCAGTGAGGCTTTCCTGGGTAAACAAGCGTGATAATACTATTAGGTTATGACCAGTACACCCGAACTGCAAGCTAAACTGAAAAACTAAACCAGGGAAGGCCCACCGAGCTATGTAGCTTTTTTCAGAAATCACCTGGCCACAAATAATAGCCCAACGAAGTGGCTTATCACGTCCAAATTTATGGCAGCCAAATACTCGAAACACATGCCTCTAAATGTGGAGGGGAAAACCGGAGGAACCAGAGGACCCGGAGAAAAGTCCACACGACCACGGGGAGAACATGCAAACTCCAAATATACAGGCGTTAGGGTCGGGATCGAACCCATGCCCCTCCTGCACACTCGGCAAGGTAATTAACATCTTGCCCCCTCTGCAACAAGCGTTAGAGGCGCTCCCGCTTGGCCACGGCATAGCTCCGCTCTCGTCCGTACCTTTTCGGCCTCCTCGGCCTCTCGCTGTTGCCGCTGCAAGTCCTCTTCTTTGAGCACTTTCATCTGATCAACGAGCTCGTTGAGTCGCTCCTGTACGGCGGATGCGAAGGTGAAAATCATCGCCATGCCCAGGTTCTCCGTGGCCTTGGTATTGCACAGGTGCACACGTGACACACACAAGTGCACCGTCAAATTTCGAGCACAGCACCCAATTTCTTGGTTGAAGCGACAAAAAAACCTCGCAAACATTCAACTGAAGAAAAAAACCATCGGCAGCACAGCTCCAACAGGCTGGCTTTGCACATCTCAGTTGTGCAGTAAAACAAAAGAGGTAAAAGTAAATCTGTATTTCCGGGTCATTGTTGGCCCTGTTCAAGCACGGATGTGCCAGTGGACAAAGAGGTGGGAGGTTCTGGGTCATCGCTGGCCCTGTGCCAGCGCCGACGCCCCCACCTGCTCCTCCAGCAGCCGTGTGATGTCGGCGACATCTTCGTCCATCAGGTTCTCCTGGCCGACCACCTCGAAGAGCGGAGGTTCGTCGGGGTACTTTTCCACGTATGTGAACTTGAGCGTGACCTGCACATCTGCGCGACGCAGCGAAAAACCGACGAGATTACGCTGGGTGCTACGCGGTGTGGGTGGTTGTGGTTGGTGGCGGTTGATTTAGAGGGTTGGTGGTGGCAGTTAAGTAGGGTGTTCAGATAGTGGTGGTGGTGATGGTGGTTCAGTGAGGTATGGGAGGTGTGGGAGAGGTTGAGGATGCTATTGGGACGGTGGCAGTGGGTGGTATTGGTTGGATTGGTGATGCATGTGGTTAGGTTGTGGTTATGGTGGTGGTGACTGTGTGAAGTTCTGGGATGGTGGTGTCACATGGCATGAGTGACGTCACTTCGCGCGAACACATTCATTTTACAAAACGTAAATGATCAGAAATCCAAAACATGATAAGTCTTGATAATAAACTAAAGATTTGAAATCCGCAACCCATCCCGAGTGCATGATGAGTAATGTGGCCATACCTTGATTGCTGTCATCTCCGATGTCAGAAGTCAGTGTGATCGTGAAGGCTGGTGGTGCGACTGTCAACACTGCCAAAGGGTGACAAGATTTGTTAGCAGGTACAGTACCAGGGATTTTCAGAGGTTTTTTTTCCATAATTTTATTCAAATGGTGCTATTCCCATCAATTATATTCCTAATCAAATTCCTACAACGAACTGCGCACCGCCTTTTGTCAGAGGACAGCCCTGTTAGATGATCTATATAACCACTGTACAAGTATATCAAAGGCCATTTAAACAGACCTCTATGTTGACACAAGAGGCACACATATTACTTGCTCTGCGACGAGTGTTCAGCGCATGTCAAGCAAACCAAACCATTTGGTTCTCAGAGCTGAACATTTTTACTTTTGTGTGTGTAACTCACTAAACTGAAACCCCGGCCCGATTTGAACCCAGGCCTTCGGTGGCACTGGCTCATTATCGACAGGGCATTATCCCCAAGTCACCCAAGCCATCTCACCAATACTCACTCAATCTCCTTGACTGTTGCGTCATACTTAAGGAGAGAACTTTACATAACAATGTACGAACTCTGTTTACTCACCTGGATTTGAACCCAGGATTTCAACGGTGCCGGCTGAGAGTCGCCTAGCAGGGATCTCCATGCAATGAGGATCCCCAAAGAACCGGCGTTACGAGTGCCTGCCTAGGATTTCTGACAGCAGAGCCTGTTTCGACTTGCGTGTGACTCCTATTAAGCCCACGTGCATGCATTAAATACAAACATACTGCAACGACGCAGGCAAAGTGCTGAGATGTGCTTAATTACAGTGGGCTCGATTAAAGCAATTTTGCAAATCAAGAATTCAAGCTGCCTTTCATGAGACCCAAATGAATAATTGGTCTCGCACACACCCACACATTTATGTAACGTTGAATAATAAACATATAAATCGACCTCAATGGATTATAATTTGAATAGGTTCTCACATTCAAAGAGGCATTAAAACATTTCAGTCAAATAACAGTAAGTACTATGAA
The DNA here is from genome assembly GCA_014621495.2 of Entosphenus tridentatus. Taxonomy (NCBI): domain Eukaryota; kingdom Metazoa; phylum Chordata; class Hyperoartia; order Petromyzontiformes; family Petromyzontidae; genus Entosphenus; species Entosphenus tridentatus. Next base: position 3,049,165 of record CM025646.2, read on the forward strand.
TGAATACGAATATAAATGTGCTCATTATGGCACTTGCCCGAACAAGAAACAGTATTCCTAACTCTGGCATCAGCTGTTTGTGAGATGAGCAATGATTACTCTCAAGCAAAGGTGACCAGTCCAATCTGCCGGCGTGACAGCTGCAAATCCCACCGCCACTTCTTCGCAGTTTAAACAGGTAGCGTATATCTATATCTAGAAGGTACCGTATACAAACCGTCAGGTCACGAATGGTGGGGTAAACTGTGGGTATTCCCATCTATTTAATTTCTGGCGTGGAAGAGTAGGCAAATACCATATAGAAGAGCTCTAGAGCTAGGAGGCTCATCTCCCAGCAGTGGTGTAAATTTTTCACTTTATAGAGCGCTTTTCATCGAGGATCTCAAAGCGCTGTCGAGGACACAGCAGCAGCAGCAGCAGCAAATGAGCGAGACATTTCATGGCCGCACCTTTAAAAAAATCACTCGCTGTGACAAAAAACCCCACCAACATTGTAATCCGAATCCTGATACCATTTAATTGAGTCCATTTATCTAAAACACGGTACTTTAATGGCAAATTGTTCAACCAGAAATTAAAATGACTGCATTGTTTAAACACTCTCATCACGCACAATCAAACGCACCCACCCAGGCCCTATAACGTAATTACATGTCAAGATGATGGATTAAAGAGATACATATATTGCAGTTGCATGCACGTGGGGCTAGGTATGGAGACACACACGTGTATGCAAGCGAAGATAGACCGGCCCTCGCTCAAAGCCTGGAGAGGCTCTGGTGAAGAAACACCTGCGTGGTCCTTCCCCCGCACCTCCAATAAGCACGGTTGTCCACGTGCGGTGCGAAAGAAGTTCAACAAACGTCCACTACGCGTAGCAATTTCAGTCTCAGACGGCTTGGTGGATCAATGGCCAAGAGCACGGAGCTGGCACCGCCACATCCTGAGTTTGAATCCGCGCAGTGGCCCGTCAGTAAGACGGCTTCACAAGCGTGGGGGAATTGTTACTTTGAGCCAACCCGGTCGCCAATGACAGCATGCAGGGAAGAACTTGAAGCAAGTGGTACGGCCACTCTGAGCCAGAGACGCAACCTCTCTATTTAAGGCCCCGTCACAGAGACGATCTCTCTCTTTGTGCCGATGCGTGTCCTCTCTCTGTGTATCTTTGTGATATCTGTCTGCTTATATGTCTGTCTATAGTTTTCTGGTTAGATTTTTGTTGCTATTTCTTTCTTTTATACCTGATGATGATTGCTTGTGTTGCAATCGAAACGTCGTATGCTATTATTTAATTGCTTATTTTATCTTTGTACGTGACTTTACCGAAAGAACCAAAGAGTAATTCCTGCAGTCACGCAAGCTCCAAGTTAAGATTGACAGCACTGACACCAAAGAGAGCAGACCTCTGCCTCACCGTCTCCCATACAGCCACTCGCCGAACCCTTCCCAGTGGGATTACAGAAAAGCCCCAGGGCTTGAGCCCAGCTTCTTGGCAGTGCTGGCTGTGTAAACCATGACAGAGTCATCGTGAAACCGTGAAGACGCCCACACCCCGAGCAGTTCTGGCGCGGCACCCAAGACACGGCGCACATCGTGAACCCCGCTAAAGTTCTGACAACACCGAGGCCTCGTCGGCGAACTCGCGCAGCCTCGGGCTCGCCTGCATTCACCGCCCGTGACGGATCAGATCCCCCGGCCGTGCGGTCAGGCAAGGCGGGGGCTCGCACCTCGGCGCACCCGTAACCCACCCGAGAAGCAGTCCGGGTAGATTGACTCGAGCGCTTCCAGCTCGTTCCTCTGCTCCTCCTCGTAGTCCATCGCGGTCGACTTCGCCCGCCTAGTCCCCCATAGGCCGTACAATCGCGGCGCGTGGAAGGGGGAAGGTGGTGGTGGTTGTTGGTGGTGTTGGTGGTTGTTGGTGGTGGTGGAGAGAGCGACACGTGGAGTCGACGCGCTATTGCTCGGGTCTGGCTCGCGGCGTCGCGATCGCGCGATCGGCAATCTTTAAAGGGGCCGCGTGGCGCTGCGGGACCTTCGCTGTGTGCTGTCGGTAACGCGCGAGGCAAGGTTGCGCCTCGACTTACGAACATTCGACTTACGAACACTCGACTTACGAACATTCGACTTACGAACTTTCAGAGATACGAACAAACCTGGTCCGTACGTCCAGGTTGCCTGTTCGGACCGAGAGTCGTAAGTTCAACCGCCGCGCAATAGATGGCGGTGGTGGCATCAACGTCTGCTGAACGTGAAGAACCAGTGGCATCTACATCTGCAGAACATGAAGAACCAGTGGCATCTAGATAAATGTTAGTCAATGGACCGCGGAGGCCGTTGAGATCCACCCCATTGGATAATAGTTGTTGGTGCATTGACCATCACTGGTATAAACTAAATGTGTGAATTAATGCTGTGTACAACGAACACAATTGCAAATTTCGATCAGTCTATTCTCACAATCCTCATCGACACAATACGCCGATAAGTGCCACGGCATTCTTTTATGAGCGATACAGCTGACAGATGTGGAAAGATCTATGGCTAAGGATGAGCCGATTCTCTCTGTTAAGTTACTTGATTAATACTTTTAAACAAAACAGAAGGATAAAATCCGATTACTTTTGGGAACCAATCGACAGCTCTAAATAAGGGCATCACGGTGGCTATGAGATGTTAACTACCTCGCCTGGTTTACAGGAGGACGTGAGTTCGATCCCGACCCTGACGCCTGCTGCATATATTTGTAGTTTGTATTTTATCTCTCTCTGTAGTCGCGTGGATTTTTCTCCGGGTCCTGCGGTTTTGTCCCTCTACATTTAGAAACATGCGTTTAGAGTATTATTGCTGACATAAATTTCCACATAAGCCACTTCATTTGTGGCCAGGTCGCTTCTGAAAAAGAGCTATTCAGCTCAGTGGGCTTTACCTGGTAAATAAAAAAAAAAGTTTAGTTTACAACCATTTAAAAAGTCACGGACTGCGAGGTTTCAGTTTGGTGTTTTAACATCTTAACACCTGTTTTGTTGCTGGAAAAAAGGGGAAAACCCCTATTATTATATTTTGGTACCGGCAAAGGAGGTCCCATGATGACTGCAAAAAAGATTATTTAAAAAATCCGCAACCTTAAGACTCTACTGCCGCCTAGCGTCCAAAAGAACGACAGTGAAATTACATTCTTCGTGCCCGACATCACTTGGAGCCAAGATTTAGAGGCGCATTCGACCGTTTTGTGGGGAACAATTTGTATGTTATATCACCATTAGCAGACATTAGCAGACATTTCGAATATTGCCGCCAAGGACATGTTACCAGGTGATGAAATGTTAGTACAGACCCTCTGAAAAGCGTCGCATCAGTCTTATACCTGTCACCCGCATTCTTGTCAAGGGAATTGTAGTTTTCAGGTCCATAAGGCATACATCCATTTAAATACAGGCAACATTGTTTTGTCTATTTGTTTGTGTTTCTCCCTTGTGATGGGACTTTGTAAGATGAACGTTGAGATTTATAAAGGCACGGGGTGACCAATACGGTCTGAATTAGTCTGTAATAATGTAGGGTATAAGGGGTTGACAGGCATGCAGTCTCACCTCCTAGGACCGCCACCGTTTCCACTGCAGACCCCAACCATATACGAGTTTTAAACCAGCACGGGGCCTGCTATTATCAGAACCGTGCGGTTCATGATAATGAAAGCTAAACACCGGTACTGGCACTCGGTAACGAAGCAATTCCTGCCGCCAGTCGAACGCCTGTGATATACTCCGGGTCAAACCCCGTGAAGGTGGCAACTGCATTCGGCCCACGGACGTGAATGGGTGAGGTGAGCGAGGGTTTGCCACCTTTGTTTTTCCTTCCAAAGACCAACCCCTGCCTCGGTCAGCACTTGGGGTCTTTCCCATCAATACTCTAGCGACTTACCGTGGTAGAAGTTCAACACAAGACCAGATTTGGGTCGCACATCCAATTCCTTGCCTCCACCCGCAACGCAAATGACGCCGATTCCCGTAGGGGGTGGTGTTGGTGGCTGTCGTGCTCAAAAGCGGACAGGTGGCAACCCTCCATACACATTATATATTCGTTCCAGTAACACGGTGGTTGTTGTTGTTGTGGTTGTTGGTGGTGGTGGGGGGGAGCGGTGGTGTAGTGGTTAGCGCGCTGCGCTACTGAACCCGGCGACCAGAGTTCGATTCCCGTTCACGGTCAACACCGGTGACGATTATCTGAACCGAGGTCGACTCAGCCTCAAATGAGTACCTGGTGCGATGTCTTGGCAACGCCACGAGGGAGACAAAGGCGGCCGGGCGTGGTGTTGGCCACCCCACCCCCTTGTGTGCCACAGTGCCGACCTTCACAAGTGCTCGCTAACAGCAATTGCCCCGACTGTCTGTTAAGGCTACAGGGGGGATCTTTTTTCTTTGTTGTTGCACAGGACTCCAACAAAACCCCCATCAAGCGGCCAGCCAGCAACAACCGGCGACTCAACAACGCACGGGGTTCAAATCGTGGCACGGTCACCGAACATGGGACACGACCTCGTGTGGGGGGGGACGTCAATCGGCCACGCTGGGGGGTAGCAGGAGGATGACCTTCACGTGAACCCGCGACAGAGCGAGGGATATGGAGAAGACCACAATGTAGGAGGGCGTTTTACCCTTTATGGCAATAAAACAGGGGGTGTTTAGATGTTCAAACACCAACTAAGTAGAACGTTTAACACGTGGTGGGCTTTCGCGACTGATATCATCCATAATACAGGGGTTTTTTATTTGGGTGGGAGGGGTAGATCGCGTAAATATGCCCAGATTGTAAATGTTGTGGCCTGGCTCTCCAACACACAACCGGTGTTGCTGTACTAGCGACGAATTGGCACGTTCTGTTTAAGTGACAGACATGACTCATTGGCTGTGCCGATCTACCCCCCCCCCCAAGAAACCTGCATTATGGACCAAATAGAAACCTTTTAGAAGGAATCGCATGAATCACACAAGGTTCGTGTGGTGGACACGCAAACATGCTCTGATGATGATGATGATAATTATATTTGATGCATTGTGTTTGAAACTGATTGGCCTACACAAGAGAGAGCAGCTTTCTTTATGGCCAAGTCTCACTACCAGTGACAGACTGGAAAACGACGCTATACGGCGAACAGTAAAGAATGAATGATACATTATGTCATTAGACCTCCTTTGCCAGTACCAAAATATAATAATAGGGGTTTCCCCCTTTTTCTGGCAACAAAACTGAAACCTTTTTACAAGGAGTAATGTCTGCATTAACCACAATATTTGTGGTCAAAATGCAAAAAAAACCACTGATAATCTATGCATTGTCCTTCAAACTGATTGGTCCACACCAGAGGAGGTCTAATGATGTAGATGCTTACCCCAAACCCTCATTACTTTGATAGGAGTGGCATTTCCATTGAGCTGTACGCCTTTTGGCGTCCTCTGGTCTAGCACCAATTGAGACGAGGCTCACAAGAAAGCCGTCTCTGGTATGGACCAATCAGTCTCAAGGACAATGCATATATTATCAGTGTTTTTGTTTGCATTTTTACCACAAATATTGTGGTTAATGCACACGTTATTCCTTGTAAAAGGTTTCAGTTCTGTTGCCAGAAAAAAGTTGAAAACCCCTATTATGATAAATTATGTGTAATGCTTTAGGCCCTACAGAATGAATGATAAATTATGTTTAATGATTTAGGCCCATATCTGGAGTGATCGGGAGTGGCTTTGTCCCGTATAAGTGATACTGGAGAAAGGAAATCGACGTTTTTTTAACGATCGAATGCTCGATTAATCGGGAACCGACCGATTTGTAAGGCTACAAAGCTCGATTCATGCTCGATCCATGCTCAAACGCATCGCCGTGATATTTAGAATATATTTTTAAAACTGATTCCTGCCACGTCGAATCCGACGATTTGTGGATCGCACCATCATTTATAATCCATTTTGTCGGGCCTAAAAAACATTAAACATATTTTATTAAAGATTCTGTCGGGCATAAATCATTAAACATAATTGGTCATTCATTCTGTCGGGCCTAAAGCATTACACACAATACATCATTAATTATTTTCGTGCCTAAATCATTAACATAATTTATAACTAATTAACATTATTTATAACTAATTCTGTCGCGGATTCATTGTATCCTCTGGTTCCAGCGCGCCATTGGTTGGAGCGGCGGCTCCCGCGCCGTAGGGGGGCGGGGGGTCGGGCACGTCTCGACCAATGGTGACGCGCGGCCGTGCGCGTGCGGGAGTCGGGGTATAAAAGGCTCCGGCGTCCCGCCCACGTGCCGGACGGAGCTTGCAGTCGGGGGGGTCGCGGCAGCCGCATCCTGCAGCCAGCAGCAAGCCAACAAGGCAGCAGCAGCAGCAAGCCAACAACAGAATTATCTTCCAGGTATGCGGAAAGGTGTCTGCGAAACAACGAGGTCAAATATGTAACACAAACATATTTACGAAAATAATTACGCAATTTATTTTTTTAGTGTGTGTTAAAGTCAAACGTATTTGACTCCGTTGTGCGTTCGTCGCAATGAATGGGTAGTTGCATGGGAGGCCGTGTATGTGCACTACGAACCTGGCGACCCGGGATCGATTTCCGCTCACGGCCAACACCGGTGACGATTATCTGAACCGGTACTGGGCCTCCCTTAGGTCGACTCGGCCTCAAAATGAGTACAAAGGCGGCCGGGCGTGGTGTTGGCCACCCCCACCACCTCGTGTGCCGTGCAGGCCTTCATAGGCGCTGTCGCTACCGGCACTTGCCCCTACAGTCTGTTACAGACTCTACGAGGTGTCTTTGGGGTTTTGTGTGTGTATATATTGGACCTCTTTCGCACCGTACGTAGCCCACCGTGCTAATCGGGGTGGATGGGGAAGGTTCTGCTGCATTCATTCATTCATTCGCTGCAGTGAACGGTGACCTCGACTCGTGCCTGGAAGCGCCGTCACAATCTCGGCAGGTCCACCCAGACGCGCTCCCCTCGGCGTGCGGTCGTGAACCATCGTCGGTCGCGGTGCATTCACGATTGTGGAGATCATTGTCCTCCAGCCCGTGGCCGTCATGTTGGTGTGTTGCGTGAGCAGAGCAGGTCAATGATGAGTGGCATAGGGGGAGGGCACACTGTATACTGTACACCACTCGCCACTGATGTTAGCCGTGGCCGGGAATTGCACTGTGGGGTTGGTTGGCTATCAAATACAGTGCTGAGCAGTGCAGTCTATAAATACTGTACTGCCATGTACAGTCTATCAATACTGTATTGCCACGTGCAGTCTTTATTGACCGTACGTGGCAGTACAGTCTATAAATACTGTACTGCCATGTACATTCTATAAATACTGTACTGCCATGTGCAGTCTATATAGACAGTCTATATAGGCTGTACTGCCACAACGTG
>CM025646.2:3057328-3081799 GCA_014621495.2 Entosphenus tridentatus
GTTTCACCTGAGGACGGCTGCTTGCGTTGTGGCCGAAACGTCGTGAGAATTATTTTATGTTTTATTTGTATTATTTTATTTATTCCATTCTTCATGACTTTGCCGAAAGAACCAAGAAGATGTCTGTCTTTGTGTTGGTTGGCATTCTGGAGTTGCAAAGCAGAATGTGCCTTCGATCTTCTGGCACGCCAGTTAAAGCATTGGGAAAGTTTTGTTTTAACATTCCCCACCTCTGCCCCCCCCAGTAGTCTTATCGGCAGGTCATTGTGTGGTGGGGTAAAGTGTTAGTATTCCCATCCCGGTCAGCCTCGAAGAGTTGTTCTGAATACTGTGGAGAGATCTTTCGAGTGGATACAATTTCTTAAGCAGAGACATGAGTATTTAATTTGGCAATAGGTGTGTAAGCAGAATGCAAAATGTGGTAGGTAGGTAGGAACTACATTGTACAGGCCTTTTGTCAATCCACAGCTGAACAAGGGCCTCTCCACGACTTGCGGATCGCAGGGGTTATTTAGACCATACTTCACCACGCTGGTCAGTGCGGGTCAGAACAGGCCATACAAACGTATAACAATGCAATGCCTGGTCCACAAATACCAATGAGACATCGCAGCGATGATGCACTACTCCGCTGCTCCTGATGCGGTTGTCTGGCTTGACCACCTGAAAGTGAAATTGTCGTCGTTGCTCTACATCAGCTGTACGGAAGAAGAGGAGGAAGAGGGTGGATAGTATAAACTCGGGTGCATGGGAGTACAGGTCCCTACAACAATGGGTTTTGCCGCACTGCCCTTTGCTGCCCACCGTATCGCCCCGCAGCAGCCTATGACAACCCGAAGCATGACGGGGTAAGTACATTGACACACGGGTATAAGACCATTAAAGTATGTAGGTGCACAAATATGCTAGGAAGTATGTGGAAGGTGGGTAGAACGATCGACTATTAATCCGGGCGCGCACCCGTGCTAGTGTAATGCGCGAGGTAGGTGAAGTCATGGTTGAATTCAAATGAAGTCTAAAGTGACTGTTGGTCATGGGATATAAGCAAAATAAAAACCTAATCGTCAATTAATGTCGCCTTTTATCATCAATACAGAGCAGGCTGCTGTTTGGGAAATGGCCCTTGTCCAGAGCAGACATTAGTCATAATTTTGAATTCTAACGAGAATCGCACTTTACACTAGGGTGCTGAAAATGTCAAAGAAAGCTGTTACGTTAACGTTTCTTCTTAGGAACAAGAATAGTCGCAATAAAAAAACCCTTCCAAAAATGTCGGCCAGAAACTGATGAAACAAAAAATATTATGTTAAAATTGCAAAACTACATCATGCTGTGCTGACTTAGCAGGATTCTGATTTAAAGGGCATGGTGCTGACTTTGTGAGCAGCAGGGTTTTGAATTAGAGGTCATTGCACTGACAATAAGTGCAAGGCACAGACTTGCAGGGCATGCTGTGGACTTGAGGCATGGCTCTGATTTACAGGGCATGGTGCCAGGTTGGAAAGTATGGTGCTTGCTGAGAGAAGCATAACGGTTGCTTAGAGATGCGCGTGCGTGGTGTGTGCGCCGCGCATACATTGACGACACCTTTCAATGGGCTTTTTCTACACAACCCATCTTCTTCATAGTCGTCGTGCAAGGATCCGCTGCACGCGTGTGAAAGCGTCGCAAGACGACGCGTTGTGATACTCTTAACCAACGGTGCGGAACCGCCAGATGCGACCCATGGCTTAATTCCACACAGCCCACCACCACATCATCGTCATAACCCCCGCACCTTCGATTAGCACGGTTGGCATACATACATACATTCATTATCCTGGCCAGCCCACAAACGATACTTATCCGTCACCGGCAAGCATTCTAGCCACACGAATTGGGTTTGAGAGAGGAATGTATCCTCCCCGGCGCGAGAACACCGTCTTTGGAATTCACTTCACGGGGATGAAGCCGGCGACCTGATTTCTATTCCTGGCGACGGATAACATCGGCGGTGTGTGAACGATATCCTAATCGGTCCTCTCCCCCCCTCCCCTTCGCTAACGCGCAATGACCAGATTACATTACGGATGCTTCAGAATTGACCAAGGGCGAGTGTCAAAAAGTGTGGGCCCCCCCCCAAAGGAGGGTGTTTTGAAAGTTCCGAAAAGAAAATGTTTCTCACCCCCTGGAGTTCACGGACGGGCACCCGCTGCTGTGTTGGCGGCGTTGTCGCAACTCGAGGGGATTTGAGCGGCGGCGGCTGGCGAAGTTGTTTGGGGATAACGTAAACTCGCCACTGTGCGCGCACCACTGAGATCCCGCGATCAAGTACAGGTTTCGATTAAATCGGCTTCTCAAGCGTGGCGAGTTCATTGTCGCTGCCTGGTTGGTCACCAAGAAAAACTCTTAAGTTAAATTTGAGTTTGGACAATTTGGCGAAATCCGACTTGGAATTATAAACGTTGTTTTTGTACGTTTTTTTTGGTTAGGTTGTGTAAATATAACTGCGTCGCTAAACCCACCAACAGAGTTTAACGACGCATTTATATTTACTTGATCTAACCCAAAAAAAACAAAGAACTAATATTGGTCACGAAAGCCGACATGTATTTACAAACTTTGTTTTGTTAGTCATCGAATTGGCATTCTTTGCAGAGAATATACAAAAGATGTGCCTCCCGGGTGTGAACAGCTAATAAAGTGATTTTTTTTAAGTAGTCCTGAAATAGTTTAACACGTAGGCTTTCGACCAATATCATCCATAATAGAGGTTTTCGGGTTATATCGCCAACTAGTAAGGTTTGTCACGTAAACAGAACGTGCCAAACCGTCACTAGTACAGCACTAACCGGTGTGTTTGAGAGCAAAGCCACAACATTTACAAACTGAGTACGATGTTTTGCCAGTAATTGCAACCAGCTTCATCAGGTGACAGCCAGATTTGTGGAGAAGTCCACCTGTTTCGTTCCTTATATAGAGGCGTAGATGTGTTGACCACCCTTCTGCACTCTAGCACAACAATGTGGGGGGGGGGGGGATTTCTGAGGCAATGTACATTATGCGAGCCCTTTGAACATTAGATTATAAATTCCCCATCGCGTGAAATCAGCTCGGGCAGATGAAGTACAATTACTGTAAGTTGCAGAAACATTAAACAAAAATGGGGGTGATTATATTATCATAATCAGAATATGTATTAATACTGGAGGAATCTGATGAGCTGTAAAGCTCTTTCACAGATGTCGGGGTGGGTCAAAGTTACAACAGCGAACAATACAAAAACGCAATAGGAGTACAAAGAATAGGAATGGTAATAAAGTCACTAAAAATAAATATAAATCAAGTATATAAGCACAAATTGGATGATGCTAACGGACAAGGATTTGTATGTATGTACAGTGGTCCATTTGTCTTCTGGCCAAGGTGGATGGGCATCAGCTGGCTGTGCACATGGTCTGTGCGTTTGGTAAATGATGCCTGATGAGTGTCCCACCTCTCGCCTGGAGAACGTTGCCAGGGCCTCTCAATTATTTACAGATCGCCCCTCTCGTGCGCGGGATGCAGCGATAGTGTCCTGCGCGCACGCGCTCGGACAAAGATCCACCGTATAGCCTTAACAGACTGTTGGGGCAAGTGCTGAAAGCGAGCTCCAATGAAGGCCGGAACGGCACACGAGGGGGTGGGTGGCCAGTAACCTAACAGGCCGGCTTTTTCTCCCCGGTGGTGATGTTTATGCACCATACCAGGTAATCGTTTGACAGCCAAGGCAACGTAGGGGGACGCCCAGGACCGGTTTAGATAACCGTCGCTGGTGTTGGCCGTGAGCCGCAATCAAACTCGGGTCATTGGGTTCGTAGCGCAGTGCGCTAACCGCTACACCTACCACTCCCCTCCACTATCACACGCACACCCGCGTACACAAACGCACCGCTGTTGACTCCTCTCGTGACCTGCTTGGGCGTATTGTGTGTGTGTGTGTGTATCGTTTGCATGTTCATGTGTTTAAGGGCATCTCTGGCGGTCGCGACGACAGAAGAAGCCATGGAGCTTGTGGGGGATCATCTGAAAGGCGCCGTGGCGTTCTACGAGTGGACTCTAACCTTCGCAGGTGCGTGCTTCCGTTGTTCCGGCTCGTGTTTCTCTTTGCCTGGTGACCGGTCTCCCGGAAATGCCCCCAGTCTCGTCCGATTTATAGGTGAACCCAAAGCAGGGGTCGAGCCTGGATGCTGGTGTGTGTGGGTGTTGACTCTTGTGCATGAAAACGGGCTGCTGTTGGGCTGCTGCTGCTGCTGGGCAGGTGTGTGGGCATCGTTGTAGAGTGGCGAGATGTTGACTACTTCGCCGGGTATACAAGACCTGACGCCTGTATTTGCATGTTCTCCCCGTGGTCCCGTGGATTTTTCTCCAAGTCCTCCAAATTTGGCTGCCATAAATTTCCATATGATTAGCAAGTTTGCTGGGCGATCATTTGTGGCCAGGTCGCTTCTGAAAGAGTGCTCGGTCGGCCTTACCCGGTTAAATAAAAAAAATAGTTTTTAGTTTTTTGTCTGTGCAACCCGCGCCGACCAGCGCAATGACATACGGTCAAATGGCCCTGCACGACCCACACAGCACATCCAGGCTCTCGTCCAGCAGTGGGGTTGACGGGGGGCGCCGTGCCTCGTGTGCCCGGGTTACATCGTGCGAGTGTGTGGCTTTCCTTACCACTTGCGTGGCTCGGTTCTTGCCTGTGTGGCGATGTGAGTGGGGAGCGGTGGTGTCGCGGTTAGTGCCCTGCACTACCAACCCGGCGTCCCAAGTTCAATTCCCTCTCACCGCTCAACACCAGTGATAGCGATTATCTGATCCCGTCCTGGGCCTCTCCTAGGTCGACTCGGCCTCAAATGAGTATCTGGTGCGGTGTGTAAAAACGTCGCTACTAGAGAGGACAAAGGCCATTGTGTTGGCCACCCCACCCCCTTCGTGAGCCGTGCCGGCCTTCATAGGTGGTACTCGCTAACAGCACTTGCCCCGACAGTCTGTCAAGGCTATAAGGGAGATCTTTGTCTTTGGGTGTCGTATCACCTGTGCAAAGTTTCTGCCTGACAACGCTTTACTCAGTGGTGGGGGTGGGGGGGAACTTTCCCTAGCATTTGCAAGCGCAGTCCATCCTGGCAATTTTTTTTTTACTTAGAATCCATCGCAAACGTGTCGGCATTTTTAAGGACTTGAAAGTTAATTTTGGGTTGCGACGTTAGACACCTTGTGACCTACTTTGGTCAAAGTCGTGATGAGGTTTGTTTCACGCAATTGCTTTGATGTCACGAAGGTGGTAAAAGTAAAAGGTGCGGCCCTGCAATAGCTTGCCTTTGCCACTGCTGGTGCAATGTCCCCTCCACCAAAGTGAGCTCTATAGGGCACCTACAGAGTGCTGCTGTATCAGTAGAGTGCTGTAGGGGGTACCACAGTAATGTTCTCTCCAAAAATAACTTGTTGGAGGGACACTGGGGAATCGATTTGTGGCAGAGCAGGAATTGGCGCAATGGTGAAATAGTGCAAGGGCAGGTTTGAGTGCTAATTAAATTGGATGCCAAAAACTGACGTGCCAAACGTGCCGAGTAATAATAAAAAACACGCGAAAACATTTTATGAGACGCTTTCTAAGAGACGGAAAGAGAAGCGGCACCATGGATCAGAGAACACATGCAAAAGAGGTCCATTGTATCCACGGTTAGGAAGAGTGTTTCAATGAGCTTGGAGCAAGACACCCGCACTTCTGATTGGCACGGTTGGCTACGTATAGTGCGGAAGAAGTTCAGTGTACGTACACCGCGCCCGACGCAATTCTGACTGACGGCTGAGACGGATGATGGACTGAGTGGACCGCGTCCGAGAGGAGGATGCCCGCCGTGGAGATTGAACCCCACCACTCTCTGGGCGTGCGTCTTCCTGTGCCCGCAGTCTTTCCCCTTCGGCACGACATGCCCCCACCTCTAGCCACCGGGTCTGAGATGAGATGCCACCACTCTGGTCTTCTCTCTTGGCCTTCACTTCTGACCCTCTGCAGTCTTGTGGTCCCTGTGTGGATCCATTCTTATATTCCCGCGGTGCAAAACCTCCGCTCCAGTCCTCTGGATCAAAGAGTCGTGACATTCACAGACCTCCGATTAGCACGGTGGGCTACGTACGGGGGGAAACGAGTTCTATGTGCATACACCCGTTCGTCAATACTGGTCCTATTACATTCTCCTAGTGAGTTGGTGTGTGTGCGGTGTGCCCATTTTATTATTATTATTTAGTTCAAGTTTCGACAGCTGCGTGGCTTTGCCTGCGCTTGCCTGTTTTAATATGCCTGTGACGTTGTTGTTGACCGGGCGTGCACTTGTGCACCCGCCGTAAGCTTGCGCGCGACAAGGCGTGTGACTTTCACTGACAATGGTCTGAGGGAGGCTTCCCGGGCGGACGTTTGTACGCCGAAGTGGAGCCGCGTGCTTTGTGCGCGCCCCGCACGTGCAGTAACCTTGAGTTTCAAGCCGTTGTGAAACCTATGGAATGTAATCGATTTGTAATGTTTGCGCGGCACACAACTTGGAACACAGTATGCATCGTTATTGCAAAAAGCAAACTGATGTGCAATGATAAACAATAAGCTCTGTCGATCGCTTCATCGGCCTTTCAACCAGTTGACAAGTCCACTACCGAGTAATTGCCCCCAGCCCCCATGGGATGCGAGCAAAGGGCTGCGCTGACGAACTGCAAAGTGAGAATGAGGAAATTGTGCGTTGCCTGCATGCGCTCGTTTCAGATGTCTTCTCCGCCCTCTACATGTTCACACCTCGACTAACTACGAGCTGGGCCAAACCAGTTCGTCACGGCGATTTGCCCGGGTTGGGATTGGGCCCTCTCCTAGGCCGACTCTGCTTTAAACGAGTACCTGGTGCGGGGTGTAAACATCATCACTCGGGAGAGAAAGGTGCAGTGTTAACCACGCCCCACCCACCGAGTGCGCTCCTTGACGGAACTTGGTCCCAACAAGAGGAAACGATCTTTCTCTGTGTGTATGCAAGCACGGGGTAGCGGTGGTGTCGTGTTTCCTTGCAGCACTATGGACAACTTCGTTTAGCAAGTGCCATCTGAACTCGTCCCTGAATCCTGTGCCTAAGTCGACTCGGCCTTAAACGAGCTGCTGGTGCGGTTTTAGTTTTTTGGTGTCCGCAGTGGGGGAGATGGACGGCGGGTGACCAGGCGTGTCGCTTGACGCACCCCACCGCCCCCTTGTGTGCGTACGTATGTATGTATGTATGTACGTACGTATGTATGTATGTATGTACGTACGTATGTATGTATGTATGTATGTACGTACGTATGTATGTACGTATGTATGTATGTATGTACGTACGTATGTATGTACGTATGTATGTATGTACGTACGTATGTACGTACGTACGTATGTTGAAATTCTTTCGCACCGTACGCTGCCAACAGCGCTAATCGGAGGTGCCGTTCGTGTCTTGGGGCGAGGGGCTGCTCATCCGCTTGGTCCCGAGGCTAAACCGAGAATCTCCGATGTGTAAATATCAGCCCTTGCTGGGGGGACAAAATAGTTGGTCGCGCCTCTACAAGCCCGTCGTAAGACAGGTTGCGGGGAACCCACCACCACCCGCCCCCCTCGTTTCACAGAGCCGGTGCACGTGCTCACCCGAAGCCAGCCCCTTCAGAAGCGGACAGCGAACGACGTTGGTTGGCCAGCATCTCTTCGCAGAACTAATCGGGCGCTCGGTGTGAACGTTTCAGAGCGAGCAACGTTGCGTTACCTAACCTGAGATTGAAAGCGTTTATTGCATTAGCTCTGTCCTTTTGCCCGACTGTCCGTCTATAACGGAGGCACAGTTAATCCGTGAGAACTGGACGAAATTTTGATGAAAGGGTGGCCCAAACGCACGCTGGAAGGTGTCGCAGAATCTGCATGTGCGAGTTTCATTTGCTTCTTGGTTCTTTCGGTAAAGTCACGTAGAATGGAAATAATAAAATAATAAAAATAAAACATTATAAAATTATTCTCACGACATTTCGGCCACAACGCAAGCAGCCGTCCTCAGGTGAAGAAACAGGTCTGTTGAGAAGACAGAGTCAGAGCTTTAAATCGAAATTTAATTTGCTTGTTTGCGGTGAACGCTGATGACATTAATGAAACCGCCGGAGATTGCAACTTTGCCCTTCGGGCCAACTGAGACCAAGGAGCCATTTACTAATCAAGAGGGAACACGGGGCAAGTGCATGAGCGGATTTCGCTGCTCCTAAGTCCGCCGGGCTGGAATGGGGTCGCAGATTAACCCGATCTCTCACTGTGTCGAGTGTCGCCAGCTTTTGAGACGACGGTAGGTAACGGGGGCTTCCTCCCCCCCCACCCCGAGTTGTGCAATCTCCGTGTATGCGTGCGCCGTCCTTGCGTGCGCCGTCCTGTGCCCGGGGTTGGCAACTTGCGGCTCCGGAGCCGCAGAATTGGCAGAGGTCAAGGGAACCTTTTGTCTTTACCGAGGGCCATCTTGGGGACTGTCAAACACCTTTTCGTGGTGGGCCACACATGAACACAGACCTCCATAATTTCCGGTAGAAGTGACAGAGTGCGATGACACAATACAGACACCAACGCTGCCAGGTCCGAAATCGTTGCCCTCTGCGACCCGATTTTACTGTGGCTTGGATGTTCGCAGTGGTGGATAAATATTGTTTGCGGGCTTTTTTAGTTTCAAAAGTCGTAGGCCTCGGTGTGGTTACGGGCCAGACTGAATGGAGTGGCAGGCCTTGTCTGGCCCCCCCCCCCCCCCATGTACCACAGGAGGTTCCCCACCCCCTACCCTAAAGTGGGGCTAGGGTTGGAATACATTGAATGGTCCGAATTGGCCAACCACAAGGCCGGATTTACAAGAGCGGTCACCCGACTTGTTCGCTGACAACCATGCATCCTCGCCCACAACCACGCTGACTTGTGCATCTGCCCCCTCCTCTGGCTTAGCCTCGGTCCAATGTGTTCACAGCTCCGTGTTACTCCGGCCCCTGCCACCCACTACCCACTAGTCAAGCCTGCTTCTACTCTCTACTGACTTTGGAATTACTGTAATTTGATTATAAATTCTACATGTACCGTATGGCGCTTGTTTAAATCCACTGCTGGATGAGGGTCCCCCCTCCACACCGTGCGGCAGAGGTCGCAATCGGGTATCCGATACCCGGCTACCCGTACCCGGCCGGGTACCCGTTTGCGACCCTGGTGCGGCCGGGTACGGGTAAGGAATCAAAACCCGTTTGCGACCTCTGCCGTGCGGGGTCACGGTGCCCGCTTCACCGGGCTTCGTCGTGCCAGTCGTGCATGGGTTGCCGAAGGCGGTGGGACGTAGACCGTGGATCAGAGTACATCACAACGGTGCACCTTTTTTTGCTGCAGTTCCCCCGTCTGCTGCCCATGTAGCCCCACAGAGGCCCGATTCTTATGCTTGTGTGTCGCACTTCCGAGCCCTGGGCAGGCTCGCGCCTGCTTGGCGTCCCAGGTCTGCCCGACATGATTTTGGGCGTGGGCAAAAGGAGACACCCTGTCGTTCACGAATTGTTGAGGAATATTTTCCCAACGTGTAGGCAGGGTGGTCCATTTTAAGATGCCCTACTAAAGTATTTGGGAGATGATAGCCCTATTTTGCTTTAGTGGCACGAATGATTCTTTTTTTTGAGCCAGTTCCCTGCCTATTTTACGCTGGAAATGCATGAGCCCAGCAGCAGCAGCATCAAAACAAAAGGCAAAAACTTCAACGTTGTGGAGAAACGAGTACGGCGGGGGCTCTTAAGTAATATTGCACAACTAAGAAGCGAGGAGTTTAACGTTCGGTCGTAAACGAAACGCGCGCAAATAATTAAAAGGAACCGTGTGAAATATCATGTGAGAGCAAGAGGCACCAGATGAACGTAAGGTACATGTGCAAGTCAGCTGTTTTTTTGTTGTCTCTTTGGGACGTCAAGAGAACCTACCGTTTATTTTAAAATCGCCCACACGTCTCTCGCCCACAATCTCGATGAGCCTATTACATCGTTTACCGCTCTCCACCGTAGAGATGTACGCAGCCACCGCTTTCACGCAATTCAATCGGCTGTTGATAAAGTAAGAGGGTGGGGGGGGGGCATTATAAATGGATGGTGTATCTCTAAGTGGATCACTCTGTATACTAATCACGCCAAAAAAAGTATTCTGTTCGGTATTTTCCTGCTTGTTAAAAAATATATATTTCAATTAATTTTTTGCCATCGTATTTTACCGCTTTAATTGCGGACGAGCGTAGCAACTGTCACGGCTACGGTCGTGTCTTTTTCAGCAATGTGCTCTGGATCGTGTCTTTTAACCTATGCCAAGTTAATGTTGCTGTGAAAGCTTGGGCACCTAACCGTTTGTCCGGCACATCAATTGTTTTTATTACAGCCGAGGCTGTAAAACAGAATAGAACCTCTGATTACACTGTAAAGCAAAGCCGCTTTTCTGAGACCCTCACCCACCCACCCACTCGCTCCCCCGTCTGCGTGCCTACGTCATGAGAGGAGGGCCCACGACTCGGTTCGGTTGGACCGTGAATCTCTTTGCATGGCCAGGGGAGGGCCTGTCGCAGAGGTCGCAATCGGGTACCCGATACCCGTACCCTACCCGATACCCGGCCGGGTACGGGTAGCCGGGTATCGGGTAGGGTACCCGGCTACCCGTTCCCGACCCTGGTGCGGCCGGGTACGGGTAAGGAATCAAAACCCGTTTGCGACCTCTGGCCTGTCGAGACAATCTTCTCGCTTGCAAGTGCAAGGCGTAGCTTTAATCACTTTGTGTACTCGTGTACAGCCCGTTCTGTCAATCCGCTGCTGGACGAGGGCATCCCCATACCTGTGCGGTTAGTTGGGGGGGCGGGGATTGTTTGACCATACTTTCGTCGTGAAGGTTGGTGAAGAGCATAGACAGGACAAATATTTGTTTATCTGCAGTGCTGCCCGTTGCGTAGCTCCTCTGCTACGACTCTGGTGGTCGCCCAGCCAATCGCTGTCCAGGCCCAACAACTGCTTAGCGTTCTGGGCAATTTTTGGCCACAGGCTTCGCCAAGAGGTTATTTAAAACGTCACTTTTGTTTACGCAGGCAAGCCTTCGCCGAGTCTCGAGGCTCTTTCAGGAGAAGCCTGCGTTGTTGGGATGTTTGGCCAGGTCACTTTTGAAAATGCTTCTGAAAAAAAACTTTTATTTTACCAGGGAAGATCCATTCAGCTATACAGCTCCTTTTCAGAAGCGATCTGGCCGCAAATGATGGCTCAACAAAGTGGCTTATCACGTGACAATTTCTAGCAGCCAAATTCTCTTAAACGCACGTTTCTAAATGTGGAGGGAAACATTTGGAGGACCTGGATAAAAAAAAAATGCGACCACGGGGTTAACGTACAAACTCCAAATATACAGGCGTTGGGGTCGGGATCGAACCCATGACCTCCTGTAAACCAGGCGAGGGAGTTAACATCTCCTAGCCACCGTGGCGCCCTCTTCTGCGAGGTGAGACGAAAATGGAATGGGGGGATGATAATGGGTGGGTTCGTGAACGTGACATCGCAAATTCTGTACTCTTGTCATCTTTGTTCCAAGGTGGGTTTGGTAGTTAGACATCTCTGCGTGATCCACCAACCCTTGCCTCGTCCACTGGACTGGTTTAGGAGGAAAGTGCCACCAGTTGGCTGCTTTAATTCCGTCGATTTTCATCATTTCCCATACTTGGAGCTCTTAAGTTCCCGGCAATGACATTGACGTGTTCCATTGATTTTTTTTTTCCGCATTTTCTTTCCCGAACGTTATGATATCATTTTCCCCTCCCCGGTGCTCTCTCGCCACTGGCAACCAACGCTGTCTACCGAAGCGCCCCCGCGCGGGCGGGCGCCCCCCGTTAACCCACGCTTCTTCAGCTGGAGGTCGCTTGTTCTCCTCTACTGGCATTGTCTGGGCCTCCTCTTCCACCAGCTCGCTGTGCTGTCCACTCCCTTCCCCCACCATGCTCCAGGCTCAAGACCTTGCCATTTTATTTTCTATGCCCGTGACTCGACCACCTCTTTCTCTTACATAACTATGAAAACAAAGATCCCCCACCATAGCATGAACAGACTGTTTGGGAAAGTGCTGTTTGAGAGCACCTATGAAGGCCAGAATGGCACACGAGGGGGTGGGTGGCCAGCACCGCGCCCTTCGTCTCCCGAGTGGCGATGTTTTTACGCACCGCGCCAGGTACTCATTTGATGCCGAATCGACCTAGGGGAGGCCAAAGATCGGTTCAGATAATCGTCACTGATGTTGGCCGTGAGCAGGAATCAAACTCTGGTCGCCAGGTTCGTTTTTCTCCAGCATCTTGATGTGGTTGCATTCCGATGCTTTATTATTCCACATTGCATTGTACTACATTATGGTTGTGTACCGTCAACTCCCACTTATTTCATGACCAGGTTGACTCTGTACTTAAAGGAAGATGCAGCCCAAAAAAAACAAATGGTTCTTTGAAGATCTTGTAAACTCCTAAGCCTCGTGTCCCAGACAGTCTGACGGTCCTATTAATGAGAAAAAATATTTGAAAGTTCAGTTCGTGTGCCGCATCATTCACACTTTAGTGATGTAATTGCATTGACGTGCTGTAGCGTACGGGAGTGATGTCACTAGAGTCCATTTTAAAAAGTGTCCGTTGCTTTAAAAAAAAAACGTTTCGCCTAGTTTACCAGATTTTTGTGCGGACTGCATCCATGGCATGAGACAGAATCCATTCGAATCCCTCATACAGCAATGCAACTCTCCAAAAAAAGAACCTTTTACGGTGAATAAAATTGATCGTGAAAGCCTACGTGTTTAAACCAACTCTTCCTGTCATAGAACGGCCCACGGAAGAGGCTATCACAGAGCCGCTTCTGAAAATCCTTGCGGTGACCTCTGGTGCACGCATCACTCTACTGTCCGCTCTACCATGGGAAATTAAAAAGTTCGTTGCATGCCAGACAAATTAAGTGCAGATCCAAATTGAATGCAATGGGTTTTGTTTTGTGTGTAGTCATTGGTGACCGGGCTGAGACGGTCAACCCGCGACGCTCGAGGCTGCTCTGATTGCAGGCGGCTGTTTGACGCGAGCCAGGGATCTGGCGGCGCCAGCCCAGCGCTCCGACCTCCTGAGCCACCCGAGCCACCTCGATGTTGAAAGCGCTTATCGAGTTGCGGTCGCGCACGCCGTCGTTCCCACCTTTCGGTTGCCGTGTTTGCAAAGTACCGGAGCGACCATCGCTTGCGGATTTTTTCCATCGAGCGGCGTTGTTCCGTCACCTTGAAAAGTAGCCGGCGATCAAATTGGAGCAATCTCCTCTGCAGGATTTGAATTGGGGTCGGCGAGTAAATTTGGTGGCATGGCCCGTGAGCAGCTGGTGGCGCAATTAATCTGGAACAGGAAGGCGGTGAATGGCGTGAACCGGTCTTGCCGTGGACGCCCCGGCTAAGGTTACCCGCCCCCGGCTGAAAGCGATCCCGCGGTATTGGTGACGGCACACGGGGCCCTCTGCGGTTACTGTACGACGCTGTGCGAGCGGCGGGCGTCCACCCACCCACCCACCCACCTTCCCCCCCCGCGCCTCCGATTAGCACGGTTGGCGACATACGGTGCGACTTTAGAAGTTCTCCGCACGTACAGACACACCCGTGCCATTGAGGAGTGCGAAGACTGAGATAATGCGTCGACCCTTTAGAACCTTGCTTGGAAATAATTGAAATGTAGGTTGGTGCTTTTCATTGAATGGATATGTGCAGTGGACTGAATTCCTGTTGCATAAATTTGCCCCTTTTTAAATGGGTTGTGCAGAGTTAACGATTTAAACATCCGCTTTGCTGTCCCTGATCCCATCGTGAGCCATGATCAATCCACTGCTGGGTGAATGCCTCTCCAAGCCGTGCCCATCTCTCACGGTCCCGAAATCCAACAACTTCTCGAGCAGCTGCACACGCGCGAGTTTAATCGCTCCATCTCCTCAGTGGGCGTCCTCTCCAGTGTTTCCTCCCTTGGCTGCTACTCCGTCGCGAGTTTTGACGATCCATGCAAGTCGCTCATTCTGTATTCCTGGATTGAGACTGGGGGGGGAGGCCTTTGTGCAACGAAGCCTAGACTGAGTTACCTAGACTGAGTTGGCGAAGGCCGAGTTGCGAGCAAAGAGAATATAAAGGTAAAGGTGCAGCCCTGTCATAACTGCACTGCACAAGACACGCGGGACACTCGGCGTGGCAATAACTTGTTCGTTCGTTTCTCAATCCGCTTGTCCTGGTGAGGGTTGTGGTGGGAACATGTAGAGTGGCGGTCCAGACCTCCCTTTCCCTGGCTGCAGACTCCAGCACTAATACACTACTCTACACTACTACACTATACACTGCAAAACGCAGACTCTAGCTCTTCCTGGGGAATTCCCAGGAATTCCCAGACCAGCTGAGCGACATCGTCTCGCCAGCGTGTCCTGGGCCGGCCCCGGGGTCTTCGTGAACAAAAAAAAAACCTGAGAAATGGCAAAACACTAACTTAAATGCTAAAAGCCATTGGCTGAATTAACTAAATTTAACAAGCAGAAGTGTGTAGATACCTTTTTCGAGTCGAGCTTTGAAAGCGTAGAAGAGTTCCAGAGTCTGGGAGCCGCTTCTTGGGGAACGGCTCGATCGCCCGTAGACCCAAAGCCTCTACGACCTGGGAACCGGGAGAAGATCTGCATAACCAGATCAACGAGGCCTTGAGTGGGGACCTAATGGGGGCAACACTGCCTCCGACGTAGGCTGCGGCAAGGTCATGTGCGTGATGGTGGGGGCACGCGCGTGAATCGTGTTGCTTCCCGTGCAGACAAGCGCGTGGCGGACTGGCCGCTCATGCAGTCGCCGCTGCCCACGCTGGGCATCTCGTCGCTCTACCTGCTCTTCGTGTGGCTCGGCCCCAAGTGGATGCAGAAGCGCGAAGCCTACCAGCTCCGCGTGCCACTCATCATCTACAACTTCGCCATGGTCCTCCTCAACATCTACATCTTCCTCGAGGTGGGACGCCGCACGCCGCACGGTTACATGTGCGGAAGGTCGCTCCTCCACCTCCTGTTCCGCCCCCCCCCCCACCACCCACTGCTTGCCGCTCGCATCCCCCACCTCTCGAACGATGGTTCCGCAGCCTGGGTTAAAGCGCAGGCCTTGGATAATCATCGGCGGTGAGCGGTGTCCGAACCGATCCTCATCCTCCGCTCGGCTGACTAAAGCTTAGAACCTTGACCTGGTGCGGTGCGTGAACATCAGCACTAGGGAGACAAAGGTGTCTGTCCACACTCCCCCGTCATGCTGTCCTGCACGGGGTTTCCTATGTGTGCTTTGGCTTCGTCACATAGCCACAAAACACACGCGCACACACTGTGGAAGTGGCCAAAACATCCCAATGATTGTTAATTACTGTCAAATAACTCGATTCGGGTTACACAGCGGCAAAACCCTCCTGAAAGCCTTGAGAACTCTTAAGATATTTATAGGTCATGAGCGCAAAGGAATAAATGTATAAAATAAATGGCAGGCACTCGTTAGCAGTGCTTGCGCCAATAGTTGATGTTAAGCCTGTATGGGGGATGTCCGTGTATGCGTGCTGTGCCACCCAATTCCCTCCACCCCCTCCGTGTTCAGCTCTTCCTGGGAGCGCGTGCTGCCGTGTACAGCTACATCTGCCAGCCCGTCAGCTACACGGACGACGTTAACGAGATGAGGGTAAGCGTTTTTGGCGCGCGCTCTCCACGCGGCCGAAATAGCCACACCCGCACATTGGTCGCCATCTCAGGTTAAGGTGCCCAACTGAATTGTTGGACATTCTCACATCAGTGCTCTGCAGCAAACTCACAAGGGGGGAGGAGGGTCAAGCAATTCCCAGACTTTTGGAACTTCTCTCAGCCACTGCACTCTCAAAAATTGCAATAAAATGTTTTATTTTACCAGGTGGGGCTCACCAAGCTCTATAGCTCTTATACCAAAGCAACCTGGCTGCAATTGTGATGGCTCAATGAAGTGGCTTATCATGTGGACATTTACAGCAGCCAAATACTCTAAACGCGTGATGTTGATTCTAAATGTGGACGGGAAAAACCGGAGCGACCCGGAGAAAAATCCACAACCACGGGGAGAGAAAACATGCCATCTCCCAGATGTCATGGTCGTGATCGAACCCACAACCTCCTGCCTACCAGGCGAGGGAGATGACATCTCACCACTGCGGCACCGCACTCTCAACCACAGCCACCGCACTCTCAACCACAGCCACCGCACTCTCAACCACAGCCACGACGCCCACAGACACGACCACCGCGCCAACCAACACGGCCCTTCTCCCACTCGTGCTCGAGTCTCCGAACTCCCCAGTGCAGCACAGGCGGACGTGCGTCTCTCCTTGAACCATTTGGGGACGCGCGTCTTCACTTCGTCGTCGTCCGCTTTAAGAATTGTCGCCTGCCCAAAGTGCCGCCGCTCCTCCGCGAGGAGGGCCGCCGCCTACGGATGGTTCGCGCCGCGTTGCCTGCGGAATGTCGGCTCGCGTCTCATGGCGCCCTCTCGTCCGTCTCCCCCCCTCCCTCGCGTCCGCAGATCGCGTCTGCCCTCTGGTGGTACTACGTGTCGAAGGGCATCGAGTACCTTGACACCGTCCTCTTCATTTTGCGTAAGAAGTTCAACCAGGTGACCTTCCTGCACGTGTACCACCACGCCACCATGTTCACCCTGTGGTGGATCGGCATCAAGTGGGTCGCCGGGGGCCAGTGTGAGTAGCTCCTCTTGACCTCTTTCGACCCCCCCCCCCCACACCGTTCCCGTGCCGTCAATATTTGAGCACGCGTGTTTTTTTTTTTCCGTTCATTTTTCTCGTTGTTCCCTTTCGCGCGAGAGTTTGTGCGTGGCAAAAAGCTGAAATGTTGATCGGCCGGAAGTGTTTTCCGGTTGTTGGGGAGAGCGGTGTACAGCCCATGGTGGGACATTTCACCGTGTTTGTCGGGTTCGGAGGGCACGCGCCAATCGCTGCCCTCACTCTTGAACAGCAAGAACTCGGAGGTGCGAGGAACCATGGATAACTTGGATAACCATAGATAACTAAAGATAACATTGATATCCATAGATAGCAAGCCTACGTGTTAGACTAATTATAATTCCTAATTGTCATGATCTGCTGTGCCCCCCTCTGCCCACCACTCCTCCGCAGCGTTCTTTGGCGCGCACATCAACTCCATGGTGCACGTGGTGATGTACACCTACTACGCCCTCTCCGCCTTCGGGCCCAAGATGCAGCCCTACCTGTGGTGGAAGCGCTACCTCACCATCATTCAGATGGTGAGCACCGCCCCTCCCACGCAGCTCCCTCCTCCGTGCTTTACAGCCAACTCTGCCTCCCCACCCCCCCGCGTCTTCGGCAGGGGTGGGGGGGATTCAGGGCTGCCTGGTTGCAGTCAGCACCCTGCAACCAAATACAAGCTCAACAAAGCGGCTAATCCTCCTGTGGCAATATATAGCAGCTAAATACTCGAAACGCGTGATGTTGATTCTAAATGTGGAGGGAAAAATCCACGTTGACACGGGGAGAACGTGCAAACTCCCAACATGCAGGCGTCAGGGTAGGGATCAAACCCACTACCTCCTGCCTACCAGGCGAGGGAGATGGCATCACGCCACCGCAGCACCGCACTCGCAACCACAGCCACCGCACTTGCAAACCACAACCACCGCACTCGCAAACCACAACCACCGCACTCGCAAACCACAACCACCGCACTCGCAAACCACAACCACCGCACCCGCAAACCACAAGCAGGCGTCATAGTCGGGACCTGTGAGGTCGGCTCTCTGACCTGTGAGCCACCCAATCGCCAACCCAGATCTTCCCTCTTTTGTCGCCACGCAGGTGCAGTTCCACCTGTCGACCTTCCATACGGGCTACTCGCTCTACGTCGACTGCCCCTTCCCCAAGTGGATGCACTGGTCGCTCATCGCGTACTCCCTCTCCTTCATCCTGCTCTTCGCCGACTTCTACTACCGCACGTACATGAAGGCGCGCAGGGAGGCCGGCGCCATTGGGGCGGCGGGCAAGCGGTCCCGGGGCGACAGAACCTCGGCTCGCGACGCCGCCGCCGCCGCCAAAAACGGCGCCCTCGCCGACGACCTCTCCTCTGGCGCCGACGGGCCCAGGCGGGGGGGAGCGAGGGCCAACGGCGGGCGCCCCGCCGCGCCCGACGGCAAGGCCCACGCAGACAGGGCCGCTGCCAACGGCCGCCCGTCGCAGCAGCCCTCGGCCTCGAGCGGTGGCAAGAAGCAGAAGGCCAAGGCCAAGAAGGAGTAGATTAAACCTCTTGTTTTTCCACTGTACAACCGAGCCGAGCCGGGGCTGTGCCGAGCTAGCCCCGTGCGGGAGTCGAGCCCGTGCCTCCGCCGCCGCCGACGTCGCGCATCGAACGAGTCCGAGACGTGCGGCGGCGACGCGGCGGCGACTCCGAGTCGTGGACTGGCCGACTGTCGCGCGCAAAGAACGCGTCGTTCAGCCCCGTCCCTGGCCCTGCTTGGCCCCCGTCCCCCCCTTCCTCCCCTACCCCGCCGAGCCAGATTCGGACGTCCCTAGTTAGGCCGGCGTGGCACGGTTTGGCTCTGGCTCGGCACGGCAAAAGCACCCGTGCCACGACGGCCTCGCACCGGCTTGGCTTTGGATGTGCCAGTGGAAAAGGGGGGGGGGGGGGGGGGGTTGCGGTGACGGTTAGCGATAGTGTGGTTTTCGTTTCGGCTGTGCAGGATTATCATTTTGAGTTGTCGTGGCTGCTTTAGTTACTGCGGTGGGGGGGGTCCCACCGATTCAGGTTGCCACTGGTGGGTTTGTTGTTGTGGCAGGCAGGACTCGCTGGCGCACGCACCGCATTCATTCCTTGGCCAAATTCAAAAACCGTAAAAAAACCTCTGGAAGCCACCGCACTCATTGTGGGGGGGGGGGCGGCAATGGAGTCCACACAAGCGGAGAGAGGGCGGCGGCGGCGTCACATCACAATCAATTCACCAATTAGCGAATACATCATTGCCCAAGTTTAATTACATGCACGCATTATTGCAGTGGGGCAGCCATGCAGCTTAATAGATTTATGATCGCAGCCTTTTAAATTTTTCTTACTTTTTTAAATATTTCGGCAGCTGTTCCGGTTTGCATCGTTTTCCGGGGATTACCCCAAGGCATGGCTTCACGGGATTTTTTTTCACTTGCATGCGATTTAATTGACATTTCCAACGTGAATCGTGGGCAATCATCGTCAGGCGATTTGTCAGTTCTCGACGCTCGCAGTGCACGCAAGCGATGAGCCGTGCGTTTAAAAAACTGCTGCAGAATATGTTACACGATTTTACGTACAAATATTTCCCGTTTTGAGAATCGTGGTCCAAACGAAGCACCCACAATTGGTGAACAATACAAATGAGATCCGTGGGGGGGGGGGGGGGGGCATACATAATTGAATTGTATTCATGGCCTCTGATAGTGACAATTCGTATCGCGTGGTTACAGCCCTACGACGGACCAGTGGGAGAGCTTTTGTGGTCGTTGTTCACCGCTGAGTTTTCCCCATCGCCCATTCCATTGCGCGAGTTCTCACAAACGCCGCTGCTCGGTAGCGCATGTCCAGTCTGCTCTTCGGTGGACGCGCACGCGAGATGCTGCCGCATCACGCGGGGAACGAGGGTTTGCGTGGATTTGCCGCTCTAGTGTCTGTGGCGTTTCATTTCATTCATAGGGTTGGCCACTGTGAGGCGATGTCAACTGAACTTTTAACGCCCTCTGCTGTAATTACAGCGATGTAGTGCTCTTTCTCTCCGACCCGCCCCCGTACGAGACGAACGGCGAGAGGTTTAAAAGTGTGGGCTGGCGAACGTCGAGCGTGTGACCGCTCGTCGACACGCACGTCGCTGTCGCGGCCGTGATCCGACTAGAAATGCGCTGCCGCATGCTGACGTGTCGAATGCGTTTCCCCTTTGCTCTCGTACCCAACTCGTGCAGCTCGGATGCTTGCGGCGACGGACGAACGTCGTCTTGCGGGCATGCAGGCGTCGTGTGGCCGTGGGCCCTGGTCACGTTTGGGCCCCCATGGGCCGTGTAGGTTCCCCACTCCGTGATGTAAGCGTGACTTGTGATGACCATATGTACGCATGTATGTTGAACTTCTTTCGCACAGTACGTAACCAACCGTGCTAATCGGAGGTGCGGGGAAGGACGACAAACTAAACGCATAAAGAAAGTTCTAAAGGAATGAGTTTTTGATTCTGAATCTAGATTGAAAACTCATTGTTTTACTTCTGGACTGATTTTAAAAGTGCATGGCCGCTCCAGCGGCTTCCTCGTGACGGGAGTGGCACGCGTGCGGCCGTAGTCCGGTGCTTCTCAACCTCCACCCCACGGCGCTCGCTGCTGAGCTTCTTCACGGAACACCGACCTCAACCCCCGTGCGTGCGTGCGCGTGTGCGGCCCTCAATTCCCAACGGGGATGGGGGCTGACGGGGGCCGTCTGCCGTACCGCGCACGTGCGACCGGCATTGGGGTGGTGGGTGGGTGGGTGGGTGGATGGGTGGGTGCTCGATCGGCCACTGGATGACACTGAGAAGGAGGCGAGTTCGCCAGTCCTCGCCTGGAAAGGTGACGTTCATTCCTAGGATTCTGAAAATACCGTGGAGCACCGATTTGCGGAGCGCTGCCGTAGGTCTCCAGGTCCTCGGAGTAGATGTGCGTCCTGCGTGACGCCGGCGGTGATGTTTTATGCTGGAGCACCAAGGGCTCTTGTTCGATGTTTGTGTCGTAGGATTTGTATTTTGTGATATCGGGTGTGAGTGTAAAAGTCACGCATGATGGGGGAAAAAAAAATGATTGTTTTATATTCTCAACTTTCAAGCGCACATGCTTACCAGATGTAGCTTTTTAACTGTTATTATGACTGTGGTTTTGTGTTCGCATTGTTGAGTGTTCTATCTCCAAATTACAATATTCACATCTGTCTCTGAAAGCAAGCAGACCTGGTGATAATAAAATCTGTGCTTTTTAACCGAAACACGGCGTGCGCGCACAACCACAATCGTCGCTCGCCGCTCGGTGGTGGTGACGTCACGACGGCGCTTGCACCAGGTTCAGTGCACTTTGAGGCCACATCAAGTGTCAAAGGCTCGCTGAAAAGAGGTCACGGGACAGACCCAGGTGTTATCGGTTGACGGACTGGGAAGACTTTATGATGCATCACTTGTACTCCCCACTGTGCCACCTTGCAGCGTTTTAGCCGCCCGGCACCCCGCTCGTATTGGTTGTAGGGTGACTGTCTCTAACTGCTCGGTAGCGTCCTTTACGAGCCTTTTCCAGAGGCTGATCTTGGCACTGCTGGTACCAGTCATCTGCAAGTCCAATCAACTCCATCGTTTCTGTACCGCATCAAGCCCATCTCTTCTCCAGCCTGTGCCGTGCCCATGTAGCTCCCTCTATTTGGCCAAACAGAAGCTGCCTGGCGGGCATGTGGTGGCTGGGCAAGTGGGCTTATGTGACCCAGCCAACAGCCTCGCTAGCCGGAGGAGTTCACCGATGGGACTGGTCTTGCAAGGATCTGTGAACTCATCACACAATCCAGTCGGTTAAACACACATGCGCCACATTTCTTGATATTTGTAGTTTGAGATTCCTATCTTAGGCAGTGACACAAGTAGGTTGCTAAGTTGTCTATTTAGAGCTTGAGAGTAGAGCAAGGAGGCTTGAGTTGATTCATTGACTAAGATTTCTAATCGATTTGCTGTTAGTGTGGTTACTCAGGCCTCCTTAAAAATGGCCGCCACCCAAACCTCCTGCTTTCTGAAGGCAGGAAACCCCCTGCACAAGCCGGCTGCTGATGATGTTACCAAATTCCATCCAGCGACACACGTGGGAACAGATGTGACGTTTCTTCCAAGCAATTTTAGTGTCCATAGAGGTTTTTTTGGGTACATTGCGTAAATATAAATGTGTCCGCTAAACCCACCACCACCCGGCACAGCCAATTGGTAAAATGTTCACATGAACAGAACATGCCAATTCTTTACTAGTT
Source organism: Entosphenus tridentatus (assembly GCA_014621495.2). NCBI lineage: Eukaryota > Metazoa > Chordata > Hyperoartia > Petromyzontiformes > Petromyzontidae > Entosphenus > Entosphenus tridentatus. The sequence goes on from CM025646.2 coordinate 3,079,436, forward strand.
CAACACACCGCTGTGTTGGAGAGTAAACGCACAACATTTACAATTCGAGTACCGTAACGTTTCGCCAGTAATTACAACCAGCATCATCAGGCGACAGCCAGAGTTGGGGAGAAATCCTCCTGTTTCAGTATTAAATAGAGCGATTTAAATGTGGTGTCGTCACTGACGCGATCGAACTAAAAGAAAACCTGGATAATATTGGTCGCGAAAGCCTACGTATTTTCGTGTCCGATTTTGTTTTAGTCGTGTAACTGAAACGAATACTCGCTAAGATTCCTGAAATAATCGGATAGCCCAGCCCTGGCTTGTTCTCCCCCGATTATGCATAGGGAGGTTTTTTTGTCCCCAGGCACTGCCATATCCTCCTACCCAAGCGAAATCGGGATGCGAAATGAGTCGTCCCAAAACAGGACTCCCTTGATTTGAAATAATTTAACCCGTAAAAACAAAGTTTTTCACTATAAATCCTTTATATGCATGGCGGCTAGAGTCCTCTGGCTTGAGATGGCTGCCACCTATGGGTCAGATGATTGCCTGCCACCATTAAGCAATTGGTAATTAAATATTAAAAAAACATTTGCCTAAAAAGTGTTACATTTTTGAAAAAAAAATTCACGAAAATAAATTGTCACGCACAACGAGTCTGTGTGCAAAATGTCAGCTCGTTTGGATCACGGGAAGTGAGTTAAAAAAACGACCGAAAGATTTGCACGGTCATAAGCGCGCAAGCAAACAAGCAAGTGAACTTAAAATAAAGGATTTAAAAAGAGTTGAGATTCGGTGAGGCTTCAGAGGGCAGCGCTTCTCCCGCCCCTCCCCCCATCGTTGGTGCCCTCCAAAGTTCCACCAAATGTTCAAATGTTGCCCACTTGAGGTGCCAGGCCCGTTGCGCAACCGCCACATGTCGGATGCTTGGCATCGTGAGCATCGTGAAGCGCGGGTTGTGGTCGAGTTGGAACGTTTCGCTCGAAGCTCGCAGCCGCCAGCTTTTGTCCCGTGAATATAAAGTGCGTCTGGTTGTAATCGGCTGTAAATAATTAGGCCCTTGTAGAGTCCAAGCATATATATACTGTGTGACTGCTTTAAATTACCGTGATTAAACTATTAATGTTTTTTTTTATTGAACGTTAATTTATGAAGTTGTGGTTGTAGTACAGTGCTTCATAAATGCAATGGCTTTCCTGCGTCGGTGCATACATCGGTTAAGTTTTTCTTGATTTAGTTTTTTTGTAAATTAACTTTTTTCTTTTAATCATACCCACCTCCCTCCCCAATGAGCAATTGTGGGATGAATGAATTGGAACCGGGAGGCAGAGCCGCCGGCCTTGCTCCACCGCACAGCTGCCGCACTTTCTGCCGCTGGGAGTTTTGCTCGTTACGTGGTGGTCAAAGACGATTTATATTCTGAGCTGCAAGATGAAACGGAATTTTATTTTTGTGTGATCATTAATTGGTTTATTTTGGCGGTTATATCGTAGTGTAGGAATAATGTTAAACAAATAAACAATCTTCAATCACTAATAGGGTTTTCCACATTTTTTCTGGCAACAAAACTGACACCTTTTGTAAGGAATCATGTTCACATTAACCACAATACTTGCAGAAAAAAGGGGAAAACCCCTATTTTTATATTTTGGTACTGGCAAAGGAGGTCTCATGATGTACAATCTTCAACCACCCGATGAGAGCCAATAAAACCACGTTGCCACATGGGCGAATGTGTGCCTGTTGATTTGGGTTTTCACCAAACCGGCTACGTTGAAGCAATCAAGATTCCTTGTTAATGTGATACCTACGCGATTTGTCCCAAAATAAACCAATTATGAAACATAACATCGACTTTCGAACAGACCTCTGGAACCTAACTCCTTCGTAAGTAGAGGAGTCCTTGGAGTAGACTCTTTACAAACCCATTCGGGTGCAAAGCATAGACACCGTGACCCATGGTTATGTTCTTAGCAATCGTCCAACCGCTGCATTGTACAGATTCGATGTTTTTCAATCAACAAATATGCAAACGTGGCGGACCACAATTCGGAGGCGTTCATGTTGATTCGTAACTCTGCCAACTCCCTCCGAGTCGGGGTTGAGCACCGAGGCGGTGTGGGTGAGACTGCGTGGTCGCGTCCGGTGACGTGCAAGGCATCGGCGGGGCGATCGATCCAACCGGTGACCATCGCGCACCGTTCGCCGCCCAGGAGCGTCGTCACCACCGGGGCGCTCTCGTCTGTCTCTCCCTGCAGCCCCTCCGCTCACTTCTGCCCGAGTTCCCCCCCCCCCCCCCCCCCATTTAAACAGGAAGGGTGGTTACAAAAAAAATGCAATTGTGCCGTGTACATATATATACACTTAACATCGCCGCCG
>CM025646.2:3095193-3113203 GCA_014621495.2 Entosphenus tridentatus
TATGTGAGTTCATGGGTCTCTGTGTGACCTATTGGTTTCTATGCGAGGCTGTAGGTCTCTCTGTTAGTGTATGGGTCTCCATGTGAGACTCTAGAGTCTCTATGTGAGACTGTTAGTGTCTCTGAGTCAGTGTGTCTGTGTGTGAATCTACCCGCCTCTATGTAAGTGTCTGTAGCTCCACGGATCTCCAAGCGAGTCAAATTTTCGCAAATGGGTTTGTGGTGTCGCACCCGTGTCCGCGCGCGCGCTTGCAGGATCACGTCCGTTTGTACGCAGCCGCGTTGGGGTCTCAGAGAGATTTGGCGGGCGACAGGGGTCACGGACGAGAGGCGTTCTCCTGCGTTGCTCCCGCACAATGACTCCGACCGCCTGTTGCCCTCCGGCCGTTCGCTCTCCACCCCCCCCTCTCTCTCTTTCCCTCCATGCGCAACGCGGCGGGCGGTCCGCGCGCAGATCAGGCAGCGGCAGCGGGAGGTGACGCGGATCCTGGAGAGCAGGCGCGTGCCCTACCAGCTGATCGACGTGGCGGTGGACGAGCGCGTCCTCGAGGAGATGAGGAGCCGCGCGGGGGACCCCTCCGCGCTGCCGCCGCAGATCTTCAACGAGGGCGACTACCTCGGGGTGCGCGCACGCTCGCTCACCTCGCCGGGGGTCCCTCCGAGTGTACGCGTCTCTCTGTAGGTCTATGAGGGCTCTGTGTAGGTCTATGGGGCTGTGTGTAGGTCAATAGGTCTCGGTGTAAGTCTATGGGGCTCTATATTAAACCATGGGCCTCTGTGTAAGTCTATGGGTCTCTGTGTATGTCTATGGGTCTCTGTCTATGTCTATGGGGCTCTGTTTAGGTCTATGGAGCTGTGTGTAGGTCTATGCGGCTCTGTGGAAGTCTATGGGGCTTTGTGCAACTATAGGTCTCTATGTGACCTCTTGACTTAAAGCTTTCGTGAGTGCAGGAATTAATATTCTTGGATCTTTCGATAAAGTCACGTAGGTAGGTTCAAAGGCAATTTGCCTTGGAAGCTAAACCCCCCTTTTCCTGAAGACGACCGCTTGTGTTGCGATCGAAACGTCGTATTTTTTTTGTGTTATTTTCTTTTAACCTATCTACGTGACTTTACCGAAAGACCCAACAATATCTATGTGACTTATTTGTTGTGTGTGCAAGTCTATCGGTCTCTCTGTTAGTGTATGGGTCTCTATGTACATCTACGGGTCTCTATGTGAGACTGTTAGTGTTTCTGAGTCAATGTGTCTGTGTGTGAATCTATCCGCCTCTATGTAAGTGTCCATAGCTCTACGGATCTCTATGCGAGTCAAATTTTTCGCAAATGGGTTTGTGGTGTCGCATCTGTGTCCGCGCGCGCGCCTGCAGGATTACGTCCGTTTGTACGAAGCCGTCGAGGACGAAGCCTTCGAGCTGTTCCTGAAGTTTGCGCCCAGCCCCGGGGACAAGCCGCTCATCAGGGTTGACCTGAGCAGGTGCCGGGCGGACGACCGCGAACCCTCAGCGGCGCAGGAGGCGAGCGAGTCGAGCGTGGAGGTCAAGGCAATGGTCTCGCGGTACGAGCACGAGGTTGTTGAGAAGTACGAGGAGGAGAGTCTGGAGGAGGAGGAGGAAGAGGAGGAGGATGAAAAGCCGGAGGAGAAGAAAAAGTTGTCGGAGGATGTTGGTGAGGAGACAAGAACGGCGACTTCAGCAGAGCAGGAGAGCGAGCGTCCATCGGTCACCACGCGGAGCCTCTTGGATCATCTGGTCAGTGCTGCCACGACACGGGGAGGGGCGGCGCAACACCCGGAGGCCGGCACCGAATCGGAGACGGCGACGGAGTCGCGACGGCTCCCGGAGACAAAAGCGACAGTGTCAGCTGCAGAGCGCGGAGTTGACGTCGCTCTTCCCAAGCCCATCTCTATTCCGCCCGCCTTCAGGCACCGTGCGGAGGCGGTGGTGGCAGAGGCGGTGGTGGCAGAGGCGGTGGCAGAGGCGGTGGTGGCGGTGGCCACCACCGCCGCCGACGACGGTGGCAGCGGCGGGGGCGAGCGGAGCGATGATCTCCCGCCTGACGACGCGGATGGAAAATGGTCAGACACCCGGCAAGCGGAGGGGCTCACCATCGGTGCCGAACCCATGGAAACCGCACCGACGCAGTCGGCGGACGCGCCGCTGACGAAGGCGATGGCAAGAACGTCGGAGCTGCCCCGGATTCTCCAGGCCGTGCTCGTCGCGGTCCCGTCCAACGTGGCCGAGGCGGGAGCTCATCGGACACCTTCTCCGCCAGGAGGAACGGTTGCGGCGGCGGCGGCACCACCGCCACAACGACGACAAGCGCCGGCCGTGCCGATGCGGCAGAAGCAGCGGCCGGAGGAGGGGGGGCAGCACGACAAAGGTCGGGCGCCGTCAGCGCCGACAGCCGGAGGGGACCGGCGGAGGGGAGAGGTGGACGCGGCGGGACAGGAGCCGGGGAAGCTGGTGCAGGTGTCCATCCGCGAGGGGCAGGCCGTGCTCCGCTGTTCCGTGCTGGAACCGGCCGCTCCGCCGCTAACCATTGCTGAGCGGCACGAGGAGAAGAAGGAGGAGGTGGAGGAGGTGGAGGTTGCAAAACCGGGCAAGGCAAAGAAGAGCAAGAAGGGCAGGGGGATGTGCAGCCAACAGTAGTGGGGGATATGGAGCGACCCCCTGAACTCAGACTGCTGCGGTACGGTGTTGTCAGGAGGGTGGTGACGCTCGCGGAAGGTGATGGAAGGTGATCGAGGCGGATGGTGGTTGGAAGAGACGGGAAGGACGGGGGGACAGCAGTAGGAGCGTGGGAATAATGACGATCAGCCAGTGGAGGCGGCTGCTGCTGAATGTGTGTGGACCCAGGACAAGCTCCTCTTGGATGAGGGGGTTGTGTATATGTGTATGTGTGGGGGGCACTGCAACAGTGATCTACCACGAAGGAGAGTGAGCCTACGTGGGTGAAAGGGGACATCTGATGGTGCAGGGCCCACCCCCTGGCACACCCGCTCATGCAGGCTGGTTCACACACATGGAGTAGGAGCATTGAGGCTGCGGCTGATTCTTGCTTGATTTCTCTCCTGTCCTGGTTTTGTCCAATTTGATGACCGAGAAGAGACTTACGCAGCCAGCGCAACCACACCCAGTGCTGTTTAAACTCTCGCTAACAAGTTCGTGGCTACTGGTCACGTGCGACCTATTGCAGTCGACTGGCGACCCTGGCACGTGTGCGCTGGGCAATCAAAGTAAAGCCTCGGAGAGATGGATTTAACGATCAGGTGGGTTGTGGAACATTATGGTGACTGGGCTGTGGGATGTGGATCATTTTACAGATAAGGAAGGGCATTTATTTGGTGATTTTTACTTTTTTGAAAAAAATTTGTAAGAGAGTTAACGTAGCTTTTTTTGCTTGAGAAAAGCTATTTTTATCTCTCCTCATGTGTTCGTAACAAAATGATACGCTCATATATAACACGTGCCTTTTTTTTTTACCAAAGGGTATATGTCAATGACAATGCACGGATCACATTCTGCGATTCGGTGGTAACGCTCTAACCTCACATCAAGAAATGCCTGCGTTCGATTCCTGACTTTCTGTGCGGAGTTTGTATGCTCTGCCTTCGCTGGTTTCCTCCCATCGCTAAAAAGACATACATTCAATGTCGCTTGTGTGTAATTGGCCACGATATAATCTTTCACAATACAAGGTACAGTATTAATGTTAACGTTATGATTATGACGATATTAACTTCGATTTAAAGCTTTCGTGACTGCAGGGATTCATCTTCTTGGTTCTTTCGGTAAAGTCACGTAGAATGGAAATAGTAAAATAAAACATAAAATAAAATAATAATATAAGAATTGTTTTATTATGTTTTATTTTTATTATTTTATTGTTTCCATTCTACGTGACTTTACCGAAAGAACCAAGAAGATGATATTAACTTCCTCGTATAACTTTGTATTGCAAGTATATCTTCTTACAGTGTTAGTGTATGGTTGTTGTGCTCTGCTGTACTTCCAGTACGAATAAAGATGAGTGCACTCAAAGGCTCTTCACAAAATAATAATCATTGGCATCATTGTGTGGAGAGTATAAAGACACAAGCAGACATTACGCCTCTGTCTCTCCGCATTTGTGTTGCCCTCAGACTTTTAACTCTGCATCCCAAGGCTCTGTGGATGACGCAAGAATGTGTTAAATGTGTTTGTCAAATCAGTTCAATCGCTAAGTGGAAGCATTACCGGTATTTATTTTGACATCTTGTTAAACGTGGAAAATCAGTGTGTCCAGCACACATATTGCATGTGTGCTGCAGACTGTGTACTGTAGGGCTGGGCAGTGTGCTGCAGGGCTGGGCAGTGGGCTGCAGGGCTGGGCAGTGTGCTGCAGACTGTGTACTGTAGGGCTGGGCAGTGTGCTGCAGGGCTGGGCAGTGTGCTGCAGGGCTGGGCAGTGTGCTGCAGACTGTGTACTGTAGGGCTGGGCAGTGTGCTGCAGGGCTGGGCAGTGGTCTGTGTGCTGCTGTCGCCCTGAAGGTGGCGCCAGTGTCGAATGACTGAGCAACCTTCACGAAGAGAGCGGAGGGGGGAGCCTCTTCTCATTTCGTCCACGTGCCCCCCACCCCTACCATAACGTTGCCTGCGACTCCTCCAGCATCCCCCTGCCTCCCTGTGTCCGATTCCATTTTGGACTTCCACCACTCCCGGGCAGGGTAACCACGATAGCTGCGTCACAATGACGGTGACAAGGAAATTTAAGAAGAGAAAAGCCGGAGAATTGCAAGTGGCGATGCAGTGGCGGACACGTGACAGAGTGCTGCACACTGCGTCGTACACCACTCACACGCTTAAAGACAAAGATCCCCCGTGTAGCCTTAACAGACTGTTGGGGCAAGGCTTGTTCGCGAGTATGGAAGGCGAGGACATGAAATGACGATTGCTTGTGTTGCGATCGAAACGTCGTGATAATTTTATTATTTTTCTAAATGGCTTTACCGAAAGACCCAAAGAATATGAATTCCTGCAGTCACGAAAGCTTTAAGATTTAACTGTACAAAGATTTGATTCAACAAAGTTGTACTTAGGTGCCCTTGCTGAATTTGCGTTGATGATTTACCTTTAAAAATATATGGCCATGTCTCGCACTCCCAGGGGGTGCGTGCACCCCAGTTTAAGAAGAACCACTGCTTGAGATCATGCCTTTATTACACAGTCGACCCTGTCCTAACAGTCTCATCTCCACGACCAACAAAGTGCGGCCCTTAGGTTCAAGTCCCGCATGAATCCCTCCACACACACACACACGGATACGCCGCACACAAATGCATAGTTGCGAGTATTTTATTACATCATGCAATTTGTCATCGCTGTCTGTACCATTGTTACCAACATTTTCCGCCACTGGAATTGCGACCAAAAGCCATTGAGGGAACCGGCACCGGTAACGTTGGTTTATCTGGCTGGGTCAGCCAATCTCTCATCCCATCCTCGTCCTTTGCAGCGAGCTCTTAAAATAATGTCGCTCATTAAAAAAAATCATCACCGACTCTTTTCTATTGTCACAACTTTGCTACTAGTACTGTTTGTTGCTGTCCCCTTGACGTTTTGGCTGTTTTTTTTGGGCCCCGTGCTGAGCAACTGTTCTAGAATCTAAACAATATTCATCGTCAAAACAAAACTGGAATCTTCAAGCAAGAGCAGATAAAGTAAACCGCGTGTGCTGCTGCTGCTGCATCAGCACACGGTGCATTAGAGCGTCACCTCCCTACGACAGGCGGAAAGCGCACCATCTGGTGCAGCAAGGGCCCCCACCAGCAGAGCGAGCTCTCTGGTGCAGCAAGGGCCCCCATCCGCCGTGTGGGCTGGCGAGGCGAGAGGTCAGTGGCAAGGCACGCACACACACAAGACAAAGATCCCCCGTATAGCCTGAACAGACTGTAGGGGCAAGTGCCGTTAGCGAGCACCTATTAAGGCCAGCACGTCACACGAAGGGGGTGGGTGGCCAGCACCACGCCCGGCCGCCTGTCTCCCTAGTGGCGAAGTTTACACACCGCACCAGGTACTCATTTGAGGCCGAGTCGACCTAGGGGATGCCCAAGACCGGTTCAGATATATCATCGTCACTGGTGTTGGCCGTGCGTGGGGATCGAACTCGGGTCGTCAGGTCCATCGTGCGGCACGCCAACTGCTACACTTCTGCTCCCCACACACACAATCGAAATCACACCTCTCATACACTCGAACATACAACAAAAGACAATAATTGCCTGTATAGCCTTCACAGACTTTTTTTTAGGAAAGTGCATCTGCCCACACACTCATTTGCACATATTCACGTAACAGAGAGATTCCGACACGCAGCCTCCACACAGACTGTTGGAGCGAGTAACCATCACGTTCGTCTCCCGCAGCGTCGTGGTCCACAAGTAGAACCCCTCTCAGCGACCACCCCCCTGTGAACGACCAATCGCCTCCCGAGAGCCCAATGAGTTCGCTTACCGAACACTCCCCCGTTAACGATGGGCTGTTTAAGGTGCAGTAAATATCAATGAATGCATTGATTAACCATGTTTATTTTAATATTGTTTATCACGTCGTTAGTATCTATATGTATTCATATCAATTGTTGAAGTATTATAAAGTATGTTTGTTGGGTGAAAAATGGTAACTTTCGATGCTATCGGAACGAATTAGGCCTTTAACGTGCATCTCCTATCCTCGCTTCATGACCAAATCACTTAACGACCGGTTTCGTGGAAACCAATTACCGTCGTTAAGGGCTTTTAAGGCCGAGTCGACCTAGGGGAGGGCCCGGGATCGCTTCAGTTATCCAGCACCGACGTTGGTGGCCATGAGTGGGGGGAGCTGAACGTGGGTTACTGGGTCTCGTGGGGGGCAGTGCGCTAGTCACTACGCCACCGCCGCTCCCCCAGTCGCGCACATTGCAGGGTCAGGCCAACAGACGAGAAGAGATCGTGATGGGGGTGGAGTCTGGAATAGACGTCTTGTGTTTGGGTCAAATGAGCATTAGGTTTTTAGATTAGGAATAGTTCAGCGTACGGGTTGGGGTTACAATTACGTCTCGGGGTAGAGTTAAAGTTAAGCTTAGGAATAGCATGAGGTGAAGTAAAGATTAATATATCGGGTTAAGATTAGGCACAAGGTTGAGAGGACGAGTATGGACTGGATTAGGCGGTCATAAGGCTCGGCGTGGGGTGAACGACAGGATTAGCGGCAGGGCGAGGGGAGAAATATTGATTTTTTTGAAGCAGCGCGCTTTTCATAACAGACATTCGTCTTTACACACGAGTCCTTCCCACGGCCAGAACACAGCAAAGTTCTGCGCATCGATTCGTTCTGCGAGCAAACAGAAAATGACGGCTGAGCATCTGGCGCTTGATCCCATCACCCCGAGCTGAAGCATCTGCACAAATCATTATTTTTAGTCGCGTGACTACGCCAGGCGGTTGTGGAGATGCGCACACCCAACAGATGAAATGCACTTCATTAAGGGTACACGATCGTACTAAATTACAGCAACGTGTTAAAAGTGGTATAGCTCACTATTATATTGAAACAAAAGGCCACAGCGCTTTACGCTCCTTTTCAGAGGCGACCTAGCAACACGTGACAGCTCATCCAAGTGGCTTATATCGTCACTTCGGGGAATTTATAGCATCAGCCAAATAACGGCAAAGCATGTTTCGAAAAGTGAAGTAGAGGGTGCAGGACCGGAGGAACCCGGAGAAGAATCCACGCAACCACCACGGGAAGCGAGAACACGCAGACGCCAAATATACCACAACAGGCATCCCCAGGTCAGGGATTGAACCCATGACCTCCTACGTGCCAGACGAGCGAGATAACTAACATCTCCTCGCCAGCGTGGGTGCCCTGCTTCATATTGCGGGCAAAGTCAAGATAAGATGTACACCATCTGCTTCAGAGGGGACTTTAAATGTCCTCTGACATCTTCCGAAAACGAGTTGGGCAAGTGTCGCCCCCTGCCGCGGTGACAAGAAGGTAACTACCCTACCTGGTAGGCAGGAGGTCGTGGGTTCGATCCCGACCCTGACGCCTGCTCTATATTTAAAGTTTGCGTGTCTCTCTCATCATCACCACGGTGGCTAGGAGATGTTAACCACCTCGCCTGGTCTACAGGAGGTCGTGGGTTCGATCCCGACCCTGACGCCTGCTGCTGTTTATTTGGGGTTTGCATGTCTCTCTCCCCGTGATCGCGTGGATTTTTCTCCAGCTCCTCCGGTTTTTCCCTGCATATTTAGAAACACGCGTTTTAGAGTATTTGTCCGCTCTAAATGTCCACGTGATGATAAGCCGCTTCGTTGAGCTGTCATTTGTGATAGCAAAGTCGCTTCTGAAAAAAGAGCTATATTAGTCAGTGGGCCTTACCTGGTGAAATAACAAGTTTAGTTTATTTATTTTATTTGAAAACATCACGTGCAAATGAGTTGTTTGTAACGTTGCAATGGAAGCTCGACAACGATGCGTCGCACGCATTTCGGGGATGCGTTGTTGGACTTTGCGTGCAATGTCAAGCTGCGGGAGCTCCTTGACTGTCCGCGCGACTACCTGGGGGATGCAGGACCAGCATCGTACCTCGGGGCGAGGGCGTCTGGCGTTGACCGGTATCGTGCTGGAACCGAACGATGCACATTTCTCATTTCTCTGAAACTGATTTTTGTGTTCAGTTGGTTGAGCTTCCCCCCTCCGCATCTCCGATTAGCACGGTTGGCCACGTGCGGCGGGGCGAAAGAAGTTCAACGCACACACGTACGCACACACGTACGCACACACGTACGCACACACGTACGCACGCACGCACGCACGCACGCACACGCACGCACACGCACGCACGCACACACACGCACGCACGCACACACACGCACGCACACACACGCACGCACACACACGCACGCACACACACGCACGCACACACACGTACGCACACACAGGGCTCGTTTTGGTTTTAGGGCCTGCGAGCACTCACTGGGTGCGGAATCGTCGCCCGTGGAAATTTGACGGTAACTAGCCAAGCGGCGAGGACGAAATGAAAGACAATTGCCCTCGGACTTGTGAAATACCCTGTCAGAGTGGCTGGCTCTCTTGCACCCCCAGAACTTGACCTGGAGGATGCGTTGCGAAAAACGCGTAGGGTGAAGATTAGGGATAGAGTTAAGCATAGCAATAGGCTTAAAATCAGGATTAAGATTTGGAATAGAGTTAGAGGTAGGATTATGAATATGGTTAGGAATCAGGGTTTAAGGTTAGGGATCGGTGCTTGTTAACTTTGATGAAGGTTGTGCTCAGTGGTGAGGGGACAGATGAGGTATATGGTTATATCTCAGAAAAGCCAAGGTGCAGCTTTGTACTGGCAAGTGCAGGTGAGTCGAGAGGAGTGAGGGATGGTAACTGCTGGCATGTGAGTAAAGGTGAGTCAAGGTGAGTCAAGGTGAGTCAAGGTGAGTGTAGGCAGGTTACAGGTGAGTCAAGGTGAGTCAAGGTGAGTGTAGGCAGGTTACAGGTGAGTCAAGGTGAGTCAAGGTGAGTCAAGGCGAGTGTAGGCAGGTTACAGGTGAGTGGAGGCGATTGCCGGTAAGAGCTCGTGAGATTATGACCGTGCAGGTAAGTTAACAGGCATGTGGATGCAAGAACAACAAGTCACTGGTGAGCACTAATCATTACACAGGCGAGTGCATGTAAGCATAGCCGAGGTCCGCTGAGTAGAAATGAAAGGAGTGCAGGTGACTCACAGGTGGCTGCCGGGGGGGGGGGGGGGCCGGTGGAAGGGGGGGGGGGGGTGCACGCAGCACGATGCCTCTTCACGATGATGCCACGGCGGTTGTGGCGGAGGTCGTGGTCGCGACGTCGCCGGCTTTGGCAGAATCCTCCGCGCAGATGACGCGCAGGTACTCCTCCTCGACGCCTTGCTCCTGCCAGAAGCACGGGTGGTCGCCGCTCAAATACAGCGTCCTCCGCTTCACTGACGAGGCCACAAAAAACACTGAAACGGCTCTTCGCCGTTTCAGTGGACAATCCAACGAGCGGGCTGGAAACAGTTTTAATAAAACACACAACGGTGTGCTGCTGCTGCTGTTGCTCGCCGCTCGCAAGCGGCAGGCAGGCGCGAGACTCCCATCCGTACGCTTTGCGTGCGTGCGCCTTGTGAGCACCGCATTGCATGTTCAACGCTCTCAGCCTGTGAAACCTTGATGGGTCCCCGAAAGAGGAAATCTCCAGTTCACAGCTGTCCCGATGATTTGGGATGGCCATATTTCCTATTTATTTTCGTGTTGGTGCTCTTATAATAAAGGCTCTTTTGAGTTGGTGGTCTAGACGAGGCCGAGAGCATTATGCGTGCGATGTGGGGCGGCGGGTCGGGGTGGGGGGGGGGTCACGTGACGGGCGGCGGTACCAGGGCGCATCTCTCGGCCGTGTAGAACAGATCGGTGAGCGCCCTCTGCAGCTGGGGGAGCAGCCTGCGTCTCAGCGGCACGCTCCCCTCCTGCTCCCGGTGCTCCCAGCCGTCGCCGTCCCCCGTGCCGCGCTCCTCCAGCTCCAGCAGCAAGCTCCAGAGCGGGCGCAGGTGCAGCAGGTGGCAGGTCCTGGGTGGCACGGGGAGCGGACGCGGGGAGTGGTCGCGGGCGTGAGTGGAGCGGTTGGCACCGCCAGCGATCCGCCCTCCCTCCCAGCGATGAGAGGAATGGTCCCGGTCTGGGATCGTGGTCGTGGTGGTGGTCGTCGTTACGGCGGTGGTCATGGCGGTTGATGCTAGGCACCCTGACGGTGCTGCTGTAGTTGATGGTGGTAGTCACGGTGGTAGTGGTCATGGAGGTGGCAGTGATGTTGGTCGTGATGATAGACACACTGACGGTGGAGTGGTAGTGATGTAGGTAGTAGGATTGTGGGTTCCGCTGCTGTGGTTGATGGTGGTGGTTACGTAGGTGGAAATGATGTTAGTATTGATGACGAGACACACTGACGGTGGAGGTGTTGATGGTCGTTATGACAGCAGCAATGTCGGTCATCGTGATGGAAGTGGTGGTGGCGGTCGTGACGATTCTAGACACACCGACGGTCGTGGTGGTGGTGGTGGCGGCGATATTGGTTCTGCTGCTGCCGTCGCTGTAGGTCTATCCGGGCCCCTGTGGGCCTTTTAGCCCCCCTCTTACCCTCGCTCGTGCTGCAGCATCTCCAGCAGCACCAGCAGGAGGTGCACGGCCTGCAGCCGCTGCTCGCCCGTGTGGCCGCACGCCGCGGCCGCCACCCAGGCCCACAGCTCGCCGGCCACTCGGGGCACCAGCGGCGCCACCGCTCGCAGGATGGCGAAGCCTGCAGCGGCGCGACAGACATCGATGCACCGGCGCACGTGGGACAAGCAGCACCCCATGCCGTAGTACGATTACAGATAATCGATGCCTCGAGTTGCCTGGCTGGCTGCTGGCTGGGCTACTCTCCACCCCAACGATAACTTTGTTGTTAGTGGCTGTGGGGCCCTTGCCACCGAAACTAGCTGGGTAACTGGCTCCACGGGATGTTCCGTGCAACGTATTAAATACACTTGGATTGTAATGGCGGAAGAAGTTTGGAAGACGTTAAATAATCGATAGCGAAGCCACAGAGGTGGGAATGAGGAATGCAGAAGGCTGACAGGGTTATTTGAAATAGCTCTAACTTTTACATTTGTGGTCCTATTAATGGAATAATTTCACCCTGCATCGATTGTGATGTTTCTGGAACCTAATTTTACTATGAACGGTTAATACAAGTAATTTTTCCAAGCCAAGTTTTTTGTCGCACGAAATGTATTCCATTTGATACGGATTTATATTCCTGCATGCCTGTAAATGTCTTCTGTGACACGCGCGATTGTTTTTAGCACCCATTTCGATTTACTTTATTGTCTTTACACATCTTCTTGGTTCTTTCGGTAAAGTCACATAGAAGGGAAGTAATAAAAAAAAAAAAAAAAACATAATAAAATAATTCTCACTGAGAATTACGTGACTTTACCGAAAGAACCAAGAAGATGAATTCCTGCAGTCACGAAAGCTTTAAATCGAAAAATGTCTTTACACAAATGCTTTTGCCACTGTGGTGACCCGGGGTCACTCTTGCAAAATGAGACTCATCATCACCTGCGTCTCTAAACTTCTCGACCGGTTCAACAACACTTGACACCGCCATGCACGAGCCGCACAGACGCACTTGCTCGCAGTAATCATTGCCGAAATGGACGGCGGTCTCAAGGCACGGTGTGGCAGCAGTACCTGCGTAGAAAAGTCCGTAGGACTTGGCCACCACCGTGAACTGATAGCCCCAGTCCTGCTGCCGGCTGCCTGTGAACTTGTAGCACAGCATGTCCCCTGTAGGGGGAGAACGAGGGTCAGGATCCCACCCGTGTGAACTTGCACGTGTTGATGGGGGGAGCCACGTGCTGTTAATGCTGGTAGGGCGCACGAGGGGATGGGGTGTGGCCGGCACCACGCCCGGCCGCCCCTCGCCTCTCCACTGCCGATGTTGACACGCCGCACCGACGACTCGCAGAAGTCCGAGTCGACCCGGGGAAGGCCAAGGACCAGCTCGGGTAATTACCGGTTATGTTCAACCACGAGCGGGAATCGGAACTCTGTTGGCCAGGTGTTATGCGCTAACCACTGCACCACCACTCCTCGCTCACACACACACATTATTGGCACATCTGATGGAGTAGAGGTTGGCACCCATCAGTGTGTGCCCCCCCCCACACCGACTCCCCCCACCCCACCTGATGGAGCCCACAGACCCCACTGTGGCACCCCACTCGGCCTCACCCCCCCTAATGGGCTACTCAACCCACCCTTACTTTAAATCGAGATTGAAAACTAATTTCTTCAAAAGTGATTTTTGTCTTTAGTTTGTTGCCTTTCCTCCACACCTCTGATTAACATGGGTGGCTACGTATGGTGCGAAAGAAGTTCAATACACATACACACACCTACTGCCACCGCCACCGTCAACCCACAACGGCACCACCCCACTCCATCTATTAGCACCGCCCACCCCACTTACGAGGCACCGCCCACCCCACTCACTAGGCACCGCCCACTCCACCCACTAGCACCGCCCACCCCACTCACTAGGCACCGCCCACCCCACTTACTAGGCACCACCCACCCCACACTCGCACGGGCCTCACCGGCGATGCTGAAGGGCTCCCAGTAGTCTGCGGAGCCGCAGCGTTCGTGGCGGTGAAGGTCGTGGGTCGGCACGGTGGAGACTATGAGTTGGTCGTTGGTGGAGCCAGTGCTGCAGCACGGGTGCAGGCACACCGACAGGAACGCCGCCCCCGGGAAGTAGAGACTCTCCTGCGAGAGAAGGAAACAGCAGCAGCCGCAGCCGCAGCAGCAGCAGCGGGCAGCTTCTGTTACATTTTTTATTTAGGATTTGTATCGCGCGCAGTTTTCGGTCACTGTTGGAGAGAGCGATGGGTTTCGCGGCGCCTCTGAATCGGACAAGCTGGAAGCGGCGCCAACAATTTCCCAAGCTCTGCGGTCCCAACATTGTGATGTTTGGGTTGTTTACGCATGTGGCAGAAAGCCGCAGTACCTGCAGAAAACCCACGTGTGCAAGGGGGGGGGGGGTGTAACACTCAATCCCTGTACAGATGGAATACAAGTGGAAATGAATCCGCTTGCTGGACTGCGATCGTACCCTGGCAAGCCAGTTGGTGACCGACGCCCATGGGTAGGGGAGAGAGTTTCACAAATCCGTGGTGATCCACCAACTCTCGCTGCCTCCACAGTGCTGGATTACAGGTCGCCGGTTCAATCTCCCGGCACGGCAGTTCAAACTACGGAGCAAGTTTCTTAAATCTCCCCAATCCGGCCACTGCCTGCGTCTCTCCAGCAGCACAAATGGGTCCACCAGTCGATCAGCGACCACGTCGAATGGTTCCACAGGTGGACATTCGGTGGCAGGGTCGGTGAGCAGGTGAATGTGTGGCTGGGCGAGCAGGTGAATGACCGAGTGGGTCAACGGAGTGAATGAGTGGGCGTGTGAGCGGGTGGTGGATGAGAGGCCGAGCGGGCGAGCGGGCGAGCGAGTGACGCACCTCACGCTTGTACTCGCTTGGGTAAGGGTGCGGCGATTCCCGCATGCGCTGCACCACCACGGGTTCCGCCAGGAAGCGAGCGGCAGTAAGCGCCAGGGCCTCCAGCAGGGGAGGGTCGCAGTGCGGCACCACCTCCTCCAGTATCTAGACCCCCACCATCGTCATCATTATCATCATCATCGCCACCACTGGTATCAGTGACAACACCACCATCTTCCATCAACAGCAGCACCACCGCTTTCACCATCATCGCCGCCGTCGTCATCGTCGTCATCGTCATCATCTTTACTACCATCATCACCACGACCACAACCGTCATCACCACTTATGGATCATTATGTGAGTAAATGGATCTTTATGCGAATCTCTGTGTCTATGTAAGGCCATGGATATGTCTAAGCCATTGGTGACTGGGCTAAGACTTTTTTAGCTAAGTTAGTCGAGTTTGATAATTGTTTTTTTACCCTTCTATCTGGCAACAAAACTGACACCTTTTTTACAAGGAGTCATAAACAAAATAAACTTAGTTGAGTTTATTTTGTTTAACGGTTCAGAACTCAAGAGACGGGGATGAGTCTCGTATGCAATAGTGACTTGGGGCACTACTCTTCCAGTAGGGGGCGATGATTGCTGCTGTGGGTATGATCCCAATTGAGTAATTTGCAGTGTAATTGCCGAATTTGGCAAATTCGGACCCTGACGCCAGCACACAATGGGCTACCCTTGCCATCTTTACCGTCCACTTCGAAGCAGATGGCGCGTAGTGTCAGTACGATTAACGCGCACCGCACTAATAACCAGGGCGGCCTGCCGGATTTGAAACCGTGAACCTCCGCAAACAAGCGGCGAACGCGCTACCGCTGGGCCGGTGGTCACCGCCCAGTTTCAGCAGCGGATTTATCGGACCAACACCCGGATTCGAACCCAGGGTGTCCGTGGCGCCGGCTCCGTGCTCCGACACCTGGACCACCTTCAGGTTAAGCTGACATTTTTAACAGGGGGCCCACGACGCCGGGCGACGTCATCGCAACAACCACCTCACCTTCTGAAGCTTCTCCGGGCCATCTTGCTTCAGGAGTATATCGAGCAGGTAGGCCATGTGACTCGGCTCGGCCAATCCCAGCGCTTCGTGAACGGCTCGGACCCCGAAGGCCGACCAGTGGGACAGCAGGTGCGAGATCATGTGACGTGCGCACAGGGTGGCGAAGGCGTGTGTGATCTGCGAGCGGGAGGACCCCGCGGTGGAGCCCGAGGTCGCCCCCTTCCGTGGTTGCAGGGCCCTGAGTGTGTGGGACACAGGGAGGCCAGGTCAACAACAACAACAATGACGACAATGGGATCAACAATAACAATGGGGTAAACAACGGCAGAGGAGAGGAGTAGAGAGTAGAAGAGGGTAAAGTAGAGGAGTGTTGTAGGAGAGAGTAGAGTTGTACAGATTAGACAGGTGGGGAGGAGAGATGAGGAGTGGATAGTGGTGGAGCGAATAATAAAGGATGGAGTACAGTTCATGTAGACCTGGGATTTCTCTCCCCACTCACTGCTGCAGGGCATGGTAGAGTAGGCAAGTGGATGGTAGAGTAGAGGAGAGAGGTGGATAGAGTAATGTAGATTAGAGTGGTCTAGAGTACAGTGATGTAGGGCGATTCAGATCTGGGTGTCCCCTCCGCTCACTTGTGCAGGATCTGGAACACTTGGGTAGAGTGGAGATCAGGTTACAGAGAGTAGAGGAGGGTGATGCAGATATAGGTGCGACACTCACTGCTGCTCGAGTACAGGCTGGTGGAGAGTGGAGGATCGTGCAGAGTACAGGAGAGAAGCGAGATGGGTAGAGTGGAGTGATGTCGACGCGGCACTCACTGCTGCAGGAGCTGGGCGCTGCGCTGGCGGACGATCTTGCCCGCCGTCGCGGTGAGCACCGGCTCCTCGCTGCACACCGCGACCGGCACGGCCGCCACGGCGTTGTAGGGCACCGCCCGGCGGCATACCCCCGGCACCGGCTACACCGCACACACAGGATTAGCTGCCGGGAAAATCCTCTCATCGCTCGGCATCGTCAGCAGCGTCATCGTCGACAGCATCGGAATCGGAATCTTCGTTAAGTTGCATCACAACCATCATCGGTGTCATTGTCGATATTGCCACCACCACCATCAGTGTTATCATCGGTCATTGTCACGATCATCATCATCGTCGTCGTCAACAACAACGTTGAGTGTAATGTTGAATTTTTGTTTACAGCGTCGTCGTTCATGCAAACCTCAATTGCAAAATCGCTGTGGAACCACAGATGCCGAGCTGGAAGGCAGCAGCCAGGCGGTGAGCCGGCGCTTCCAACAGTTGCCCAAGCTCTGCCGCCCTCTCTATATTAAGATGATTTCAGGAAATGAATGACGAGCGTGTATACATGTGGGAGTAAACCGGAGAAAATCCATGCGTGCAAGCGGGCAACGCTCGATCCCGTGAGAGAAGCGGCAGATGGAGATCAGCACGCAATTTGCTGTACCGCCCCCGACTCCTAGAGACCCAAGCAACAATGCGGGTCACCGTCTAGAAGAACGCCTCCCCACGTGTCACAATGGGTAATGTGCACCGATTGGCAGCATTCCTGCGCGGCCCCAGCGGCTCAGTGCCGTCAGGGACCCCCTCCCCAACCCCCGGCGGTGCTCACCTTGGCGGGCAGCACCACGGCGCCGCGGTCCAAGTGGGTTTCCCAGGACACCTGGGGGGCCGAGGCATCGGCGGGAGCCCCCCGCGCCACGCCCTCCTCCTCCCCCCCCGTCAGCGATGAGCCCCCCAACCTGAACCGCGTGGCGACAAAGGCAAAGATCCCCCGTGTAGCCTTGAACAGGCTGTTGGTGCAAGTGCCGTTCAGCGAGCGCCTATGAAGGCCGACAGCACGTGGGGAGGTGGTGGCCAGCACCATGCCTCGGCGCCTTTGTCTCCCCAGTGGCGATGTTTACACACTGTGCCAGGTACTCGTTATGAGGCTGAGACGACTTATGACCGGTTCAGATAATCATCACTGGTGCGGAAATGTAACTCTGGTCGATGGGTTCATAGCGCAATGTGTTAACCGCTACACTACCGCGTGGTGACACGGAGGCAGGCAGGCAGGTGGGGGAGAGGGAGTTTGAGTGGAGGAGGATGAGCTCACTGTTTGTGCAGTTCGAGTGCGAACGAGTGGAGTGGGCCGGAGTGGCGCTCCCACAGCGCTCGCAGGTCATGCGGCTCTGCGCCCAGAGAATCCCGGCACAGCTGCAGGCGACATGGGGGGGGGGGGTGGAGAGAGAGTGCTTGCACAACAAGCGGCTGGTTGTCATGCCGACGACGATGGCGACGACAATGATGACCAAAATGACGATGGAAAAGACAACAATGTTGAGAAAGATGAAGACAATGATGACTTTGATGTTGAAGACAATTATGACAAAGATAACGCATATGATGACAGACACAGGTTGAAGATGACTGTAATGATGCTTCCAAATATGAAGGCACAGGCGCACAGATGATTGTGATGAGATCAATAATGATGCCAAGGATGATGATGATGATGATTCATGATGATAACCGATGATGGCTAAGACCATCGTCACAGGCTAGCGACGCCGAATGCGCTGAAGGCACCGTGCGTGCTCCAAGCGTCCTCACACCTTGAGCAAGACCTTGGTGGGCTCCGGCAGGTCCTCCAGGGGGTCTTCAGGACTCGCACCAGCACTGTCCACCTTCTCCTCCTCATCGTCTTCCTCCTCCTCCACCCCATCTCCCTGTGGTCTCCCCTTGGGATCCTGCTCCTCCGCAGGCTGGGCCGAGGGGGTCGCTGTAGAATTCCCGGGGTCCCCTACACCGGGGTCCCCTACACCGGGGTCCCCTACACCGGGGTCCCCTACACCGGGGTCCCC
>CM025646.2:3137857-3149704 GCA_014621495.2 Entosphenus tridentatus
GACGATGACAATGACGATGACAATGACGATGACAATGACGATGACAACGATAACAATGACGATGATTGCACCTTCTTGGGTAGGGGCATCTCCAGCTCCACGTATATGTCAGAGTCGGTGAAGGAATCTCGCACCACGGTCCAGCCAATCAGATCACTGTGCGGCCACACGCCCTGCTCCCTGGAACACGGCACGCGCGCACACACCGATAGACAACGATCGCCCCCGCGTAGCCGTACGGACCGGCGGTTCCCAGCCTGCGGTACTCATACCCTCCATGGCCCAGCGTTGGCGCGTTCCGAGTACGTATGCATGTTAAACTTCTTTCGCATCGTACGCAGCCAACCGTACTAACGGAGGTGCTTGCCGCTCGTTGCAGAGGTTCGCCATTCGGATCTGGCCACCCGCCCTGGTTAATACTGCAGGCGCACTAATTGTTACATTTCTACGCGCCGTCCGCTTCGTGGTGGACGTGAATCATGTCCGTGACGTCGTTCGGAAAGTCGCCCGTTGTGCCGGCATCATGGTTCAAATTTTCCAAATTAAAAAATTCGCCCCGCAAACTACTACAGGTTTTTTGTCTGTGAAAACACAGCGGCTTCCTTCATGAGAGCCGTCCGATATAAGAACGGGGCGAAGACCAATTGTACTCAATTATGAATACTACACGTGGCAGCTCAAGGGGTGAGACAATTCACTTCATGGCAGTGGTCACGTGGGGTTACGAAGCAGTTTCGTTTCGTCTCAACCAGTGTTCACGATCAGGATATAGGGGTACACACGCAGCTGTAGACAGGTGACAGGACTATAGGGGCACACAAGTAGTAGGTGGTAAATAAATAGGGATTTTACATCAAAAGATACATCGAAGAATCGCCAAGACGCAGCACATCTACAATCGACCAACACAGGTGGATTGTGGGTAGTAACACCCGTACTAAAAAGCCACACAATTCCCAGCGTCGCACCTCTTGCTGGAGGCGTCCGTCACGGCGGCGGGCTTCCACGCGTCGCACTCCGAGTAGCGCTGCAGCAGCTCCGCGGCCGAGAGCGGGCAGCCGTCGGGGCCGTCCGCACCGTCGAGCGCAAACACCAGGCACAGCCCCGGGTAGCCGTAGTCGTTGGCCGTGATCTGAAGCACCGCAGCGCACCACCACACCGCAAGCCACGCCACAACGCACCACGCAACACACCACGCAACGCGTCACACCCCATGGCCAAGCCTTCGTCCGGCAATTGATAGGTCACGGCGGATGATGATTGGCTGCTCCCACCTGGACGTGCAGGCGCACGGCCTGCGCCCGGAAGCCCTGAGGAGCGGCGAGCAGCACCGTGGCTGCCATGTCCTGCTCGCCTGCCTGCAGCGCTGCACGGGCAGGACGGCACACGAGGTGTCAGCACCAGCAGAAGCACCGCCAGTGTCATTACCACGAGCAGCAGCGCAAGCAGCAGGATTATCAGTAGCATCAAACATCACCAGCATCATTATCACAGTTCGATCTCCAGAACCAGCACCAGCAGAAGCATCACCAGCAATAGTAGAAACAGTGCCAGCATCCGCAACATCATCACGAGCAGTAGAGGCATCATCATTAGTACCAGCAACAGTAGCACCAGCAGCATGGATATATGTTGCACTTTTTTTCTTACCGTACATATCCAAACGTGTTAATGGGGGTGGGAGCAGCACCAGCAGAAGCACCAGCACCAGCAGCATGACCAGCAACATCATCAGGACCAGCAGCATCATCAGAATGACCATCACCAGAGGTCAGTGTGAGAATGATCGTGTGCCCCAGGGGCTGAATGCCATTACGATCCCACAGAGAGGGGATTGGAGAATTGCAGCCGCCCCAAACCTTCTGGAGCTACACAGTGAATGTATTATTACCGAACACAGTTAGTAGGCGTTCAGCAGCCACTATTTCGATTCATAATTGAGGTATGGGGAAGTCCACGTATCATTGGCTGAGATAAATTAGAATTAATGTGTAAAGGTTAAGATCTAGTTTAAATAGGATTGGCTGTCCTGGTGATGTCAATTTATTTTGTTTCATATTTTTTTTATGTAAGAAGACAAGTCAGGTGACACTGTTATACCGACTTCCTGGTTTGCTATTCTGACTTCCTGGATCTCGTCCGGATGCTGTTTGACACTCTACCAGCGAGCGAGCCGTGATTTAAACGCTCGTACACAAGGTGGCAATTGTATTGGTTAGGCAGTGTCAGGGGGTGAAGGGTTCTTAACGGCAGAATTTGGCCGGATTATTAATTGCCCTCATGCCAAAAAAAAAATGATGAACCATGTATTGTTACAGACGATTATCATGATGATAATGACGATGATGATCGAGTCACATGTATTTATGTCAAGCAGGTGAGAACTCAAGAGACGATTCTAATGATATTGATCGTTTTGTGTGTCGGTGCGACACCTCCGACGTTGAGAGGTCCAATGAGGAGGTCGTCGGTGTCCGAGATCGGGCCACTGTCCCCAAATGACCAGCAAAGCAGCCGTAGAGGCAGGGGGTTGCCTGTAACACACAACAACAAACACAGACAAAGGTCACCCCTAGAGCCTCAACAGGCTGTTTGGGGCAAGTGCCGTCAGCAGGCACCTATGGCGGTCGGTACGGCACATGAGGGGGAGGTGTGGCCAGCACCACGTATGACCGCCTTTGTATTCCCAGCAGACGATGTTTACACACCACATCAGGTCCTCATTTAAGGCTGAGTCGATCTAGGGAGGCACAAGACCGGTTGAGGAACGGATCATTGATTACCGATGTTGGCCATGAGCGGGAATCGAACTTAGTTTGCTGGGTTTGTAGCGCAGTGCGCTAAACGCAACACTGCCGCTCCCCTGTAACAATTAAAACAACAAGCGTCGTCACACACTAGCATACACCACACAAATATACTATATACTCACCAGCACACACATAACAATAATACTAAGAATGTTGTGTTTCTATACATCACAGGCAAATTAAACCTGAAAATGCTGTAAAATTTATAACAGCCATAGTGATAATTATAATGATGATAACAATGCTATCATAAGGATGATAATGACAACAATGACCACGATGTTGGTAATGATGCTTGTGAAAATGATAAATGACGATGCCGGTGATAATGACGATTGCTGATGGTGGTAGGTAATGATCATGAAGATATTGGTGATAAGGATGACAATGATAATGATGATGATAATGATGGTGATGACGATGGTGATGACAATGATCACGATGATGATAATGATGGTGATGACGATGGTGATGACAATGATCACGATGACGGTGATAATGACAAGGATGATGACGATGACGGTGATGACGACGATGTGAAGCACCCACAGACGCGACGAGCGTGCCCGGCCAATGCGGAGCGCAGGGCCGTGAGCGCCCACCCCGCGTCCAACTCCTGGCGCTCGCTCTGCACCACAAGCGCCAGTCCCTGCAGCGCATGGGCCACGTTGCCACGCGCCAGCGCCAGCGCCAGCACATCCAGCTTCACCTCCCCATCGGGACGGCGCCTGCGGGTACACCGCGGCGGGACACGGGTCAGCAGTGCCGGCTGCACCAGCGGCGACGATGCCCTCATCATCGTCATTATCATCCTCACCGGCAGCAGTCAGAGCAGGTTCATTGTTGTCATCATCATTACCATCGGCAGCAGCAAGAGCAACAGTGGCAGGAGGGGATTCATCATCGTCGTCGTCATCATCATCATCAGCAACGGCGGTCTCATCATCGTCATCAACAGCAGCTGAACGAGCAGCAGCGTAAGTGGTCTCAGTCTTCATAACCAACAGCAGCAGCAGTAGAAGCAGATTAATCGTCGTCACCATCAGCAGCAGCAAGAGCAGTCTCATCATCGTCGTCATCATCATCAACTGAATGTGCAGCACCATTTTAAATTTTATATATATGTTATGTGCGCTTACCCAGGATAGCTTCACCGAATCTAATGACTCTCTCTCAAGAGGGTTCTGCCACGTTTTTACACAACTATCACCACCATCAAAACCAGCAGCAGCAGAAACATCACCACCATCAACATCATCACCAGAACGACCACCGCCACGATGACCAGCACCACCAGTACCAGCAGCAGCAGAAACATCACCACCATCAACATCATCACCAGCACGACCACCACCACGATGACCAGCACCATCTATAATCAGCAGCAGCAGAAACATCACCACCATCAACACCATCACCAGCACGACCACCGCCACGATGACCAGCACCACCAGCACCAGCAGCAGCAGAAACATCACCACCATCAACATCATCACCAGCACGACCACCACCACGATGACCAGCACCATCTATAATCAGCAGCAGCAGAAACATCACTAACATCATCACCAGCACGACCAGCGCCACGATGACCAGCACCACCAGCAGCAGCACCACCAGCACCAGCAGCACCACCAGCACGAGGGTCACCTGTGTAACGTGCCGAGCAGCTCGCCGAGTCGGTGCAGAGCGGAAGCCACGGCGTCGTCGGGCGCAAGGTCCATGGCCGGCAGCAGCGCGAGCGGAGGCAGCTGCCGCAGCGCCGAGCTGAGCGACACACGCACCAAGGGGAGTCATCGCTGGGCTGCCTTCATCATAAACTTCCGCTTAAACAAATCCAGAAATCATCCAAAGTACCACTTAGAAGTGCCTCCTTATTCATAGACAAAAAATCATACGTTTGTTCGTGACATATTATTTAGTACAAATTTAATTTGTCACTCTTCCTTTTGCTGGTCCCTGAATAACCCCACACAGAGCTTGCAAGCCCCTGTACCGAACTTGTCTTTCTGGTGCCTCTTGCTCTCATTACATTAGCACACTACCTTTTTCCCCATTCACGAGTATTTCATTTACGACCGCACATACATGCACATGCGCTCTGCTTTGGTTTCCAGGCTCGTGTCTGCCAAGGGAATTAGCAGCCAGAATGCCTGAGCTGATGGCAACCTTGGCAGTGTTGGCTTGTACATACTGATCAATAGTTATTTCCGCAGCCACTAATATATTGCAAAGTAGATATTAAACAGAGGTAAATAAATAAATAGAGACATACTTCAAGTAAAAATTACAGTGAGGCACGAAAAAATGGTCATACGTGGATTAGAAAACGTAAGCAGGCTCAAGATATCATCTTGACTTGAAAGTAGTGGCTGAACATGGGCAGTACCGAGTGTCTTAACTACAGACGCGACACTCACCACATGGACACTCACCACACCCATCACCTTCACCTTAGCCGTGTGGCGAGTGTTTGTGCGTGACACCACGCTCACCGGAGCTGGGTGGCAAGTGCGTGGGCAGCGTCGATGCTCTGTTCGGCGCTCTGCGACGCCTGAAGGGCCAGCGTGACCACACAGTGTGCTGTCACAGCCTCGATGGCCTTGGAGAGGGGGCCCGGGCCCCCCATGTGGCCCCCCACCAGCAGCCCTCGCACCCTCATGCGGCCCTCTGGGAATGAGTTCTGCACTATCTCCAGCTTCACCACTGCCGAGACAAGGGGGAGATGCACGAGGGGGGAGACACGGGCGGACACATGGGGGAGAAACACGGGTGGCAGACGGGGGGGGGGGGGGGGAGACACATGGGAGAGGGACACGGAGGAGGTGATATCCTCTTACTTGGGTCATTTCTACCATGAAAGTTCGCACTCTCTCTCACTCCCCCCTCCACTACAACCACTCTTCTGCTCTGCACTACCGCCCCCCGCCCGCCTGCACCACCGCTGCACGCCACCCACCCTCTGCGCTGATCTCCTTCCCCTGCAGCAACTCCACGTAGCCCGTGCTGGCAAAGGGGACGAGCGTGGAGGTGACGGGCTCCAGGCGCCCCGGTCTTCCCGCCAGCACCTCCACTTTGGCCGGAATGCTGGAGCCGTCGCTTGCCACCACGCCGATGGCCAGGCGCGTGATCACCACACCGGGCCACGGCCACATCCTGCCGGGTGATTGTGTACAAGTACAAAAGGTAAGAGACAAAGATCCCCTGCTTAGCCTACACCGGCTGGTGGGGCAAGTGCTGCTGGCGGGCACCTACGAAGGCCCGGATGGCGCACGAGGAAACGGTGTGGCCACCTCCCCCCCCCCCCGCCACGCTCCGCCGCCTTGTTTCCTCAAT
The DNA here is from genome assembly GCA_014621495.2 of Entosphenus tridentatus. Classification (NCBI taxonomy): domain Eukaryota; kingdom Metazoa; phylum Chordata; class Hyperoartia; order Petromyzontiformes; family Petromyzontidae; genus Entosphenus; species Entosphenus tridentatus. Next base: position 3,144,004 of record CM025646.2, read on the forward strand.
TCTGACATTGGCACACCACACCAGGTACTCATTGAAGTTTGAGGCTCAGGATCAGTTTAGATCAATCACCAGCCGTGGCAGGGAAAGGAACTCTGGTGCTGGGTTGGTAACACAGCACGCTAACCACTATGCCACTGCTCCGTACACACACACACACAATGAACACTAAAGCTACTTAAGTTGAAACAATTAGCTGTTTAAGTCGACTCCGTAAAGTTTAAAGTGCAGTCCTGCAATTGCTTGTTCATGTTCCCCACTCTTCCACGCTGGCCGGACGTGTGAAACGAGGTGGGCGCACCCACACTTCACCCACACTTCACCCCACCATGCTCGACCTGCCGATCAACTGTGGGTGACTCATTTATGCTACCGGATGGACAGAGGTGGTGGCAGCCATCTTTATTCCTCAGTTAACGAGGTGAACACGTCACATTTCGTGCTCGACACATTTATGTACGTGCGACAAACTGTTTTTTCATTCATGTGGTTTACCAGGAATGCAAAAACTAAAACGAACGTAACCAGCATCGCCATCACGTACCCGATAGATAAGCTATGCTCAGTCTTCCAAAAGGTCTGCAGTGTCCCATCCGTCAGGTTGTCCAGTGTCAAGTTGTTGCACGAAGCCTCCAGGCGGCTGAAGCACTGAGTCAGCAGCCTCCTCCTCCTCCTCCTCCCAGCGCCAGCGGTGGAAGCATCATCATCGTCGGCGCTAGGGTCACCGTCCCCTTCCATTAACTTGGCCCAAGCATCGTCCTCTGTGGGGCACGGGCGGTGCGGAGTGTGCAGAGGTGTGTCTTGATTCGTCTAAATGTGTGGTTGCAGATTCAGTTGTACAGTAGGGTGCTCTGCCTGGGGCCACCTCAACGTGTGATGCGGTAGGGGTTCAGTAAGTGTGGTGTGACAAATGTCACCCAAAGCTGTGGTGTGGCCAATGTTGAGCGGCGTGGCCGTCGTTGTGGTAAAAAATGTTTTAACCCTAATGTGCCGTGCGGTTGGCGATCAGTAGTGTGATGTGGCTTGGGGCCATGTAAACATACGGCGTGGCTGACACCACCTACACATGTTGCATGGTGTGGCAGGAGTTCAGTGGCGGTGTCCCGGGTACCCTGGCCACCGCCACGACAACGCGGTCTCCTACCGGCCTGGTCGAGTTCGGCCTGCGCCAAGGTCTCCTGCACCAGCGTGGAGCGCACGAGCCACAGCGTCTCGGCGGCCGTGGCCGGGGCCCACTGAGAGCCAGGGTCGCGGGGAGCCACGTGGTCGCCGGGCACGCGGTGCTGCCACAGGGCCTGCGCCATGCGCCCCACCAGCTCCTCCCGGAACGTGGTGGTGCAGTCCTTCCCGTACACGTCCACTAGGCCTGAGGGTGGCGTAATAATGGCGGGCGTCACGCGACGACAGATGCACTCGCACAGCGCCGGACGAACCCGCACCGTGTAATTCTGCGCCGGCGACAGAGCACGTCACACACCCTTGCCACGCCACAACATGCCATCGTCAAACAAATGTTCTTTGTTTTTAACACATTCCAACGAAGGTTTAAAGTGTCATTGCATTCGCTCTGTCCGTCTGTCTGCCATCCTGAAGTGGTGGTGGGGCAGGGGGCAGGCTCATGATAATTCTCTTAAAGATGATCGAACATCAATTTACTTTTTCGTAAAATAAAAATTGTATTTATATTTGGAGCTTACTCAATAGAAAACTGGACAAATTGATCAAAAGGTTGTCTAAAAAATTGTAAACGCTGGTTAACATACTTTTGGATAAAATGCAAACATACTTTGTGCTGACAGCCACCCGCCAGCTTCATTCATTCTAATTAAACACTTCCTAGGACAAACACGTGTTGGGATGTGTTACAGAATCCGTGCGTAATCAAAAGTGAGTGTGTGCTAGGGCGGGACGTGTCATGCCTAAAAGTAATGATGGCCCGTGCCCGAGATGACATCCACAGCACAGATGGAGCAATGAGAAGCTCATGTAGAGAAGGGAGATGGATTTTGATTTCGCAGGACTCTAAGTGGTTTGATCATGGCTGACGATTACAATGCTAAAAATGTGTAATTATAAAAATCCAGCCCTGTAAGAGACTGTGCGTGCCAATCGGTGCATTACTTCCTTGTGCACTCCGATATGATAATCTCTCCGGTGACTCACCATTCGATATTCGAGTACGAAACCAATTACAGTATCGACTTATCAACAACTCTTTAACGACCATCGTCCCTGGGCACAGCGCCCACCGGTGGAGAAGGTGGCGCGGCTCAGCATGGCAATGGCGCGCTCCTTCTCCCCCAGTGACGTCGTCTCGTAGGCCAGCATCATGGCCCCGTACAGGGCCTGTATGTCCACGCGTCCCTCCATCTCCAGGTCAAAGCTGCTCAACGCCTGCGTGGGCACAGAGAGACATGGCTCCGATACCCACAGCGCTCACACCAAAGACGCAGAAACTACCCACCCCCTTTAACACAGCCCTGGGCCTCATTGGTGAAGTGCCCTCGCCCCACATGGATGACCTGGTAATCATTGGTGGATAGGCCCCAACCCTTCATGAGATTAAGATGCCTTGGGACTAATAGGTGAAGGAGGCCCCAGTGCCCCAAAGACTGCCCTGGGGGTCACTGGTGCTGACCTCGGGGTCACTGGTGCTGCCCTCGGGGTCACTGGAGTTGTTGTGGTTTTTGTTGATGCTGGACCCCAGTTGCTTTGCCTCGGGCTGTATGGCGGTGTTGCTCTCTTGCAACATTATCATATTGCCCTGTCCTCTCCCATGCCCCCCCGCCCCTTACACTTAATGAGAACCAAGTGTAATCACAACTATGCGTCTCCATAAGAGTTATTGGTGATCAGGCTGATAACATCTTGAGAACCTGGTAGTCAAGGGTGGCTTAAACCCCGATTCAAATCCAGCTGCTCAGCAAAGCCGGCTTCGTGTCTCAGACCAGTGAGACCACACAGGCACCACCTTATTTTCGTTTAAAAATTATTACTTTAAAAAAATATTAACTTCATATTCATTAATATCTGACAAATCACCATAAACGTGCCCAAATCTCGTCTCAATACCAAAGAGGCTAAAAAATCCTGATGATTTTCCGCGACCTGACCGAGACTGGAGGAAGGATTTTCAGGTTGATTCGAAACAACCGCTGCACGCGCTACGCATGGCCAAAGGTGGCAGGGCGTGCTTCCTCGGTCTCGGCACGTCACAGCCTCCTCGCCCACAACCCGAGGGCATTGGGTAACATTTAATTAACTCGTTTGACTTGCGCCGACTGAAAATAACCATCGAAGGAAACTGCACCGACAATTTGTTTGAGCCTGCTGCGTCGGCATTCGCAGTTGCGCTTCTGTGGAGCTCTCAGACGTGCTCTCGTGTTGTTGTTGTTGCTGCTGTTGTACCCCAAGTTGTTGGTCAGCACGATGCCTGCTGACGTTTCGTTCGACGTGCTGGCCCGGCAGCTTCCTCGCCAACTCAATAGCTTTCTTCTGAAACCAATGGTGCCACGATTCCTCTCATCCACGTGTGTCCCTCACATCACCCTGGGTGCCCCCCCCCCCAGTTCCTTCTCACTCCCTTGGGAGCCCCTTAGCTTGCTTAGTCCCCTGCCAGGTCCCCTCACTCCCCCCTTGGTCCTCTCAGTACACTGGAAGTGACAAGCGTCCCAATTCAACCCCTCCATCTTCAGGAGGTGAAAGGTGCCCCCCTTGGTCGTCGTAAGTGACAGATGGTCCCTTCAGTGCCCCCGCGGGGGTCCTCTTGGTGTCAGGAAAACACATTCCTGCTGCGGAGGGAGCTGCTGGTAGGAACGTTGGGTTGCTCGGTCAATGGCCAGGGTCAACGGCGGCGTGGTGTATTCCGCAAATATGCCCGACTGTGAGGGCGGGCACAAGCCGGCGTGAGTAGGTTAAACGTTGAGTTTTATAAGGGCACCACGGGGTGACCTGCCCCTCCCCAACCAGCCTCACCCAGCCTCACCCCACTCTCCCCTCTCCACCCAGCCCCACCCCTCCCATTTTTGGATGCACGACGGACGGAAACAATAATTCCCTGTGGGCTGGTGGAACCAGGTGGTTCCTACCAGTACCAGAAAGTCAGAATCTGAAGGTGGATTTATACTGCAGGAGGAGGAATCCGATGAGCTAAAAAGCTATTTTCCACAGATGTCCAGTAGGGGCGGTGAAGAACGGTACTTTGTACTACTATCATGCAAAAAAACATGATAGCTGTACAAAGTACAAGAAAGGTAAATCAATCACTGAAACACAAACAAATACAACACTAAACCACCTATTAACATATTTTTCAGAAGCGCCTTAGCCACAAATGATAGCCCATTAAAGTGGCCTATCATTTGGACATCTATAGCAGCAAAAACATCTAAATAACCTCAATGCATGTTTCTGAATGTGGAGGGACATAAATGAGTTTCCCCTGAATCCCCACGGAATTTCGAGATGAACTAAACTATTTTCATTTTACCAGGTAGCTCGACAAATGACAAGCTCAACAAAGTGGCTTATCACGTGCAACTTTATAGCAGCCAAATACTCTTAAACGCACGTTTGTAGACAATGCCAGGGTTGAGAAGCAAACACGCAAACTTCACACACGTGGAGAAGCAGCAGCAGCGGCAGCAGCGGGCGTCGTGGTTGGGATCGAGCCAACGACCTCTGGTACACCACGAGAGGCAATGAACATCTCCACCCACAGCGTGGCGGTGACGGCAAGTGTATCCCTCTCTCTCTCTCTCACCACGACCACCACCACCACCCCTCACCGCCACGCACCTCTTCCACGTCCCTCATCTGCACCCGGTCCAGCTCCACGCTCCTGCAGCGGCCGAGGATCTCCCGGAGCGGCAGGGAGACGCGACCACGTCCCAGGGTCTCGTCCAGCAGGTTGCGGACGCCGTACTCGCGGCCTATCGCGAACAGCAGCTGCTGCGACACGGACCGCCCGCCTCGCAGGCCGCTCGCGTCCTTCAGCCGCAGAGCCCGGCGCGCCGAGTCCGTGTCCAGTGCCGGGAAGCCGCCGGGCGAAGCGGCCTCGTCGTCTTCGCTTTTGGCGTCCGCGTCGCTCCATTTCCCCGGGTCGCGCTGCCACCCGCAGCGGCGGCTGCGGCGGCAGCGGGGACGGCGGCTGTCTGCGCGGGCGGTAAGCGCGCTCTCTGAGGAGCCCATGATGGGACGGGGGGGACGTGCGAGCAGACAGCGGAGGGAGAGAGACGAAGGCGGCCGCCGTGTTTTAGTGACAGGCGCAGACGGGCGGCGACCAACCCACGGGGTTGGGCGGGGGAGGTCTTGTTTGGTGTGGGGCCTGACGTCACGGTGGACATGTTGGGTGGGGGTTGCGGTCAGCCAATGCGAAGGTGGTGAAGCTGTGGTGGCCATGTTGGGTAAGGGGGGGGTTCAGGCAATGAGGCGGTGATGCCGGGTCGGCCATGTTGAGTGGGGGAGTCAGCCAATGAGTAGGCAGTGAAGCCGTGGCGGCCATGTTGAGTAGGGGGGGGGAGTTGCAGGATAAGCAGTCTATGGCATGATTTGGTTCGTTTGTTAATTCCTAAAATTAATGTTCGATGTCTCCGGTAATTAAGGGCATTAAGTTATTTAATGACGTCGATAATTGAAAATTTATTGGAAACGTTTTAAATAGCGATTATTTGGTTCTTTCGGTAAAGTCACGTAGATCAAAAAA